>JAEIGR010000220.1:0-55442 GCA_018904305.1 Scaptomyza montana | reverse complement strand
ACAATTTTTAAAAATAATATGAATAATTTGAGAACATTTTACGAATACGGGGACTGCCTTCATTATTTGTGTAGCAATTTTTTGACAATTTTGGGGACATTTAAGAATTCGGTATGAAGCAGTGAGAAATTTGCAAATCTAACTTTTAATTCGAAAGAGCAGCTTCCATTTACCTTTGAAATGATTTGCTTCAATTTATGTATATCACCATAGGAAAAAAAACAATAATATAAATAACTACTCCTTAGGAATAAAGAAATTATTAAATAAAATAATAAATCCTTCCTGTGATTACTCTCTTGGAGATTTTTAGTTTTTTATTTTTTATTTTTCATTGTTTATGTTGGTTTTATAAATAAAATTGCAATACCTAATGTTATTAGACGGCAATCAACTTTTTAGAAAGATTTGTTTTCAGAATTTGGCTATGTGGCAACTCCATAATAAGGAACGATGGAAAGTGGAATATAAATATATGCAAGATATATTTTGGGGACACTTTAAATGACGTTCTTCAGGTAAAATGGCATACTCTTGCGGTCTTTTTTGAAGACAAAACTTACTTTTAATAAGCGACCATTTTAGGGACCCATGATATAACGCAGAATTTGAGGACTGTGTTCCTTGTATGTCCCTAAGATAAAACCATTCGTTTCAATTCCATTTTCATATCATTTTTATATTTATAGAGGTTTTTCGAGACAGTCCTCAAATGTATCGAAAAAACGAATTTGCGGAATGATGGGAATCTTTAGATGTGTGTATATATTTTTTTTAATAAACGAATATTTTAGGGACCCATGATATAACGCAGAATTTGAGGACTGTGTCCCTTGTATGTCCCTTAGATAAAACCTTTCATTTCAATTCCATTTTCATATCATTTTTATATTTATAGAGGTTTTTGAAGACAGTCCTCAAATGTATCGAAAAAAAAAATTTGCGGAATGATGGGAATCTTAGATGTGTGTATATATTTTTTTGATACACAAAAAAACATAATTTTATATCATATCCGACGGAGTAGACTGGTCATTTTAAATGGATTTTGGGTCGGTGAATCCGATTTTGAAGTCCTTTTGGAGAATTTGGCTCGCTTTCTTTAGTTGCGTGGTTGTACTACTAAACAAAAAAAAAAATCAAGCATAATTCTTAATTTCAAACTTTGTAATGCGGTCAAATCTGTAAAAAATGAGATGACAAATATAATAATAATGTTTTTATTTTATTTGTTAATGCAATCAAAAATTAGGCAATATTTCATTTTTTTTTATTTATTTATAATGACAGCTTAAGCTGAATTAATAGCTACGAAGTAATAAAATAAAATGTGTTAACGCAAAATTAAAGCTACAAAGCGCGATCCATACGAAATAATAATAATAATAAACATGTTCATTTCGAAGAACGGTATAAAAACTAAGTGACAATTCAAACATGCAAACTTCTTGTTTTAAGTGATACTGTGTGATCGGAAAATTAAAAATCTCGTTAGCGGGGCGGACGTCATTGAATGAAGGCGGTGATTAGAAACAATTTTAAAATTGGGAATGAACAATTTAGGCGGCCAGATTGCGCTATTGCGAATGTTGCCAAGCATTCTCATCAGTGATATTCTGTTTAAATTTACTTAAATCAAAGAGAGTATAATCTAAAGAGCGTGCAATTGGCAACAAAAGTTATCTCTCATGTGGACGGAGGTAGGCAATGACGGTACTTTGCTTTGTTTTGCCTGTGAGCGACGATAGCATGTGCAGGCCTTTTTCAGTTGCTCTAGCACTCAGCGGCCAGTCGATTTTATGATAGGCGGCGGCAAATTCCGAAAATGTATTCAGTAGTGCACTTGTCGTTGTCATTTGCCGACACGCTGACCCGCCGCCTGTCATTAAATCGACGAGCCGCTGAGTACTAGAGCAACTGACAAAAAGGGCTGCACATGCTGTAGTCGCTTACAGGCAAAACAAAGCAAAGTACCGTTATTGCCTACCTCCGTTCACATGAGAGATAACTTTTGTTGCCAATTGCATGCTCTTTAGATTATACTCTATTTGCTTAAATTTAAACTGATCGTATATGAAACTTAGTCTTGGACAGGAAACAGACTATATTTTCATATACGAACAGTTTGAGTTTAAATTATTCATTCACAATTTTTATATTGTTTCAAATCACGCACTTGATTCAATGACATCCAGCCCGCTAACGGGACTCCATTAGACGAAAAAGTCACTAGAATAATTCAGTGAAATTATACAACAAAATGTTATGAAACACTAAATCGAACTCTTTCTCGATTCGGCTTTCCTCTGGTTATCGATCCACGTTTTAAGTTGAGCCGGAGTACGATTTTTTAAATACTTTGAGCCGTGGATCAACTCATTACATTTCTGTAACGAGGGCAACGACTCTATATTTGTAACATCCCCCAATAGGCTAAAAACTTCAGCACGCTCCTCCTGGGTCCAACGAATTCTGGAGGTTTTGCCAAATGGAGAACCTGTAAGTATTTAAATACAACAATTATTAACAAACATGCATTGGTAAAAGTTCTTGATTTATTACTTACGGCTACGCCGCTTTTTTCCTAGAATCGAATTGTCTTTTTCAGCATCATCAGTATCATCAGGAGATTCGAAATTTTCTATAAAAAAAAATAGTTTAAATTTGTTTAAAAAACCAAAATAACTTATTTTACCGTTATTTTTCTGTTTATTCTTTACATTATCCAAAGCAATTTCATCGTCTGATGAATCCTCATCACCTGTAAGTAAACCAACAACTAAATATTAATCTTTATTTTAATATAATTAAATTATTTAATTCATTCAAATTTAATTATCATCTACAAAATTACTAAAATGTAACTTAAGCATTTGCTGTGCTCTATGGTCATATGCAAATAACAATTTAAATATATTTTAGCTTACTCGGAAGACCGGGATCATCTACATTATCATTTAAAGCAGCAGTAAGCATTTTGGACACCTCGGTTATTTCCGTTATTGAAGCAGGCACACGGTATACGCCTTTATGGATGTCCTTATGATGGCCCATGAAATTTGCTAAACTGTCAATTTGGGAATCTTTTACGTTAAGCATTGATGTATAAGTCGCTAAGTGCTTGCGTAGTTTAGTGCCTCTGAGTGATTCCGGACAAGAAGCACCACAGCTTTTGTTGAAATTAGCCATAATTTGGCATCCCCGAATATATTTTTTGGAGCTGTTTGGTGAACTAAATACAAACTCATTATCTCCGCGAACGCCAGCATTCTTGCGAAATTTAAGTATTGTATCAATACACTGCCGATCAAATGGTGTTAACAAAACTGGCACGGTTCTATTAAGTTTTCCTCTTATTGTGATACGTGTGAACTGTTTTGATAGTTCTCTTACACTATCAGACAAGGAATTTAAAATATCTGTGCTCATATTATCACTAACCCCATGTGCAGCACTATAATTTTCAATAGTTAGTCGCTCCAATTCTCCAACTCGCCGACGATTAAAAATTTGCAAGCTTATAAAAGTACTTTCTACAAGTTTTGACCAAGCACTTATTTTAAATCCAGTTTTTAAATCATTTAAGCAATCTTTCGAAATTTTGTTACAATAGTCAAATAATTTTTTAATATCGTCTTTGCTAGGGAGACTTGATTTTTTTGTCGTCTTATTTTGGCTTGGTCTTCCACTGCTTTTTTATTGATATTTATGTGGACTTCACATTTCCACACAGTTAAAAAATCTTTCACCAGTTTTTTTTTTTCCTTTTCGTGTTCCTTTATATACTGTGTAAGCAGAATTTCACCACATTTTCTTATTAGGGTAGTTAAATTTGTAGCTATCGCAGGAGTTTTGTAGTACATAGTGTCATCGCTCCACTTAGCAACTTCTCGTGTGCATACTTGAACTAAATTAACATACGAAGGATCAAAAACATATTTAAACTCTTTTATTGTAGAGTCTCTAGCCTTAATAGATGTTATAAGACGACCCAGCAAACGCATATTAGCCCGTATCATATCGTGCTGTACTTGTGAGTGCTTCATGCATTCATTGTTTGCATACAATATTATAAGGTGATCGTAATAAACAGCTCTGCTTATATTATCGTCGTTTAATTTTGGAATAACTTTCGATCGTAATATTTCATTAGCATCTTTATGTACAAAACCAGTAAGAGCTCTTCCATTTTGTGTGATATCACGTACTCCCTTTTTATGTGTACTTTTAGTGCAACGTGCAACATGATAACGCAAAGTACTCTTTAAATAAAAACCCCCGCAATATTTACAAATAACATAATCTTGAGGAGTATAAGCTCTGTGCAATCTTTTACGACGGGGTACAATAAAGGTTCCAGTATTTAAATCTTCAGCTGTGTTGTGAATGTGATCTCCGCGTTTTCGGATCACATCAATTGCGTTTTTACGAAGAATCGACCCTCTTGGCATGAGCAAAAACTTTTTAACATCGTTTTCATTTTTATGTTTATTTTCTAAGTGTCGTGCAATCTTAGTTTGAAGCGTTTTGCAGTACATGCAGAAGTGCTGCTTGGAGCTTTTTGCGGTAGCTGCCGACGGTATATTTAAGTTTCTGATGTCATAGAGACGAGTTTCAGAAACACTGACTTCTATGGCCGATGAAATGTCACATACAAAACTTGGGTCGAGTGTTGAATTTTGTTCTGTAGAATCTAATAATTATAAAAACAAACAAACGATAATGAAAGTTTTCTATCCAAAACCTAAATTTTAAAAGGTTGCTTAGAAGAAAGAAATATAATGTTCTACTGTTTTGAAACATAATGTAAGCCTTCAAATTAAGTTTGTCATTTAAAATAGGAATTTCTCCAAATTTTAGCTTTACAATATAAAACTAGAAATTCAAGTTAAAAGGCTTTAGTTAAGTCATCTCGACGAGGAGGTACCCTGAATCTTAAACTTTCTGAGTGCAATCATTGCTTGTGTATACGCAAAAGTTTGTTTCTGAACGCGTATTCACATAACGCCTACACTCACACGCTACTGCATATTGACTTTGTATAGCTCTTCATTAGCTCCGATGTTTCTCATCCGGTTCTATTTGTTTCTTTAAGTTCATAAATCAAAAAATTTACTGTTATAGATAACAAGTAAATATCTGAAATGGCAATCATTTTTTTACAGCAAACTAATAATTGTTAACAATTGTTCGGAAATATAACGAATAATACTTAATAGCAGATAATATATTAAAAAAAGCTTACTTAATAAGTTGGCTGATTCTATTAAATCCAGATTAGAAGTATTGTTAATATCTGAAATAATACACAAAAGTGGATTTGAAATAACAAATATTTTAATTGAAATAAACATTAACTTACTAGAAGCATTAGTTGAAGTTTCAAGCTCACAAACCGCATCATTTGATGGCTCCACATTTGTTGCTTCATTGACTAAACAGAAATTAATATTATGCTTTATAAACTTAAATTAAAATATTTGGTTAACTAACATGATAAAATCAGACCTTCAGCTTCATCTTGACCACCTTGATCGCCAGCCAAGTCATTTATTTGAAATTTTGGATTGTTTTTAAGATTTTCCACCTCTAAAATACGATCAAAGCACAAATATGTAGACTTACAAATAATTCATTTAATAATTTTTTACTCACCAAGATTTGTGTTGAGCTCGTCACGTTTTTTTATCAAAACATCTCGATCATCTGTAACAAAGCGATTTATTAAATAAATGTATACATACAAATACACCACATTTATTATTTATTATTAATATAAATTGGTCTACCCAATAAAATGAACACTTTTATATATCGATGATCGGGTTCGAACATTCTATACATTAAAGCACAATAATACATATGCATACATTTAAATTTGTACGGTGCTAAGCTGGGAGACGGACATAAAAGTTATCAAATATAACGTTCGTAAAGTACGAGCTCGCTTATGTAAATCAGAATGAGTAAACTAATGTACATACACATAAAGACAGATTTTTATTTAAAATATTCTTAAAAAAAAAAAAAATATTATTAAAAATATTTTACTAGAAAACAATAGAAAGATGTCCACATGTATGTACGTATGCAAATTACATTGTACATCAGTATGCATATTTTTAAACGTGTAAATTGATGAAAAAACACGCACAAAGTTACATACATAATTATGCATGTGTATTTACATCAGAATTTGCAATGTTGAACACAATATATGCACATAGTACATACATATGTACTTAGCTATGTACATACACATATAGACACATTTTTACTAAAAACATTCTTGAAAAACAACATGAATAAAAATACACATACATAAGTATGTATGAACTGAATTAAAATATTTTACTAGAAAACAATAGAAAGATGTCCACATGTATGTACATATGTACGTATACAATTTACATTGTAGATCAGCATGCATTTTTTTTAAACGTTTACACATTCGACGCCAAAGCGGGACAATTGATGAAAAAACACGCACCAACTTACATACATAATTATGCATGTGTATTTACATCAGAATGTGCAATGCTGAGCACAAGATGTGCTAATACATACGTATGTTCTTAGTTATGTACATACACATATAGACACATTTTTACTAAAAACATTCTTGAAAAACAACATGAATAAAAATACACATACATAAGTATGTATGAACTGAATTAAAATATTTTACTAGAAAACAATAGAAAGATGTCCAAATGTATGTACATATGTACGTATACAATTTACATTGTAGATCAGCATGCATTTTTTTTAAACGTTTACACATTCGACGCCAAAGCGGGACAATTGATGAAAAAACACGCACCAGCTTACATACATAATTATGCATGTGTATTTACATCAGAATGTGCAATGCTGAGCACAAGATGTGCACATACATACGTATGTTCTTAGTTATGTACATACACATATAGACACATTTTTACTAAAAGCCTTCTTGAAAAACAACATGAATAAAAATACACATATGTACATAAGTATGTATGAACTGAATTAAAATATTTTACTAGAAAACAATAGAAAGATGTCCACATGTATGTACATATGTACGTATACAATTTACATTGTAGATCAGCATGCATTTTTTTAAACGTTTACACATTCGACGCCAAAGCGGGACAATTGATGAAAATACACGCACCAACTTGCATACATAATTATGCATGTGTATTTACATCAGAATTTGCAATGTTGAACACAATATATGCACATACATACATACGTATGTTCTTAGTTATGTACATACACATATAGACACATTTTTACTAAAAGCCTTCTTGAAAAACAACATGAATAAAAATACACATATGTACATAAGTATGTATGAACTGAATTAAAATATTTTACTAGAAAACAATAGAAAGATGTCCACATGTATGTACATATGTACGTATACAATTTACATTGTAGATCAGCATGCATTTTTTTTAAACGTTTACACATTCGACGCCAAAGCGGGACAATTGATGAAAAAACACGCACCAACTTGCATACATAATTATGCATGTGTATTTACATCAGAATTTGCAATGTTGAACACAATATATGCACATACATACATATGTACTTAGATTCCTTTTGATTTTGATGAATCTACATATGTACGCATAAAAACGATCAACAACATATGTACATACATACACATAAACTAAAATTACTTAAAAAGTAAATTAATTAATATATATATTCACTGACCACTGCTTTGAATAAGCTCTGCTTCAAACTTTGAGCCATTTATTTTGGCGATACAATTATTATTTTTTTGCGCACTGATATTCCGATTCGGTATAACTATATAGTTACCACATTTAATTAGGGAATACATAGCGAGTAATTTAAATTTAATTTAATACAAATTTGATGCGTTCAGTCATGTTGAGCTTAAGCTTGAAATTTAAATAAATGTGTTGCTGGTATTTTGCCAAGAATGATAGAGAACAAAATGCGACATGCGCATGTTTTCCCGTTATAATAAGTCATTGGCGTAATTTGCGCGTCAGACTTATATATTTGCACTCTTTGGCATATACATATATGTTTGTCCTTGTCTAGCGCATGTATTTTTTAGGCGCATCACCAGTAACGGGACTTTTGCACACGAAACAAGTAAGAAGGCTCTAGTTGAAAGATATCGACTAGAAGATACCCTAAACCCTAAACTAAACGCGTGCCATAATTGTTTGAGTATATATATGACTAAGCTTCAATTGACGCGTTCATAAATCCAGACTGACGGACGGACAGATGGACAGAGCATATATACTTTATAGAGGTGGGGCGTTTATTTCATCCTGTTACATACATTTGCACAAAACCACCCTTTCATCTCATTTCATGGGTTCAGGGTATGAAAAGAATCACACACACACATTACAAGGGCTTGAGGAAATAACCAGGGAGGCACAATTAATCTTCGCTTACGTTTTAAATTGTACATCAGTTTGCATTTTTTTATTTGATAGAAAAACACGCACCAACTTATATACATAATTATGTATGTGTATTTACATCAGAATGTGCAATGTTGACCATAAGATAATACCTAGCATACATATATACGTATATATAAGCTCTCGCGCGATTTTTGTTAACAAAAAATATTTTTTGCCTTTGACATTTTAAATGATCTGTATTACTTATAATGTTTTTCAGTTTTTTTGACTCAAGTCTATTGAGTTTCGTAGAAAAAATGATCTACATGCATACATATATATGTTAATTTTTCGATTTTGAAGTATTGATATCTCGATAACTAAGCGATACATCGATAAATTTTATTTAATATTTTCGTCTTCTTTTTTAGAAATCTATTTAACTTCATCAAACAAAAAAATTTTGTTATAGTTTTATCAATAACTCGATATATATCGATATATTGATAAATTGTGTTTAGTATTTTTTTTGGGGAGATCTGTTAAACATAATAAATTAAATTTTTCAAAATTTCTTTTGATTTTTTAACTAGATCTCGATAACCAAGCAAGCTATCGATATATGTATCCATCATATATTCGTCTTATCTTGTCGAGTTCTACAAGAAGCAATTATCAGACTTAGGCACCCCACAAACCGTAGATGTGCCGAGAGCCCATATCTATGTATGTGGGTACTAAACACAATATATCAATATATCGATATATATCGAGTTATTGATAAAACTATAACAAAATTTTTTTGTTTGATGAAGTTAAATAGATTTCTAAAAAAGAAGACGAAAATATTAAATAAAATTTATCGATGTATCGCTTAGTTATCGAGATATCAATACTTCAAAATCGAAAAATTAACATATATATGTATGCATGTAGATCATTTTTTCTACGAAACTCAATAGACTTGAGTCAAAAAAACTGAAAAACATTATAAGTAATACAGATCATTTAAAATGTCAAAGGCAAAAAATATTTTTTGTTAACAAAAATCGCGCGAGAGCTTATATATACGTATATATGTATGCTAGGTATTATCTTATGGTCAACATTGCACATTCTGATGTAAATACACATACATAATTATGTATATAAGTTGGTGCGTGTTTTTCTATCAAATAAAAAAATGCAAACTGATGTACAATTTAAAACGTAAGCGAAGATTAATTGTGCCTCCCTGGTTATTTCCTCAAGCCCTTGTAATGTGTGTGTGTGATTCTTTTCATACCCTGAACCCATGAAATGAGATGAAAGGGTGGTTTTGTGCAAATGTATGTAACAGGATGAAATAAACGCCCCACCTCTATAAAGTATATATGCTCTGTCCATCTGTCCGTCCGTCAGTCTGGATTTATGAACGCGTCAATTGAAGCTTAGTCATATATATACTCAAACAATTATGGCACGCGTTTAGTTTAGGGTTTAGGGTATCTTCTAGTCGATATCTTTCAACTAGAGCCTTCTTACTTGTTTCGTGTGCAAAAGTCCCGTTACTGGTGATGCGCCTAAAAAATACATGCGCTAGACAAGGACAAACATATATGTATATGCCAAAGAGTGCAAATATATAAGTCTGACGCGCAAATTACGCCAATGACTTATTATAACGGGAAAACATGCGCATGTCGCATTTTGTTCTCTATCATTCTTGGCAAAATACCAGCAACACATTTATTTAAATTTCAAGCTTAAGCTCAACATGACTGAACGCATCAAATTTGTATTAAATTAAATTTAAATTACTCGCTATGTATTCCCTAATTAAATGTGGTAACTATATAGTTATACCGAATCGGAATATCAGTGCGCAAAAAAATAATAATTGTATCGCCAAAATAAATGGCTCAAAGTTTGAAGCAGAGCTTATTCAAAGCAGTGGTCAGTGAATATATATATTAATTAATGTACTTTTTAAGTAATTTTAGTTTATGTGTATGTATGTACATATGTTGTTGATCGTTTTTATGCGTACATATGTAGATTCATCAAAATCAAAAGGAATCTAAGTACATATGTATGTATGTGCATATATTGTGTTCAACATTGCAAATTCTGATGTAAATACACATGCATAATTATGTATGCAAGTTGGTGCGTGTTTTTTCATCAATTGTCCCGCTTTGGCGTCGAATGTGTAAACGTTTAAAAAAAATGCATGCTGATCTACAATGTAAATTGTATACGTACATATGTACATACATGTGGACATCTTTCTATTGTTTTCTAGTAAAATATTTTAATTCAGTTCATACATACTTATGTACATATGTGTATTTTTATTCATGTTGTTTTTCAAGAAGGCTTTTAGTAAAAATGTGTCTATATGTGTATGTACATAACTAAGAACATACGTATGTATGTATGTGCATATATTGTGTTCAACATTGCAAATTCTGATGTAAATACACATGCATAATTATGTATGCAAGTTGGTGCGTGTATTTTCATCAATTGTCCCGCTTTGGCGTCGAATGTGTAAACGTTTAAAAAAAATGCATGCTGATCTACAATGTAAATTGTATACGTACATATGTACATACATGTGGACATCTTTCTATTGTTTTCTAGTAAAATATTTTAATTCAGTTCATACATACTTATGTACATATGTGTGTTTTTATTCATGTTGTTTTTCAAGAAGGCTTTTAGTAAAAATGTGTCTATATGTGTATGTACATAACTAAGAACATACGTATGTATGTGCACATCTTGTGCTCAGCATTGCACATTCTGATGTAAATACACATGCATAATTATGTATGTAAGCTGGTGCGTGTTTTTTCATCAATTGTCCCGCTTTGGCGTCGAATGTGTAAACGTTTAAAAAAAATGCATGCTGATCTACAATGTAAATTGTATACGTACATATGTACATACATGTGGACATCTTTCTATTGTTTTCTAGTAAAATATTTTAATTCAGTTCATACATACTTATGTATGTGTATTTTTATTCATGTTGTTTTTCAAGAATGTTTTTAGTAAAAATGTGTCTATATGTGTATGTACATAACTAAGAACATACGTATGTATTAGCACATCTTGTGCTCAGCATTGCACATTCTGATGTAAATACACATGCATAATTATGTATGTAAGTTGGTGCGTGTTTTTTCATCAATTGTCCCGCTTTGGCGTCGAATGTGTAAACGTTTAAAAAAAATGCATGCTGATCTACAATGTAAATTGTATACGTACATATGTACATACATGTGGACATCTTTCTATTGTTTTCTAGTAAAATATTTTTAATAATATTTTTTTTTTTTTTAAGAATATTTTAAATAAAAATCTGTCTTTATGTGTATGTACATTAGTTTACTCATTCTGATTTACATAAGCGAGCTCGTACTTTACGAACGTTATATTTGATAACTTTTATGTCCGTCTCCCAGCTTAGCACCGTACAAATTTAAATGTATGCATATGTATTATTGTGCTTTAATGTATAGAATGTTCGAACCCGATCATCGATATATAAAAGTGTTCATTTTATTGGGTAGACCAATTTATATTAATAATAAATAATAAATGTGGTGTATTTGTATGTATACATTTATTTAATAAATCGCTTTGTTACAGATGATCGAGATGTTTTGATAAAAAAACGTGACGAGCTCAACACAAATCTTGGTGAGTAAAAATTATTAAATGAATTATTTGTAAGTCTACATATTTGTGCTTTGATCGTATTTTAGAGGTGGAAAATCTTAAAAACAATCCAAAATTTCAAATAAATGACTTGGCTGGCGATCAAGGTGGTCAAGATGAAGCTGAAGGTCTGATTTTATCATGTTAGTTAACCAAATATTTTAATTTAAGTTTATAAAGCATAATATTAATTTCTGTTTAGTCAATGAAGCAACAAATGTGGAGCCATCAAATGATGCGGTTTGTGAGCTTGAAACTTCAACTAATGCTTCTAGTAAGTTAATGTTTATTTCAATTAAAATATTTGTTATTTTAAATCCACTTTTGTGTATTATTTCAGATATTAACAATACTTCTAATCTGGATTTAATAGAATCAGCCAACTTATTAAGTAAGCTTTTTTTTAATATATTATCTGCTATTAAGTATTATTCGTTATATTTCCGAACAATTGTTAACAATTATTAGTTTGCTGTAAAAAAATGATTGCCATTTCAGATATTTACTTGTTATCTATAACAGTAAATTTTTTGATTTATGAACTTAAAGAAACAAATAGAACCGGATGAGAAACATCGGAGCTAATGAAGAGCTATACAAAGTCAATATGCAGTAGCGTGTGAGTGTAGGCGTTATGTGAATACGCGTTCAGAAACAAACTTTTGCGTATACACAAGCAATGATTGCACTCAGAAAGTTTAAGATTCAGGGTACCTCCTCGTCGAGATGACTTAACTAAAGCCTTTTAACTTGAATTTCTAGTTTTATATTGTAAAGCTAAAATTTGGAGAAATTCCTATTTTAAATGACAAACTTAATTTGAAGGCTTACATTATGTTTCAAAACAGTAGAACATTATATTTCTTTCTTCTAAGCAACCTTTTAAAATTTAGGTTTTGGATAGAAAACTTTCATTATCGTTTGTTTGTTTTTATAATTATTAGATTCTACAGAACAAAATTCAACACTCGACCCAAGTTTTGTATGTGACATTTCATCGGCCATAGAAGTCAGTGTTTCTGAAACTCGTCTCTATGACATCAGAAACTTAAATATACCGTCGGCAGCTACCGCAAAAAGCTCCAAGCAGCACTTCTGCATGTACTGCAAAACGCTTCAAACTAAGATTGCACGACACTTAGAAAATAAACATAAAAATGAAAACGATGTTAAAAAGTTTTTGCTCATGCCAAGAGGGTCGATTCTTCGTAAAAACGCAATTGATGTGATCCGAAAACGCGGAGATCACATTCACAACACAGCTGAAGATTTAAATACTGGAACCTTTATTGTACCCCGTCGTAAAAGATTGCACAGAGCTTATACTCCTCAAGATTATGTTATTTGTAAATATTGCGGGGGTTTTTATTTAAAGAGTACTTTGCGTTATCATGTTGCACGTTGCACTAAAAGTACACATAAAAAGGGAGTACGTGATATCACACAAAATGGAAGAGCTCTTACTGGTTTTGTACATAAAGATGCTAATGAAATATTACGATCGAAAGTTATTCCAAAATTAAACGACGATAATATAAGCAGAGCTGTTTATTACGATCACCTTATAATATTGTATGCAAACAATGAATGCATGAAGCACTCACAAGTACAGCACGATATGATACGGGCTAATATGCGTTTGCTGGGTCGTCTTATAACATCTATTAAGGCTAGAGACTCTACAATAAAAGAGTTTAAATATGTTTTTGATCCTTCGTATGTTAATTTAGTTCAAGTATGCACACGAGAAGTTGCTAAGTGGAGCGATGACACTATGTACTACAAAACTCCTGCGATAGCTACAAATTTAACTACCCTAATAAGAAAATGTGGTGAAATTCTGCTTACACAGTATATAAAGGAACACGAAAAGGAAAAAAAAAAACTGGTGAAAGATTTTTTAACTGTGTGGAAATGTGAAGTCCACATAAATATCAATAAAAAAGCAGTGGAAGACCAAGCCAAAATAAGACGACAAAAAAAATCAAGTCTCCCTAGCAAAGACGATATTAAAAAATTATTTGACTATTGTAACAAAATTTCGAAAGATTGCTTAAATGATTTAAAAACTGGATTTAAAATAAGTGCTTGGTCAAAACTTGTAGAAAGTACTTTTATAAGCTTGCAAATTTTTAATCGTCGGCGAGTTGGAGAATTGGAGCGACTAACTATTGAAAATTATAGTGCTGCACATGGGGTTAGTGATAATATGAGCACAGATATTTTAAATTCCTTGTCTGATAGTGTAAGAGAACTATCAAAACAGTTCACACGTATCACAATAAGAGGAAAACTTAATAGAACCGTGCCAGTTTTGTTAACACCATTTGATCGGCAGTGTATTGATACAATACTTAAATTTCGCAAGAATGCTGGCGTTCGCGGAGATAATGAGTTTGTATTTAGTTCACCAAACAGCTCCAAAAAATATATTCGGGGATGCCAAATTATGGCTAATTTCGCCAAAAGCTGTGGTGCTTCTTGTCCGGAATCACTCAGAGGCACTAAACTACGCAAGCACTTAGCGACTTATACTTCAATGCTTAACGTAAAAGATTCCCAAATTGACAGTTTAGCAAATTTCATGGGCCATCATAAGGACATCCATAAAGGCGTATACCGTGTGCCTGCTTCAATAACGGAAATAACCGAGGTGTCCAAAATGCTTACTGCTGCTTTAAATGATAATGTAGATGATCCCGGTCTTCCGAGTAAGCTAAAATATATTTAAATTGTTATTTGCATATGACCATAGAGCACAGCAAATGCTTAAGTTACATTTTAGTAATTTTGTAGATGATAATTAAATTTGAATGAATTAAATAATTTAATTATATTAAAATAAAGATTAATATTTAGTTGTTGGTTTACTTACAGGTGATGAGGATTCATCAGACGATGAAATTGCTTTGGATAATGTAAAGAATAAACAGAAAAATAACGGTAAAATAAGTTATTTTGGTTTTTTAAACAAATTTAAACTATTTTTTTTATAGAAAATTTCGAATCTCCTGATGATACTGATGATGCTGAAAAAGACAATTCGATTCTAGGAAAAAAGCGGCGTAGCCGTAAGTAATAAATCAAGAACTTTTACCAATGCATGTTTGTTAATAATTGTTGTATTTAAATACTTACAGGTTCTCCATTTGGCAAAACCTCCAGAATTCGTTGGACCCAGGAGGAGCGTGCTGAAGTTTTTAGCCTATTGGGGGATGTTACAAATATAGAGTCGTTGCCCTCGTTACAGAAATGTAATGAGTTGATCCACGGCTCAAAGTATTTAAAAAATCGTACTCCGGCTCAACTTAAAACGTGGATCGATAACCAGAGGAAAGCCGAATCGAGAAAGAGTTCGATTTAGTGTTTCATAACATTTTGTTGTATAATTTCACTGAATTATTCTAGTGACTTTTTCGTCTAATGGAGTCCCGTTAGCGGGCTGGATGTCATTGAATCAAGGGCGTGATTTGAAACAATATAAAAATTGTGAATGAATAATTTAAACTCAAACTGTTCGTATATGAAAATATAGTCTGTTTCCTGTCCAAGACTAAGTTTCATATACGATCAGTTTAAATTTAAGCAAAGAGAGTATAATCTAAAGAGCATGCAATTGGCAACAAAAGTTATCTCTCATGTGGACGGAGGTAGGCAATAACGGTACTTTGCTTTGTTTTGCCTGTAAGCGACTACAGCATGTGCAGCCCTTTTTGTCAGTTGCTCTAGTACTCAGCGGCTCGTCGATTTAATGACAGGCGGCGGGTCAGCGTGTCGGCAAATGACAACGACAAGTGCACTACTGAATACATTTTCGGAATTTGCCGCCGCCTATCATAAAATCGGCTGGCCGCTGAGTGCTAGAGCAACTGAAAAAGGCCTGCACATGCTATCGTCGCTCACAGGCAAAACAAAGCAAAGTACCGTCATTGCCTACCTCCGTCCACATGAGAGATAACTTTTGTTGCCAATTGCACGCTCTTTAGATTATACTCTCTTTGATTTAAGTAAATTTAAACAGAATATCACTGATGAGAATGCTTGGCAACATTTGCAATAGCGCGATCTGGCCGCCTAAATTGTTCATTCCCAATTTTAAAATTGTTTCTAATCACCGCCTTCATTCAATGACGTCCACCCCGCTAACGAGATTTTTAATTTTCCGATCACACAGTTTCACTTAAAACAAGAAGTTTGCATGTTTGAATTGTCACTTAGTTTTTATACCGTTCTTCGAAATGAACATGTTTATTATTATTATTATTTCGTATGGATCGCGCTTTGTAGCTTTAATTTTGCGTTAACACATTTTATTTTATTACTTCGTAGCTATTAATTCAGCTTAAGCTGACATTTTAAATAAATAAGAAAAAAAATGAAATATTGCCTAATTTTTGATTGCATTAACAAATAAAATAAAAACATTATTATTATATTTGTCATCTCATTTTTTACAGATTTGACCGCATTACAAAGTTTGAAATTAAGAATTATGCTTGATTTTTTTTTGTTTAGTAATACAACCACGCAACTAAAGAAAGCGAGCCAAATTCTCCAAAAGGACTTCAAAATCGGATTCACCGACCCAAAATCCATTTAAAATGACCAGTCTACTCCGTCGGATATGATATAAAATTATGTTTTTTTGTGTATCAAAAAAATATATACACACATCTAAGATTCCCATCATTCCGCAAATTCTTTTTTTTTCGATACATTTGAGGACTGTCTTCAAAAACCTCTATAAATATAAAAATGATATGAAAATGGAATTGAAATGAAAGGTTTTATCTAAGGGACATACAAGGGACACAGTCCTCAAATTCTGCGTTATATCATGGGTCCCTAAAATATTCGTTTATTAAAAAAAATATATACACACATCTAAGATTCCCATCATTCCGCAAATTCTTTTTTTTTCGATACATTTGAGGACTGTCTTCAAAAATCTCTATAAATATAAAAATGATATGAAAATGGAATTGAAATGAAAGGTTTTATCCAAGGGACATACAAGGGACACAGTCCTCAAATTCTGCGTTACATCATGGGTCCCTAAAATATTCGTTCATTAAAAGTAAGTTTTGTCTTCAAAAAAGACGCAGAGTATGCCATTTTTACTACCGAAAGAACGTCATTTAAAGTGTCCCCAAAATATATCTTGCATATATTTATATTCCACTTTTCCATCGTTCCTTATTATGGAGTTGCCACATAGCCAAAATTCTGAAAACAAATCTTTCTAAAAAAGTTGATTGCCGTCTAATAACATTAGGTATTGCAATTTTTATTTATAAAACCAACATAAACAATGAAAAATAAAAAATAAAAAACTAAAAATCTCCAAGAGAGTAATCACAGGAAGGATTTATTGGCACTGACCCCAATAATTTCTTTATTCCTAAGGAAGTAGTTATTTTATATTATTTGTTTTTTCCTATGGTGATATACATAAATTGAAGCAAATCGTTTTCAAGGTAAATGGAGGCTGCTCTTTCGAATTAAAAAGTTAGATTTGCAAATTTCTCACTGCTTCATACCGAATTCTTAAATGTCCCCAAAATTGTCAAAAAATTGCTACAAATAATGAAGGCAGTCCCCGTATTGGCAAAATGTTCTCAAATTATTCATATTATTTAAAAATTGTCTCCGTTATGCTCATTATAAATATATATATAAATATATATATATATATAATTAACAAAACATTAAATTATGGTTAAAAAAAAAAGAACTTGTGCTTTATTATCGAGCTGATTTAGAACTAATTAAAAATTGACTTAAAGGCAGCGTTTACAATGTCAGCGTGAGATTGGAAAATGTTTTGTTCCTGTCTGACACACATATTTTTCACATAAGTTTGTCTCCCTCATTTCCAATCTGTAACCGGTCTCGCTTGCATCTCAGCTTGGAGTGGAAAAAAGCTATTCAAAAATTGAGTTTTAAAAGCTGTCAATAGGTGTCGCATTCTCGAAATTAGCAACATGTGCTTGAAAGAACCAAAGCTCTAACCTCTATTTTACTCAAAATGGCTGTCAATAGGTGTCGCATCTTCGTAAGCTCCAATGTTTTTACCACTATTTTACTCAATACATAGGTAAATGTTAATATAATTCACTATTTAATATTTATTTAGTACATATTAACGCATATATAACAATAAAATCATTGTTTTGTAAGAAAAGCAAATCGTTTAATTTTCGCGCCATTTCACATGTGCAAGCCGAGTTCGAATCAGCTGATTGCATTTCCACGCTGACATTGTAAACTACCAGCGTGGATTTCAGATTTTTAAAAGCTTCAATCCAAGCTAAGCTGACATTGTAAACGCTGCCATAATTTACCACTTAACCTACGCTCTGCCGGCGTCTCTGCTTATGCTGCCGCTGCCGTCAATACCGCTGTCGTTGTTGGTCCCACGGTCGCTGGCCTGTAGTGTGCGCACTCAGCGCACGTGGCTTCTGCTCTGTGCCCTCTGCCGTTCGCACCTGTAGAACGTTGCAGTATGAGGGTGTCCGGTTGCATCCGCCTGTCCCACGGTGAGCCGCTGCTAAAGTTTGGTCAGCGCTCGTGGCTTCTTGCGCAACCTGTGTCTGCGCGTGATATGGTCACTGCTTATGTTGTTGTTGTTGAGTCTCATCAGCCAAGTTGTTGTTGTGTCTTGGCTGTCTGCATACTTGTCGAGACTTTGACATGCAGGGTGTTAACTCTTCCCCCTTTAAGTGCGAGCGTCCTCGGTCGCTACATAAACTCCTTCTAGAGCCTTATTGCTTGAAGTGTTGTCTTCGCTTACTTTTCTCTTCTTAGCTGTTGTTTCTCTGTTTCTTCTGATGAGTTCGGTGGTTAATCCTATTATAATTAAAAATAGGATGCTGAGCGAAGTGTAGCTGAGGGTGTCCTGTAAAGTTTCTTTGGCTCCGATTTTCTCCAGTGTCTTTGTGTTGTTTATGTTTAGCTCGTTGATCATCTGTAGCGAAAGAACTTCATCCAGTTTAGTTTTTTCTACTGAAAGCTGGAACAGGGGTGGCTCTGGCTCCGCGGGTTGGATCTCTTCTGTTTTGTAGATCCTGTCGTTAATTTTGACTGTGGAGTTTCTATATTGAATGAGGAATGTTCCCTGAAGTTGCAGTCTTTTTTCGTCTAGCATAACGAAACCGTTGAATCCATTCAGCATTAGTGTACCCGGAAGTATCTCCTCGAATTCGGGGACGTGTTGGTTATTAATTATGGTACATTCTGGTTTCTTAAGGTTGAGCTGTGCGTAAAGGCAAGTGTCGTTACTTAAATCTAGTAATTTATTTCTGTTACAAATTGTCCTATCGTTATGATTTTCGCAATTTTCTTTAATAGCATATAACTCATTCTTACATTCTAACAAATTTTCAAATTTTATATCATTTATTATGTGGGCTTTCTTTACAGCTTTGACTTTGAGTGTTCTACAATCATCTGGACTTATTGTCGGGAGACTAATTATGTAAATTAAATCTTTAGTGTTTGTAGCTAGTTTAACTTCGGCAAATTCTAGAAGTTCTTCTATGTTGAAAAAAAGGTTATTTTCTTTTTTGAAAATTTGTTCTACTATGTCAGTCTCTATGGCTGAAAATATAAATGAGTTTACGGTATTTGATTTTGCCCATGTAATTGCATATAGTACATTAGGTACTTCTTCTTTTACCAATTGAATTTTATATTTAAGAATGTCTGCTTTTTTATTAGCAATTTCTTCTGAACTTAGTGTTGCTTTTATTATTGTATTGGTTACGTTAGTTAGTTCATTGATTTTTTCGTTTATCAATCGGTTTATAACTACCTGTTTGTTATTATTCTCTAACTGATTATTTATTTTATTGATTATTACTTCGTGATCGTGGTGGTCTGGAGTTCCTGCCAGCCATTTCCACGCTGTGCCTATGGCATCAATTGCTCTTTTGCTTTTTGATTGGGGCTTAAGTCTTCTTAGATCGTTTTTTATTTGTGCCAGTTCGAGTGAAAGGTATGGGTATAGAGGATGGGATGGGTTGAGGTCTTGTAACGATTTTTCCAATGATGAGTGGGTAACAGCATATTTTTCCAAATCAAAAAGGTGAATTATTTTAAAGGTGCCGTCCTGCTTAGCTGCTAGTCCGGTGTCGATTGAAATAACCTGTGAGTTCGAGTAGTCGAGGACTGTCGTTATCCCCAGGCATGTTGGTAAAAAAAATCTGTAAATTAAGTTCTTGTGTTATTCTTGTGTACTATTTTTCCTGATTGTGTTTTAATAGTTGAATTTCTGTTTTCTGCTACTATTTCTTTTTAATATCTGGGTGTATCAATTTTGACATAGACTGTTTCCCCTTGTTCGTAGTTCTTTATCTCTTTCTTTTTTTGTTGTGATATTTTAAGTACGTGTTTTGTTTTTCTGTAAGTTTTTCGACTATTTTTTTGCCTATTTTCTTCTGATTTCTCTGGGTCGTTATGGACTGACGTGCCGCAAATTATGTCTCTTGGTTTTTTTCCTACTACGGAGTGAATGGATGAGTTATATTCTTGAACCGCTTTGAATAGAGTGTCCGTAAAATTCATTTCGCTATGGTCTTTCCTAAGGCATGTCATCATAAAAACTTGTATGCCTAGTTTATCCTGTAAAAGGAATTTTATTGATGCTGAGTTCAAAGCTCTTTCGTTATCTATGACTACTATTTTTGGGATTCTAAATGCTATTATTATTAATTAATGTCGGTAATGTCCTCTACCTGTCTTTGGGTGTATCTAATTTTGTATGATGAGAAATGGACTGGGTAGAAATTTTGAATTCGTCCCATGATATGTTCCAGAGTGCACATGCCGTTAACTAGCCTTGGGTCGAGTCTTTCTTTAAAAATTTGGATTAATTCATTTTCTGTGTAACTTGGTCGAGTTATTATGTGCCTATGGTATGTTGGGAATGGTATCTCGAATCTGTAGTCGGGTTTTTCTCCGATTAGTATAAAAAGTTGATTTTTAAAAACGTTAAAGGGAACTTCCATTGAAGGGATAAGGTTATGGGACGAGCTTTCATCGCTCGTTTATTGGATTTCTGGACAATGCATCTGCTACTGCCATGGATGTTCCTGGTTTGTATTTCAGTTCGTAATTAAATTCTTCCAGGTAACTCTTTCAACGTTTTAATTTACCATTATGGTTTTTGTTGCTTAAGGCAAAAGTAAGTGGTTGGTGATCTGTGAAAATTACCACCTTAGCTGTACCGTAAAGGTATATTCGGAGGCTTTGTAGAGCCCAAACTATTGCGAGCATTTCTTTTTCGTTTGTCGCGTAATTTTCCTCTGTTTTTGATAAAGTGCGGGATATATATAAGTAAAAGGTTTACCTTCTTGTTCGAGGACAGCTCTTATTGCATAATTTGTGAAATTCTTTATTGAAATTCGGATACTTTAGAATAACGTCAGTGGAACTAAGTGATTGTTTAATTTTGTTAAAAGCCTCTATTGCTTGTTCATTCATATTTACTGGGACTTTGTCTGATGCTTTGCTTGAAATTCGACCGCCTTCGCCTCTTAGTAAGATAGTGAGTGGTTTTGCTAGTTTCGCGTAGTCTCTTATAAATCTGCGGTAGTAAACTGAGGGACCTAAAAATGATCTCAGCTCTTTGAGTGTTTTGGGTATGGGAAACTTTGAAATTGCTTGAACCTTCTGTGGATTGGTTTTTACACCATGATCCGAACTTGTGGAGCCTAGAAAATTGACTTCCCTTTTAAAAAATTCGCACTCATCCATTTGGACTTTCATATTTGCGTTCTGTAAAGTCGTGAAGACTTGTTTCAAGTGATGAGCATGTTCGTTTTCAGTTTTGCTGAAGACGATAATGTCATCGATGTAGACATAGCATATTTTTCCAACATGATCCCTTAAGATATCATCTAGGGCTCTTTGGAAGATTGAGGGAGAGTTCTTGAGACCGAATGGTAGTCTAGTGAATTCGTATTTCCCACCATTGACTGCAAATGCTGTCTTTTCTATGTCTGTTTCTTTTAGAGGGATTTGATGAAAACCTCTTTATTGTCCCCTAACTGGGCTATAATGTCTCCTATTTCGGGCATAGGGTAGCGATTGGATATCGTTACTAAATTAAGCTTTCTGTAATCGATTACTAGTCTGTATTTCTTTTTTCCTGAGGCATCAGCTTTTTGTGGTACTACCCATACTGGTGCATTGTATGGCGATCTAGAGGGTCGGATTATTCCATCATCTAACATTTCTGAAATCTGTTTTTCTACTTCTTGTTTGAGTGCGGTAGGGTATGGATAATGTTTGCTATAGACTGGGGTATTTGAAGAGGTTCGGATCTCACCTACTACATTGGGTGGTGGGTAATAAGAAAAATCGAATTGGAGTGTCGTAGAGACTGAATAAGTTTAGTAGAACATGATGGGTAATTGTTTTTTTTCCGCCGATCGAATTAGCGTAAAGGCTTCTTTGTTTATTTTGGGGTTTGCTACGAGTGAAGGTTGTATATAGTTTTGGTTGGATCCAGTGTCAATGAGAAAATTAAATACTTTGCCGTCCCCCGTTTTACATTGGAAGTAGGGTAACGAGGAACGATTCAAGCTAAAAAATTTAGTTCGGACATGTCGACTGTCTCGACAGGGGTATCATCGCTTGCTAAGGTTTCGTATTCGTATGGGAATTCGCGAGTGTCTTGTTCTTCCGTTGAAGCACCATAATTTTGTTCGTCTACGTAGCGTGCATAGGCGTCAGCGTAGCCGCTAGCGTATGCTTCGGCATAAGTACTAGCTTCGCCGTCAACTTGATCGTCCGCGACCTGCTCTAATGTTTCTTCGGTGTTTATGTGGAATTGTCTTTGGAATTTGTTTGGCATTTGATCTGCCCTTGAAGATAATGGTCTTTTTCCAGCGAACTGGTTGTTGTCTGGTCTGTTCATGTAGTTGATGTTTTTTGTCCTGATAGACGAGTCAATCTCCATCGGTTGTGGAGGTGGTTGTGGTTTAGAGGCTGATGGCCTTGGTGGTACATTAAAGAGTTGTTGTGGCTGTTGGTACATTTGTCTTGGGGCGAAACTGGGTGGTTTTGAATTAAAAGTGGGTTTTGGTGGATAATATAGAGTTGGATTAAAATTGTTTCTAGATACAGCTTGAGGGATGTTAGATCGGAATACGTGTTGATTATTGAATCTTTGAGGTTGCTGAATATTCCTTGGTGGTAGCAAAGGAATTTTGTTAGGGTTTACATTATTTCTGATGGATTGATTTTCGATAAGTCGACACAGGTGAAGGGCGTGTTTTAGATCAGTTGGTTCTTTGATGGCGAGCAATCGGGGTAAATCCTCATTGAGTCCTCTTATGAAAGTATCCAGGGCTTTGTCCCTGTAGATCTTTGTGAGGGCTCTCAATGTTTCTGACGATGAATCATGGTTGTTTATTTGATTCAGAATTAAAGACAGATGATAGTAAACCGTCAGGTAAAATTCGTCGATGGATTTGCCGCGTTGGCTTAGGGTGTATAATTGGTATTCTAGCGTCTTAAGATTTCTGGGGTCTGCAAAATGATCCGTAAGACACTGTGCAATTGCTTTCCAATTCAATGGGGTATTATATGCCTCTAGTACGGCATCGGCTTCCCCCACTATCTTACTACGTACAACCAGAAGATCCCGTAATGTTTCGGGGTGCCTTGGTGTGCGGAGTAGACTTCAAACACTCTGTCTACGCTTTTGCGCCTTGAGGTAAATTCGGTTTTGTTCCCAGAAAACTCTTTTAATATTCTTACAATGTCCGGAAGTTTGTCTAAGTCGCTAGTTCTGCCCGCATGTTCTGGGCCTATAGTCTGGTCGGTCAATATTTTTTTTTTTTTTTTTTTTTTTAAATTGCTGGGTTTATTTATTGAATCTTTTCTAGTGAATTAGAAAACTAACAATAAGTATACAAATCTTATTAATAAATCTTAGCTAACAGTACATTTTCTTTTTTGACTGTATTCTGAGTGTGCGTCCCTAAAAAATCATCGCTGGGTTTGTAAGTCGTTACGACGAAGACGGGATCGGCTGCGCAGCCTTGTGAGACCTCTCGCGAGATGATTTGTGTGCGATGAGAGCTTGCTAAAATATTTTACTTTTTGTTCCGCTATTTCCTCCTTGACTGTTAAGATGTTTAAATCTTTGTGAATGTTTTCGTTCCGAACATACCACGGTGCCCCGGTGATGGTTCTTAAGATTTTTGACTGGGCTCTCTGGACAATGTCAATGCTGCTGTTGCAAGCGTTCCCCCATAACTGGGAACCATAGGTCCAGATTGGTTTTAGAACAGAGTTGTAAAGCAGGACCTTGTAGTCCGAACTAAGGGGAGAGCGAGCATTGATGAGCCAATGGAGGCTATTGGCTTTCAGTTTGAGATGTGTCCTTTTAGCTTCAATGTGTCGCCGCCATATAAGTCTTCTGTCTAAGTGTACGCCCAGATACGTTACATCGTTTGCTTTTGGAAGTGTGGTGTTGTTTAACGTGAGCGGTGGACAATCTTGGCTCTTAAGGGTGAAAGTTACTTGCTTACATTTTTGTTCGTTTACCTTAATTCGCCAATCTGATAACCATTTTTCCACGTTGACCAGATGAAGGGCTAGTTGCGCTGTTGCTTGTATTGGGCATCTGGAGCGGCTGAGAATAGCTGTATCATCAGCAAAGGTAGATGTTGTCAATCGGCTGCTTATTGGGATGTCTGCTGTGAATAGCACGTACAGTGTTGGTCCAAGTACGCTGCCCTGTGGAACACCAGCTTCGATATTGTGTTCGTCAGACATTGCAGTGTTACATCTTACTGTGAACTTCCTGTCGTAGAGGTACGACTTAAGCAGCTTATGTGTGTTGTTTGGGAGCATTGTTTTGATCTTATGCATCAGACCTTCCAACCAAACTTTGTCGAACGCCTGGGAAACATCCAGAAATATTGCAGTGCAGTATTCTCTATTTTCGAACGCGCTTCGTATCTCTGATGTTATTCTGTTTACCTGCTCAATTGTTCCGTGCTTTTCACGAAAGCCAAATTGGTGTGATGGGATTATGTTATGAAGATTCAGGAATTGATTTATCCGGGACAGCAAACATTTTTCAAAAAGTTTTGATAGACACGATAATAAGCTCATAGGTCTATACGACGTGGGAACTGTGTGATCTTTTCCAGGCTTTGGTATCATAATGATGATTGACTTTTTCCATCTGTCTGGATAGTGGCCAAGTTTGGTGATAGCATTGAAGAGCTGGGCAATTAGGCAGATCGCACAGTAAGGAAGCTCAATAATCATCTTTGGGGTTATTTGGTCACCTCCTGGAGATTTTTTTGGGTTCAATTGCTCTCTAATGATTCTAACGATTTCATTTGGGCGAAACTTGATTGGATCATGTTGAAGCTGAGAGCCGTTTGAAGCAGTCGGTAGTGCAAACGTATTTGTTGCAGGGTTAGGTTGGAACACTTTTTGAAGATGAGTAGCAAATGTGTTAGGTCTTTCTTCATCGCTGCGGGCCCAGCCGCCTGCGAAGTTTCTTATAGGCATTACTGTTTCTGTAGGTGAGCTTAGAGTTGGGTGAGCTTTCCACAATGAGTTTTTCTTACTGGTGGTTGATAATTGCTCGATGTAAAGGCGTTGAGCGCGCTCGTCCTCGATTTTTAACGCTTTGGTGAGTTTACTTGTGGCTTCTTTTAGTTATTGCTTTGCCGATGGCGATCTGTTCGATTGCCAGTCACGCCGTTAGCGCCATTTTTCAAGAACGAGCTGTTCAATTTGTAGATTTGTTGTCCTTTGGTTGTGTATTGTATTTGGTGTTTGAGGCGTAGCGGTGCGAGCTGCGGCGACGAAGACCGTCTCCAGAGTGTTAACAAAACTATCAATGTCAGCTTCACCTACGAGACGTGGCTTAAGCTCAATGTGTGAGCTTATATATTTTTATACCCTTAACCCATAAAATGGGTAAATAAGGGTATAATGGTTTTGTGCAAAAGTATGTAACAGGCAGAAGGAAGCATCTCCGACCCTATAAAGTATATATATTCTTGATCAGCATCAATAGCCGAGTCGATTTAGCCATGTCCGTCTGTCCGTCTCACAGTGGTCGGGCTTGTATGGAGCCGCGGTCATAAATACTTCTAGTGGACCAATCGTTATAAAATTAATACCAAAACTCTAGAAAAATATTTTAAATATATAATGAAAAAATTGGCCATATCGAACGTCTATATCATATAGCTGCCATAGGAACGATCGGTTAAAAATCAACATTTTGTATGAAAAACTTTTTGTTTTTCAAGATATCTTAACCAAACTCACAGATTATGTTTTTCGTGCAGGTTCACGCATCCTTACCAAATTTGGCTAAAATCTGAAAATAATAAAACAAAATTTCAAAACCTAAATTTAATATTTGACCTCTTAATGAGAACGTTGGCGAAATCTTAGTCCCCAAAAGTAAAAACAATCACAGATTCATATATTATGTTTTTTTATTCTTCAAGCAACAAATGCACACCGCTTAACAATTTTGTTTTTTTTGTGCACGGTAATATTCTTTGCCCAGTTATGAAAGGGTCTGAGCTTAAGAGCAATCTATTCAACAAATCCTTATTTGTGTCAACTCGTGACATTTTTCTTGTGTGGAACTCTCTAAAATTTGTTATATCTTTGTTTTTTGACTTGGCAAGCGCATAACTTATAATTTCAGGACCGTGTACTAAAACTTTGTGAACTGAAGGTGGAAGGTAATACCATGGGTACAGTTTAATTAGCATTTTTGCGGTGTCAAGTGCAAAGCTTCCAAATTTTTCTGTATTTATTTTATACCCAGATGCCATGCATTGCAGTAATGTCGCACACCTAATTAAAACATTTTCATCCAATCCTGTTATATCAGCAGACAACTTCGTATCGCTAAAAAATCTTCTTGCCGTATTACCATCATTTGAAGTTCCACTACCTCCACTCCTTGGTTGGTCGACATGTAATCCCATTAGGGCGCGGAAGTCTGCTTGAATTTGTGTTTTCCTATGCTTAAAGGCATTTTTATCTTCTGTGGTACAAATTCGCCAAGTTTTCAAATGCAATCTATATGCCACATGCAAGAAATATTCAAAAAACCGAATATATGAGTGCAATGGAAACAACCCAAACTCATAATGTTCTTCGTGAACTTTTTTGCTTAAGCATTTTTCCAAGTCATTCATTTCGCTCGGGTTTGCGTCACATATGAAGCATTTACTAGTAGATGTTTCACTTAAAGCACTACAGACTTTTCCGTCAACCATTGTTAACTGCAAACGATGTGTAATTGTAATATTTTTGGTTAGTGCTTTACATGTATATGGCTTCAGCGCAGAAATTTTGTCCCTAAAGTATTTAGCCTCATCTAAAGTCAATTGGGTTGTTTCTTTTTTGAATTGAAACCTTATTGGTCTGCAGTAACGTGTGGATAACGGTCGAGGATTTTTCCAAATTACTTTCTTTTTCTTGGGATCATTTTCTTGAGTTACTAGTTGCAGTGGTACATACGAAGTCATAAACAAATTTGAATCATCAATGTTATTGTTCAATGTTTTCCGCTTGTATTCGGAATGACCAGAGCTGTCGTCAAATCCCTACTTGCCAATTAAAATCAAGTCAGCCACGCTATCATCACCAATGCACTCAAGGACATCAGCTTGAAGCTCTACAATACGCAACGCCGTGTGATCCAACAAGCTTTGCAGCTCAACTTTGGCTTGGGATTCGCTGACACTGATATTATCGGGATAGCTTGTTGCCTTGGCTGCCAGAAGCTTTTCGTAGCTTGGTAGTAAATTTACGGAAGCCTTACTATTGACAAAACTACGAATAAGCAAATATTGATGTTTACTCATATTTGCATCAAGAAAGAGTGACAAGACTTCATCCACATTAAATTCAGTAAGCGTTAGTTGAGATGAGTTGCATGAGCGTAAGACAGTACCCATAGATTCGTCAGTTTTTGTCAGCTCAGCAATTCTTCGTCATTTTGTCCGCTGAGAAGCTTCCATAAAATCTGTTCTCGGTCGTCCACGGCTATAACTTTTGGATGTGGATGGGGTCACATCTTGGGCACAGCTTGACGGAATTCTTTCTTTTTCATTCATCCGATCAGATTGATTTTGGAGAATTAACGATTTCATGCGATTGTGCTTTACCCAAAACGCTACAATCCTTTTGCATATGTATCCGATTCGCTTTGCTAGCTCACTCATGTCAGCAATATACCCTTTTTTTATGATGTTCGCTTCCATGTCTTCAATCAATTTTTTTTGTCGTTCTACGGCGCTTCCCTTTTCGCCGCACCATAAATTGAAAACATAGGAACGTGCAAACACAAACTTATAAGAAGAACCTATTCAAATTTAATGCAAGGGAATATCAAACAAAATAAAAACTATAAATAAATGAACAACTAGTTTTGGAAAGTTAAACACAAAGACGACTTACGAAAACAGAGCAACAGCACAACAAGTAGATAAACGAAAGAACATGTTTGTGCGGCCAAACTGACCCTGAAAAAGTTAAGACGGTGTTAGTATTTTTACGATTTTAGGCAAATATGCAAATTTATGCAGAAAATTTTTGCGCATTTATTACCTTTAAAGCCAGACAAACACATTGGCATACACACTTATTGTGGATCTTTGTGGGGTCACAACTAAAACTCCAGCTAAACATAGAAAAGACGTTCACAATATAGACAAAATACATGTATTACTTCAAATTAATATAATAATAATAATAATAATTATTAATAAGTCAAATTATATCACATTTTATAGTAAATACCTTCAACTTCAATATCCATTACAAAGAATTTTAATTTGGGCACGTAAATGATGAACTGATCACTTTAAAGTTGTTACATTCACGAGCGCGCAGCTGCGCTTTGAAAATTAACACGTGTTCACAGCTTTAATTCTATTTTTGAAAGTCCCGTTAGATTTACAGTAAAATCTGGTTTGCAATGAAGAAACTTGGACATTTTAGAGGCGGTTTATTTACTTTTCGTAAATTTTTGTTGTTATGAATTTTTTGATTTTTGGACTATGGGCGCAACCACTGTGCGTCTGTCTGTCCGTCTGTCCGTCTGTATGAACGCGTGGATCTCAGAGACTACAAAAGCTAGAGACTTCAGATTTGGGATATAAGTTCTCCTATACCATGAGCAGAACAAGTTTGCTTCAAATTATCGATAACTATTCTGGTTTCCGATATACACATGGATAACATCGATAACAAAAAAATATCGAATTTGGAAAATGTAAAAATGAGGGTTGAAAGAATGGGTAACAATAGATCTTTTCTGAAAATTTCGTCCAAATCGGTTAAGAAACACCGGAGATATCGAGCTTAATCGATTGAAGTTAAGTCAGTATACCAAAGTCTTATATAAATTTAATTTATTTTTTGCAACTGGGTTCAGGGTATCTACTAGTCGGGCTCTCCCGACTAGAGCCTTCTTACTTGTTTGTATCTGAGCCAGTTAGTTTTATGTGAAGTTTACTTACCGGGTCGATTTATGAATTCAGGGTGTCGTAGCAGATTTATTAGGACTGGCGAGTGATCGGATGATAGATCCGAAAGGCACTCTGCACTTATCAGTCTACGCGAAATGTTTTTGGTAACTGCAAAGTCAATCAGATCGGGTAGTTTTTTGGGATCTGTCGGACAGTATGTTGGTCTGCCAGGAGAAACGTAGTCGAGCTTGTTGTTAGCTTTTATAATTGCATTGTAGAGCTGCTTTCCTTTTGGATTCACGAGACGAGATCCCCAGTGTGTGTGCTTGGCATTGTAGTCTCCTGCTGCTATAAAGCATTCTCCTAGTGAGTTAAAAAATTCCATAAATTGGTCTTCAGATATGGTATAACGCGGGGGGCAGTATACAGCGGCAAGAGTAAGCTGGTTCCCACTGTCCAAATGTATTTTAAGAGATGTGGCCTTTAGAAAGTTTTCAGCAAACTCTTTATAGTAGTGGTGCTTGAGGCGGCTTCTGATCAAAATACGCATTAGTTCTTGCATAGTTGTTTTCATGAATGACATAAACTCGTTCATGCTCTGTTGCAGGGTACATATGAGTGCTTCGAGGTTGCTTTGTTGCTGCTCCTGTGCAGCGTTTGTGCTCACTTCTCTAGGTTGTAAATACGGTGCGTTAGAGGCAGGAAGAGCCAGTCCAGATCTTAGGGCGCTTGCATAAGTTGCGTTTTTGGTTGAGAATTCGGGGCCAAGTGAGGATCTGGCTGCAGAGGAAAAGAAGACGTCTGGGTTGTGTTTTGATGGAGTGAAGGCAATCGGTCCGTTTTGCGAGCGTACAGTGCTAACGCGCTGATGGATACGGTTTTTAAGTTCCTTATAGACTTGGCAGCCTCTGTAGTTGGCTGTATGCTTGCCTTCGCAGTTGTTGCAAAATTTTTTGCTAGAGTCTTCTTTACTTGCTGGGCAACTTGCGGAGTTATGCAGTTCCCCACAGTAAACGCATACCGAGCGCAGTGTACAGTAAGCTTTTGTATGGCCGTACTCTTGGCAGTTCATACATTGTACCGGACCGTTTCGTTTGTGCGGTTCTTCTACGGTTATTCTTCGGTGAAGTAAAAGCTGAAGTTTGTATATTGGGTGCACCTCGTTTTTTTTAAGCATCTTCGTTTCTGGTTCAAGTTCTATTTTAAAGAGTGGTTGCGGCATCCTGTTCCTGTTTAAGATGTTAATGACTGTTTTTGCTCGAAATCCTTTCTCCTGCAGCGCTTGTTTTATTTCTCCTGGTGTTACATCAGGTTCTATGCCTTTTATTACGACTTGCAGGCCCTTGCAGCTTTTTAATTGATACGTATAATAATTAAATTTTTTTTTCGTTTAGATGCTTTATCAGAACTCTGTAATTATCTTCCGACTTTGTCTGGACTTTAATTTCTTGAATTTTACCCTGTACGAGAGGAACTATGTAGAAATTATCTTTGCCTATGAGCTCGATAACTTTGTTTACAAAAGCACTGGAGCTTTTCTCGCGTATATATATTGGGGGTGGCTTTGGCTTTTTCGTGACAACCCCAACGGCTTCAGAAGGCAGATCATCAGTGTTTTCTGCCAAGATGTGAAATCTATTGCTATTGATTGTAGTATCGTTCGAGGGTATATTTAAATTGCTACGGGTAATTTTTGGTTTATTCGTAGAATTTTGCGGACTTAGCTTTCTTTTGATATAAATGTAGCGATCCATACCAGTCTGCGTAGCCGGCTTAACATTTTTGCTGTTTGCAGTTTGATTTGCTGACGGCGCAGCAGTCGTTGTGCTTGTTGAACGGGAAGTAGGTATCGGTGCAGTTGTTGTTGGAGTCGCTATTGCGGTACCTAGAGAGGGCGCAGCACTTGCAGTCGCTGCTAAGAGAGACGGGGAGCACGAAAACTTTCGGTCGCGTGCTGTGTGCAAGACTTCATTTGTCGGGTTGGGTGTTGGCGACCGCGCGCGTTCGGATTGCGTTGACTCGATAGATAGCAGGGACGGAGACGGTGAGCAAGAACGTTCGCTGACACGCGCTGTGTAAGAGCGTTCAATTTGCGGGTTGGGGGTTATTGACCGCTCGGGCTGCTCCGAAACTACAGAGAAATACGCGTTGCTCTGCCGACGACGCACAGTGGGGCCTTTTCTCGGATAGCTTATCAAAAATCATTTTTTTCATGAACGCGTTTGGCAAAAGTGAAATATGTAATCGATAGAGAATACTTCGAAGATAATGGATCCAAAAGATTTTTTAAATCGGTTAATAATTATGGGTGGTAGAGCTCCTCAAAGTTGAGTAATTTTACGTGAGTACGAAAAAATTACAATTTTTACAGAAATTTACCACTTTCGAACTGAATATTGGGCGACGTACACAACCGATCTTCGATCTTTTTTCTTTATCTGAAAAGTATGTTCAATCGCAGTGTTTTTCTGTATACAGTTTAAATATAGCTGAAATACTTATTAAATTAGAATCGTTTAAAAAATACACTAAATTTTGGCATTTTTTGAACTTTCGTGGACTATAACAAAAAAGTATCTCTCAGAGTCACGGTGGGACCACATGCATTTGAAAGCTATAATATATACCTTTCATATGTATATAGTCACAATCTGCGAAAATCTGCATTTTGGAAACGCGAGCCAAAAAACTAGGGATACCTCGAGTTAAAAACACGCGGCAGGTATAAGGAAGAAGAAGAGCGCATAAAAATTTGGTTGTAGCGTGTGTGCTGTTTATTGACAACATTTCTAAATGTTGTATTATAAGTACTACCTGTCTATATATATCCCTTCTTAACCTTTTTTCCTTCCTATCCTTTCTAATTACCTGAATGGAAAAGGTCTGAGGAGGCAGGTAAATATAATTGTAGTTGATGGAAAGTTGCGGTACTACAGGTTAATTTTTTTTTAATTTCTGTATTTCCCCGTATTTCACCTAATACAATAATAACAGAGACATCTGTAGAAGTAAAACTCCAGGATTTAATGGATCACACTGCTAGGCGTATAGTTGAAAGTTTGCCTGATGGAGAGGTCGAGCTTCTTCCTGAAAATCTGACTCTACTCAATAAGTGGGGATGTGATGGATCGTCTGGACAAAGCATATACAAACAAATTATACAGACAGATGACGAAACTATTTCTGATGAAAATATGTTTATGGCTTCTGTAGTTCCCTTACGCCTTAGGAGTGAAACTTCTGAACATTGGAAAAATCGCCGACCATCATCGATTCATTATTGTCGCCCTATTTTCTTCAAATATGCGAAGGAGTCGTCTGAATTGATTAAATCAACTGTAACCGACATACAAAATCAAATTAGCCAACTGAAGCCTACTGTTTTTCAAACCAAGAGTGGAAAAACATTCACGGTGAAGTTTGATTTCTTCCTGACAATGATTGATGGAAAAGTCTTAAATGAAATTACAAACACCTCCTCAACATTGAGGTGTCCCATTTGTAAAAAAACTCAAAAAGACTTTCACAGTTTAAACGACTCAACGGGTGAGGAGAACTGCTACGAATATGGAATTTCTCCGTTGCATTGCAGAATAAAGTGTATGGAATTTATTCTGAAGCTCACGTACACACTTCCTCGGCCAGGAGAAACAAAAACGGATAATTCGCCTCGTGAGGATATACAGAGAAGAAAGGAAGTTATACAAGCTGAGTTCTCTCGGAAGCTAGGAATAAAAGTTGACTGTCCAAAGCACGGATACGGGAATACGAATGATGGAAATACTTCGAGGAGATTTTTTGAAAATGATCAAATAACAACTTTGATAACAGGTGTTCATAATGAGATCATTAAAAGGTTTGCTGTTATCCTTAATGTTATAAACTGCAAAGAAATGATAGATGGTGCAAAATTTGGCGAATACGCATCAAAAACAGCTCAACTTTTGACTGGATTGTATCCTCAGAAAAAACTAACCCCCACGGTACATAGGATTTTGGCTCATGGAAAGGACTTAATAGAATATCAGTGCTTACCTATTGGAGAGCTGTCCGAAGAAGCACAGGAATGTAAAAACAAGGACTACAAGAGGTTCAGATACACCAATACGTGCAAAATTTCTCGGGTGCGACAAAATGGAGACCTTTTCAACATGCTGGCAGCCTCATCGGATCCACTTCTTGCATCGCTGAGACATGTGCGATCACGAAAGGATTTGGAAGATAGCAACTATAGTTCCGAAATGTTGAGTTTAGTAGATGTTAACCTTACTAGCATTAATGTTGATGATTATTTGGTTGAAAATCAGCCATCGATAGCAAATATTAAAAATTAACCTCAAAAAATCACCCAAAAATAAGAATTTAAATTTTATGTATTTAAGTTAGAAAATCGAATAAAAACAACAAAAAATGCGAAAAAGTCATTGAAGTTATAAAAAATTTTCAGTTATGATTAAAAACAAACGTTTTTAATTGGAATTTTACAGGTAAAATGTGCTGGAAATATTTCTTGACTTTGACCTTGAATATTTAAGCACCACGGATACCTAGCACTCTTGGCGAACATTCATTTTAAAGCTTGAAAAGTCATCTATTAATTGCTCTTTAAATTTTTGAAATCGCTTCATTAGTTTAGAAGATATGATTTTTGATAAGCTAAATGAGCAAAGGCCCCACTGTGCGACGCTCGTCTTGCTCGCGTTGTCGCTGGCCACGATTCTCGCTTTGACTCATTGTCTTAAGAGAGGTGAAGAATTTATTATTGCCTTTTGTTTTATATGTTATTATTTGTTAAAAGTCAATTGTTTTGTTTAAATTGCAGATTTTTAAAAAGCAATTTGTGCAGATACATTGCACTTAGCGTCTTTTCGCATAAAATATATATTTTATTAGCTTCTATATCACTGCACTTTTGCGTTTGGGAATTAATTAACCGGATCACTTTAAGAAAACACGTCTGCATTCGACGACAGTTGACACTTTTTCTGGTCAATATTTTAGAGTCAGCATTTAATTGGAATAATTCCGTGTCTTTTTCCGTTGGTATCTTCCTAATGTATTTTTCTACTGTCGTTTCGATATGTGTTGTCATAAAAGAACTACTGGACGTAGTTGGGGGGTTGTCGTTCATGATATTATCGTCAGGCATTTTTAATTTGGAAAATGCTTCGCCTAGCTGGGTAATAGCTTGCAAAAAGTTTGAATGTTGTGGTGTGGGAGAGGAAATTTTGCTGTCGGTTCTCTCTCAATTGCTAAAGATATTTTTGTTTTTATTCTATATTTTTAAGTTCTGTTTTTTTTTCTAAAAGAGATTTTTTTTTTTTTTATGATTCTATTAAAATTTTTTTTTTTATTTATTTATTATTAGCAGGGAAAACTATTTTACTTAATTTACTTTACTTTAAATTCGCTTTTAATTTTTCTTGAACTTATTTATATTTTTTCTTGTTTGACATTCATAGGCCTAAATTCTTGTTTTCTTGTTATGACAATTTTAACTTAAAAGATACGCTTACAGTAGTATTTTAATCATTGGTGATTCAGGCGACGGTGGCCCGGATTTATCTCTTTCGTCTATTCCCTCGGTGGAGTATAGTTACTCAGGATCCTGCAGCTCACACAAAATTTCGCGGTACCCTACGGACGGACACTATAGGGTATCAGCAATCTGGTTTCTTTATGGAACCGCGAAGAAAGTTTAGTTCACTGTATATCGCAATCTTTGGGTTTGATTGATTTATACGCGGTCGCGTTCACTGGGTCACTTTATGCGCTTCGCGAACAGTAGCTATTTTTTCTAGGTACTCTATTTTTCGACGCGTAAACTTTTTATTCTTCACGGTCCCTGCTCGGGCGCCAATTAACAAAACATTAAATTTTGGTTAATAAAAAAAAGAACTTGTGCTTTATTATCGAGCTGATTAAGAACTTATTACAAATTGACTTATAATTTACCACTTAACCTACGCTCTGCCGGCGTCTCTGCTTATGCTGCCGCTGCCGTCAATACCGCTGTCGTTGTTGGTCCCACGGTCGCTGGCCTGTAGAGTGCGCACTCAGCGCACGTGGCTTCTCCTCTGTGCCCTCTGCCGTTCGCACCTGTAGAACGTTGCAGTATGAGGGTGTCCGGTTGCATCCGCCTGTCCCACGATGAGCCGCTGCTAAAGTTTGGTCAGCGCTCGTCTTCTTCGCAACCTGTGTCTGCGCGTGATATGGTGACTGCTTATGTTGTTGTTGTTGAGTCTCATCAGCCAAGTTGTTGTTGTGTCTTGGCTGTCTGCATACTTGTCGAGACTTTGACATGCAGGGTGTAAACTCTTCCCCCTTTAAGTGCGAGCGTCCTCGGTCGCTACATAAACTCCTTCTAGAGCCTTATTGCTTGAAGTGTTGTCTTCGCTTACTTTTCTCTTCTTAGCTGTTGTTTCTCTGTTTCTTCTGATGAGTTCGGTGGTTAATCCTATTATAATTAAAAATAGGATGCTGAGCGAAGTGTAGCTGAGGGTGTCCTGTAAAGTTTCTTTGGCTCCGATTTTCTCCAGTGTCTTTGTGTTGTTTATGTTTAGCTCGTTGATCATCTGTAGCGAAAGAACTTCATCCAGTTTAGTTTTTTCTACTGAAAGCTGGAACAGGGGTGGCTCTGGCTCCGCGGGTTGGATCTCTTCTGTTTTGTAGATCCTGTCGTTAATTTTGACTGTGGAGTTTCTATATTGAATGAGGAATGTTCCCTGAAGTTGCAGTCTTTTTTTCGTCTAGCATAACGAAACCGTTGAATCCATTCAGCATTAGTGTACCCGGAAGTATCTCCTCGAATTCGGGGACGTGTTGGTTATTAATTATGGTACATTCTGGTTTCTTAAGGTTGAGCTGTGCGTAAAGGCAAGTGTCGTTACTTAAATCTAGTAATTTATTTCTGTTACAAATTGTCCTATCGTTATGATTTTCGCAATTTTCTTTAATAGCATATAACTCATTCTTACATTCTAACAAATTTTCATATTTTATATCATTTATTATGTGGGCTTTCTTTACAGCTTTGACTTTGAGTGTTCTACAATCATCTGGACTTATTGTCGGGAGACTAATTATGTAAATTAAATCTTTAGTGTTTGTAGCTAGTTTAACTTCGGCAAATTCTAGAAGTTCTTCTATGTTGAAAAAAAGGTTATTTTCTTTTTTGAAAATTTGTTCTACTATGTCGGTCTCTATGGCTGAAAATATAAATGAGTTTACGGTATTTGATTTTGCCCATGTAATTGCATATAGTACATTAGGTACTTCTTCTTTTACCAATTGAATTTTATATTTAAGAATGTCTGCTTTTTTATTAGCAATTTCTTCTGAACTTAGTGTTGCTTTTATTATTGTATTGGTTACGTTAGTTAGTTCATTGATTTGTTCGTTTATCAATCGGTTTATAACTACCTGTTTGTTATTATTCTCTAACTGATTATTTATTTTATTGATTACTAGGGGGTCCCCCCCTGCTCGCTTCGCTCGCCAACCCCCCTCGCAAGCAATTATAACGTTTGAAAATAACCGTGTGTTGAAGCCCCTGTGTATTCACTTGCACATCTGATGAAATCCTACATTTCCGTTTATACGACATAGTAAGTGCCCCGCTTACTTCGCTGCGCGGATAGTTTATATAAATTTTAGCAATAGAAGATAGATACAAAATAAATAAATTAGAAAATATTTCACAAAATATTTAAGCAAAGTATTTAATATTCTCTTTTCCACGCCACCATTGAGGTAGAGAATATTGTGGTTTCCCCAGTAGGCCTTATCCACTTATTGAATTTAATTTGCAATTATTAACAACTTTAAGAGCTTCTTTATAAACGACATTGTTTGTTTTCCGTCAGGTGCTAATACAAATAAACTTTTTGGTGAACTGACTCTTGAGCAGGCTACATAAAATTGGCCATGAGAAAAACAATCGTGTCTTAAGTCTAGTCCGGCTAATTTAAGAGTTTGTCCCTGTGACTTATTAATTGTTAAGGCAAAGCAAACTTTTAAAGGAAATTGCAATCTTTTAAATTGAAATGGCAATTCAGAATCAGAAGGTATTAATGGAATTCTCGGTATAAAAACCGTTTCCCCTATACCACTGGCAGTAAAGACCATTGCTTCGACAACATTCTTATGAAGGGCTTTAACTTGCAATCTTGTACCATTGCACAGTTTTGGCGGTTTCACGTTGCGAATCAACATTACAGGTGAACCAATCTTTAAAGTTAATTTATGTTGAGGCAGGCCAGCCGGATTTAATGAATTAAGAAAATCGACGGGGTAATGAACTGCATCTTCGATTTCAGTCACAGAATCAATAGGGTTATATGTCATTTCATCACTTTGAAATGATTTTAATAAAAACTCGTTTATTTCCAATGCATTGTCATTTCTCGCAGTCAAAATAGCACGTTCTGAAAACCATTCGAGTGATTTTTGAGAGATATTTGTAATATCCGGAAATATTTTTAGAGTTAGCTCTTCAATACTTTTCACAACATGACACAAAGTTGATGGTAAAGTTATTTTGCCATCATCCCAAAGCTGAATCTCTTTTAACTACAGGAAAATTTGGCACATCATGCCCTCGTTTTCTTCTTTGAAATTCTTTATTGTTCCATGTAAAATTCGATGGAACTTCACAATATAGAAGCGTTCTTGCAAACTCATCACGTGTGCATAGCTCAAAGAAGGCTAGCAAAGTGGTTTTGGGTGTAGTGCTTAATCTGTCAAGTAATTGTTGCGGATTATTGGGGTTAAAATATATCCGTTGACCATTTTCGAAATGAACAGCTAAGTGTGTAATAGCCGGAAAACGTTCATGTATGGGAAATGCAAGGATTCTCCATACCGCTTCTGAGCTACTTATTTAACGGCCACTTTCGTACATATTAATTTCATTACGTTGGTCTTCAAGAGTAAATGATGCTTGATCACTGCCCTTGTTAACAGTATTTAATAGACTTTACAGAACTACATTACTCAACATTTATGTGAGCTTCAAATGTTCTCAATAGAACACAGTTATAAGGCACAACCCAACGATTATCTATGCAATTACCATTTATATTAATTGCATTACCTCCATCTTCTATCGCTCTTCTACGATATAGAGGGTAACTATCTTTTCCAGTCACAGTTTCTTTAAGTAATTCTCGAGGAAACCTTTTGGTACATTTTCCATTTTTCGTGCATGGCGATTTATTGTTAAATGCACCGCAAGGACCATGAATCATATTTGACTTAACAATGTTAAATAACAAAGGATCCTCATCTGCGTTTGGTATTTCGGCACAGATAATTTTATCGATTTTATCTGGTCTTATTTTATTTTCTAACCAAAGTAGAATATGTATATGTGGTAAGCCCCGCTTTTGCCATTCCACAGAGTACATGAAACATTGCACGCTTCCAAACAAAGAACCTTTTGTCAATAGTGACATTAAAGATTTAACTTTTAAATGAAAAACTCGAGCTATAATATCGTGACGATCATGCGGTTTTTGACCCGGTAATAAAACACTTTTGATGTCATTCCATTGTGGATTGCATGTGAATGTTATGCAAAGATCTGGTCGCCCATAATGGCGAACATACGTCATAGCATCTTGAGTCTTTCCATGCATATATCATGCAGAGCTTGTAAAAGAAGATGGTAAAATTACCATCTGACCAAGTTGAGCTGCGTCAACATCTTGTTGGCCTATTGCATATTGTAGATGTATATACATAGCTATCTGCTCTGAGTTTCGCTTGATTGTAGCCAATATAATTTAACCTTTCTGTTTCAATTTTAGCATACATATCAACTAAAAGTTGACTATAAAGGGAACGACAATAAATTAAATGATTTAACTCAGATTGACGAATCATTATTTTATAACTGTAAAAGCTTTACGCAGATATCTTTTTTTTTGGTTTCTCCTTTTTTAATAATGAATTCCATTCTTGTATATCCACTGAATAGCCATCTTCGCCATAAGGAAATAGCAAAGGGTTCTGTAAGGCATCGTATGATCGATTCACCTCACTTATACGATGTAATTTATAATTATGGCTTTCAATAATAATATTGCGCTTTTCAAATTGCTGACCAACAATAACTATAGCTACTTCGCTTGATAGAGGTGCATTGTAAAGCCCTTTATGTGCACCAGCGGGTGTTCGATCAGCATGTATAACCAATTTATAGTCTTTGGTACTTGTTTGTATTTTATTGAGAGCCATTTTTAGATCTTTTACATAACGATTATGATGATGAAACATACATTGAAGATCCTTTACTACGCTTAAATCAGCATTTGAAATATTTTTGCAACGCAGTTGAGCTTCCTTTTCATCATCACCAACAAAATAAATTTGAAGAAACTGCATTTCTTCATTTGGCAAAGGTCGGACACTACCAATTAAGTGATACACTTGTCCTTGGACTTAAAAGGTTGACCAACTTTCATTTATAGTTTTTGTACTTCCAAAAGAATTCATTTGAAAGCATACTTTCTTACACGATCAAAGAAATGATCATGCTTGGGATGTCCACAAATTATTAAGCTTTTAAGTGGATCAGGCAAACTTTCATTTTGGGAAAGCTTAACTTTTTTTGCCTTGTAACAGATACCCAGGGGTCATTTTTCCATTTTAAAGCATTACAATGTTTGCATATCAAATTCATACTACCAAGTTGAGTAACTTTATCTGACTTGTAAGTTATTTCAAAATCTTAGCTTAAGCCAGACATGGCTTTAACACTACATGCACGCAAACGCCTTTCTTGACGTGCATTAGGATTATTAGCCTGATGTCTTCCCACTGCAACTCTATGAGCTTCAGAATTATTAACCTGAAATCTTTTTGATGCTTCTATGCGCTTACCCCTATTGATGTATTAAAATTAAGTCAAGAAAAACTCACTTCTGCAAGTCATTTTAATACACGGGTTCAGGGTATCTTTTAGTCGGGATTTCTCGACTAAAACCTTCTTACTTGTTTTCAGATTCGCTCGCGCATCGCTCTTCATGTTCGGCGCTAGATGACAAATTATTTTTAAATCGCGCTTTTGTTGTTGGCTATTTCGGCTAATTCTCTTATCTATGCGCGCGCTCTGCAAGTCAAACAAAGAGCGTAGTATCGCTACCTTCTTCACACGCACTGAATCAATGCAAAACATATCTAAGAGGCTGCAGCTAAGAAATTTGCATATTGCCTTTAGCTTTAATTTAGTGTGTGCGGAGGAGGTAGGGTTATTAAACTTTATGATTGTCATGTAAAGCGCGCACATAAAATAGAGAGTGAACGTAAATGAGCAACAACAAAGGAGCATGATCGGAGCGAGATTTCAAATTATCTGATTATCGTTATGTGAACGGCCTTTGCTCGTTCAAAATTGTATATCAATAATATATCAATAATGTTAGTGTGTTACGTTTTGTCTAAGTTATATAAGCAGCAAGCAGGCGAATCCACCCCCATAACATATTCTGGTGTGGGAAATTTTTCTAGACGCACCAAGTTTTGTTATGTTGTTGTTTTTTTTTTTTTTAAATTAATGACACCAACAAAAAGTAGCAGTGCGGGCCCAACAACAACACTTACAACAACAACAATCGCTACTTGGGTCGTAAATCAATTGTCAAAGGCACACAAATTTGAAAAAAAAAGAATATGCACTGTGCGAAGTGATACATGTACATAAAATTATGAAAATTATTTTCAAGCGCATTGTTCACTTAATTGTGTATGCACATATTCATTAATGGTGATTTCTTTTGTAGAAAAAAATGTTACCCGTTTTCAGGCAGCATGTTTTAAATTTTGCATTTACCCTGTTAAAGTGTTGCCGTTTTGCCCGAAAAAGGGCAACACTTTTACTACCACAAACAATCAAAAAAAAGGCAACACTTAATCAATCAGCTGACAAGTGACATACGCAATAAGCGCTAAAAAAATTTACAAAAATAACATGGATGGAAAAAGTATTCTGATTGTATATACCCAATAAATTTGAAATTTTTAAACATCAATTCAACAATATCTTGTACATTTGTGAATTCATTCATAAATCGTTCATTAATTTCATATTTATTATGGAAATATGATCAAAATACTTTTTCGTGCTTTAATATGGTCACTTTACTATGTCAAACACTATTAAAATGCAGCCCTGATCAAACAACACTCTCGTTTATTTCAGGGTGAGAAATGTTGCATTTATGTTGCATTCATAGGGCAACACTGTAAGAAAAGAACACAAACATATGGGGCAAGGGTAGCCCTAATTCACAAAAGAACACAAAAAAAAGTGCAACCTCAAAAAATGTAACATAATGCTACATTTTTTGTCAGAAAAGAAATCGCCATAAGAAGCAGAAATCCGTTTCGTTTTTGCAAGTGTCGAACCTTTTTTTATGACTTTGCTTGTGCGACGCGAAGGCGTCACTGCGCATTTGTTTTGTTTTTGTATTCTCGCTCGCGATCAAACCCTCAGCTTGTGCGACAATCAGGCGACAGTAGTGGAATGGGTACTTGTTGTAATTGTAATTTGTTTTTTAAAATGGGTAAAAAGTGCTCTAAATCGTATGGGAGGTACTTGAAGGAGTTGTCCAAATAAAAATTCCTTTCTTAGTGCTCACTTTCAACCTGCATAAAATATTGTGTGAAAATTTCAGCCTTGTAGCTCTTTTCGTTTAGGCTGTGGCAATGTCAACAATCACTTAGGACAAACTCTTTTATATATATAGATTACTTCGTGATCGTGGTGGTCTGGAGTTCCTGCCAGCCATTTCTACGCTGTGCCTATGGCATCAATTGCTCTTTTGCTTTTTGATTGGGGCTTAAGTCTTCTTAGATCGTTTTTTATTTGTGCCAGTTCGAGTGAAAGGTATGGGTATAGAGAATGGGATGGGTTGAGGTCTTGTAACGATTTTTCCAATGATGAGTAGGTAACAGCATATTTTTCCAAATCAAAAAGGTGAATTATTTTAAAGGTGCCGTCCTGCTTAGCTGCTAGTCCGGTGTCGATTGAAATAACCTGTGAGTTCGAGTAGTCGAGGACTGTCGTTATCCCCAGGCATGTTGGTAAAAAAAATCTGTAAATTAAGTTCTTGTGTTATTCTTGTGTTCTATTTTTCCTGATTGTGTTTTAATAGTTGAATTTCTGTTTTCTGCTACTATTTCTTTTATATCTGGGTGTATCAATTTTGATATAGACTGTTTCCCCTTGTTCGTATTTCTTTATCTCTTTCTTTTTTTTGTTGTGATATTTTAAGTACGTGTTTTGTTTTTCTGTAAGTTTTTCGACTATTTTTTTCCTATTTTCTTCTGATTTCTCTGGGTCGTTATGGACTGACGTGCCGCAAATTATGTCTCTTGGTTTTTTTCCTACTACGGAGTGAATGGATGAGTTATATTCTTGAACCGCTTTGAATAGAGTGTCCGTAAAATTCATTTCGCTATGGTCTTTCCTAAGGCATGAAATCATAAAAACTTGTATGCCTAGTTTATCCTGTAAAAGGAATTTTGTTGATGCTGAGTTCAAAGCTCTTTCGTTATCTATGACTACTATTTTTGGGATTCTAAATGCTATTAAAATTTCTCTCAGTGGGGTTTTTATGTCTTCTGCGGCCCTAGACTTTAGAATTTTTACTTGAGCGTATTTTGAAAATTTGTCAATGCTTGTTAGTATGGTGTGTTTTTCAGTAATATAAATGTCGATATGTACGATTTCACCTGGAGGTTGGGGAATCGGTGTTGATTGGATTTCGGAGTTTGGGGGGTGTCTGTCGTATTTGGATTCTTTGCATGACTTCGCGATTTCTTTTACCTTTTTATGTAGCTGTGGAAAAAAATATTTTTTTAATATTTGGGCTTTGTTCTCTGAAGCGCTTCTGTGAGTTCTTCTGTGCTCTTGGGCTATTATTTCGCTTTGTCTATTTATGTCGGTAATGTCCTCTACCTGTCTTTGGGTGTATCTAATTTTGTATGATGAGAAATGGACTGGGTAGAAATTTTGAATTCGTCCCATATGTTCCGGAGTGCACATGCCGTTAACTAGCCTTGGGTCGAGTCTTTCTTTAAAAATTTGGATTAATTCATCTTCTGTGTAGCTTGGTCGAGTTATTATGTGCCTATGGTATGTTGGGAATGGTATCTCGAATATGTAGTCGGGTTTTTCTCCGATTAGTATAAAAAGTTGATTTTTAAAAACGTTAAAGGGAACTTCCATTGAAGGGATTAGGTTATGGGACGAGCTTTCATCGCTCATTATTGTGGCTTCGGTGATATTTACCTCGTTTATTGGATTTCTGGACAATGCATTTGCTACTGCATTGGATGTTCCTGGTTTGTGTTTCAGTTCGTAATTAAATTCTTCCAGGTAACTCTTTCAACGTTTTAATTTACTGTTATGTATAACCAAATGTATAATTGACAACCTTATACTCCTTTATACTATGCACAAAATATGTACACCGTTTACAACCCACATATTATTACTATCTGGCAACATTGCACTAGTTTCGATGATATTGTGGCTCTCATGAATAAAGCAGTCTGTAACCAGCACTCAGCGTGATCGTTTCTGTCTGCTCCTCTCAAACATAACAATTGGCGACGAGGTAAAAGAAGAATAATCAGCCACAAGAATACAACATTCTTGTGTATAACAGTAAAATCAACCGTAAGAATATCACATTCTTCTGTATTATTGTGTCGCGTAGTCGTTGATCTTCATCAAGATGGCGGCAGACGAAAAATTAATAGAGACAATACTTTCGCAACAGCAAGAATTTACATCTATTATACAGCAACAACGCACATGGATTGAATCTATGATGGAACGAAATGCTTCAACAGCAGCTAATTCACCAGCACTTCAAAGTGAATTATCTATGTGTCCTCCGTTTCATAAATTTGACAAAGAAAATCAAAATTGGGAATCATACCTTGAACAATTATCGCAGCACTTTAACGCATACTCGGTTAGTGCAGATCAAAAACAGAAAGCATATTTCCTTTCATGGTGTGGTGTTAATATATTCGAGCTATTAAAAAATCTATTCGGTAGCAATAACTTAAATGTATATACATACAAAGAGCTCACAGACAGACTAACGGAACATTTCACTACAAAACGGCATGTTGTCGCGGCTCGCTACGAATTTTTCAAGAGAGAAATGAAGCAAACACAAACACACAGAGAGTGGGTAGCCGACTTGCGCGGAATCGCTCGTGAATGCCAATTTGTGTGTAACGCTAACGGTTGTTTGTCAAAATATGTAGATGAAATGATACGAGATCAAATCATAGTACATACGCCTTATGACGCAGTTCGAGCGTCTGCTCTTCAAAAGTCACAGCCAACTCTTGAAGATGTGATCATAGTTGCAGAAACCTATGAGACAACAACCAAAACCGTTGCGTCACTAAAAGAGAGCATGCCGAGACAGGATCCAATAAATGCGATCCACACATATACAAAAAAGGCAGCAAGCAGTGGAAGTGTTGCCAGACCATACAAAAGTGACTTAAAGTCTTGCTCTGGCTGTGGTGAATCTCATAAAAGGGAAAAATGCAAATTTCGTGACGCAGTCTGTCGCAAGTGCGGAAAAAAAGGGCATATAGCTGTAGTCTGCATGTCAAAGGACGTCAAGTCAAATAATGCGCAGTATAAAAAAGCAAGCAAAAACGAAGCACATGAAATAGAAAATATCGAAGTTGTACACAGTGTCACAGGTCTAGTAAAAAGCCAACAGAACAAAAAAGTAATTGATCTTGAAATACTCAACCAAGTAATTTCATTTCAAATGGACTCCGGAGCCACAGCATCAGTGATAAACTCCAATACATACGCACTGTTAAATAAGCCAAAATTGCACAAGTGTTCCCGAGTATTACATGCGTTTGGACATACACCAATACCATTACTAGGTGAATTGCACACTGTCGCAAAGTGTGGTGAAAAAGAAAAGCAAATAACGTTAATCGTGGCGAACATAGAAACATCATCCAATCTCTTTGGTATCGACTTATTTAATATATTTGGATTCGATATTATGCAAGTATCTAACATTTATGAGGTGCAAAATACAAGAGTAATTGACCTCTGCAAAAAATACAGTGAAGTGTTTGAACCATCCATGGGTGTCATAAAAGACTTCAAAGCCAGCGTTTTTTTAAAATCTTCGGCAACCCCAAAGTTTTATAAAAGCCGCCAAATTCCGTTCGCACAGATGGACAAGTTTAAAGCAGAAGCAGACAGACTTACCCAAGCAGGAATTTGGAAACCAATAAAATTCAGCAATTGGGCATCCCCAATTGTACTCGCACCAAAGCCAGGTGGCGATATTCGTATATGTGGCGATTTTAAGCAGGCGGTTAACGCACAAATCGACGTAGAACAGTACCCGTTACCGACGAAAGAAGCACTTTTCCACATCATACGCCATGGTAAGCAGTTCAGCAAAATAGATCTTAAGGATGCATATCTTCAGATGGAGTTGGATGAAGCTGCAAGGCAAATCATGGTCGTGAACACACCGTTGGGCCTATTTCAATATCAGCGTCTACCATACGGAATTGCCAGTGCACCAGCAATCTTCCAGAGATATCTCGAGCAACTTCTAAAAGGGATAGAAGGTTGTGGCAACTATTTAGATGACATCATCATCTCCGCACCTACAATCGACGAACATCTAAAGCGAATCGACCAAGTCCTTAGCACTCTCAAGGAGAACGGCATCAGATGCAAAAGGCAAAAATGTTTCTTTTTCAAAGACGAAATCGAATATTTGGGGCGAAGAATCAGCGCAAACGGAATTCTTCCAGACAGCTCAGGCTTAGAGGCAGTTAAACTTTTGAGTCCGCCGTCTAATTTACAACAATTGGAAGCATTCATGGGTAAAGTAAATTATTATTGTAACTTTATTCCAAACTATTCGCAGTTGGCTGCTCCCTTGAATCAACTTCGAAGGAAAGACGTAGACTACTATTTTGGTCCACAGCAGCAACAAGCTTTTACAGCTCTCAAGTCTCACATCGTCAACGCAACGCAGCTAGCCCATTTTGATGAAAAATTACCGGTTGTCCTTGCCACAGATGCCTCATCTTTTGGCATCGGGTTAGTCCTTTCGCATCTTCAACCCGATGGCGGAGAGAGACCCATTGTGTTCGCATCAAAAACGTTAGACAAACATCAGGCTAAGTACAGCCAAATCGAAAAAGAAGCACTTTCCATTATATTCGGCGTTAAACGTTTCCACCAATATCTTTACGGAAGAAAGTTTATTCTACTTACAGACCATAAGCCGCTTGTAACTATTTTTAATCCAGGCAAGCACCTTCCGTTAATGACTTCAAACAGGCTACAACGCTGGGCTATCATTCTTATGGCTTACAATTTCGAGATACAGTACCGATCCACATCTGCTCATGGTAACGCAGATGCTCTTTCACGCCTTCCAGTAGGTACAGATCCAGACTTCGATAAAAAGAAGAAACTTGTCACACTGTAATTGAATTGGCACCACCAATTAATTCAGAGACCATTCGCAACCACGTGGATAAAGACAAACTTCTAAAACAAGTCCTACAATATGTCTCTGCAGGATGGCCAGAAAAAATTCAGCAATGCAACGAAGCCTTATTGCCTTACTTTAACCGGAAATTTGCTCTCACCATCAACAATAAGTTGCTTTGCCTACACAAAGACGCAAATCGTGTAGTAATTCCAGCCAGTCTACGTGCTCATATCCTGAAACTTTTACATGAAGGTCATTGGGGCATTGTTCGAATGAAACAGTTAGCTAGGCAACATGTTTGGTGGCCTACCATAGACGATGACATAAAAAACATAGCTCAGTCATGCGATATCTGCAAAAGGAACAATCCAGCACCACCAAGAGAGTTCCAAAGTTGGCCAGCAGCAACAACAGCATGGGAGCGTATCCATGTCGATTTCGCAGGCCCAATTTTCGACGCTATGTGGCTTATATGCGTAGACGCCTACTCACAGTTTCCATTTGCAGTGCAAATGTCGTCTACAACCACAGATAACACGATCGCTGCATTATCCTCAATTTTCGCTATAGAAGGATACCCAAAGACCATGGTTAGCGACAACGGTCCACAGCTTACGGCTGACGCTTTCAAAGAATTTTGTAAGCTACACGGCATAAAACATATAACAACAGCACCGTTCCACCCAGCATCCAACGGATTAGCAGAACGTTTTGTGCAGTCCTTTAAGTGCTCAGTCAAGAAGAACCTGCAAGACGGTATACCACTACGAGTAGCAGTTACTAAATATCTTGCTTCTTACAGGTTCACTCCTAATGCACAAGGGAAAACCCCTGCTGAGTTAATTCACGGTCGACCAGTCCGTACCATTCTAAGTCAACTTTTCGAGCAGCCTATAGAAGCTAAGCAGCAAGTAACAAAGTACGTTCCAAATCAAATGGTCTACGCTCGAAATTATTCAAGGGGAGAAAAGTGGATTGAAGGCATTATCGACCGTCCAATTGGAAAAATGCTTTTTATCGTTAAAACCAATAATGGTTTTATCAAGCGCCATTTCAACCAGTTGAAACCAAAGTTGTCAGCAAACAACGACACCGGGAGTTCTCCAAAGTTTTCATGGGTTCCTGAACTACCACAGCCAGCGTCCAGCCAAGCACCACAACGACTAGATCAACCGTTAACTATGCCAGCTGTTCAGCATCCTGGTCCTGTTGCTGGTCCTCCTGAGAACGTAGCTGCGTCCAACCAACAACCGATGCGGGTACAACAAACACGACGTTATTCGGGCATACCAGTACGTCAAAGCACCCGGGTTCGCCAAGAAGTCAATCGTTACAAGCCTAAGGACTTCAGAAAACCAAACCAGTCGTCTCGTTCATAAATTAAAGGAGGAGATGTGTTATGTATAACCAAATGTATAATTGACAACCTTATACTCCTTTATACTATGCACAAAATATGTACACCGTTTACAACCCACATATTATTACTATCTGGCAACATTGCACTAGTTTCGATGATATTGTGGCTCTCATGAATAAAGCAGTCTGTAACCAGCACTCAGCGTGATCGTTTCTGTCTGCTCCTCTCAAACATAACATTTACCATTATGGTTTTTGTTGCTTAAGGCAAAAGTAAGTGGTTGGTGATCTGTGAAAATTACCACCTTAGCTGTACCGTAAAGGTATATTCGGAGGCTTTGTAGAGCCCAAACTATTGCGAGCATTTCATTTTTGTTTGTCGCGTAATTTTCCTCTGTTTTTGATAAAGTGCGGGATATGAAAGTAATAGGTTTACCTTCTTGTTCGAGGACAGCTCTTATTGCATAATTTGAAGCGTCAGTTGTTAAGTGAAATTCTTTATTGAAATTCGGATAGTTTAGAATAACGTCAGTGGAACTAAGTGATTGTTTAATTTTGTTAAAAGCCTCTATTGCTTGTTCATTCATATTTACTGGGACTTTGTCTGATGCTTTGCTTGAAATTCGACCGCCTTCGCCTCTTAGTAAGATAGTGAGTGGTTTTGCTAGTTTCGCGTAGTCTCTTATAAATCTGCGGTAGTAAACTGAGAGACCTAAAAATGATCTCAGCTCTTTGAGTGTTTTGGGTATGGGAAACTTTGAAATTGCTTGAACCTTCTGTGGATTGGTTTTTACACCATGATCCGAACTAGTGGAGCCTAGAAAATTGACTTCCCTTTTAAAAAATTCGCACTTATCCATTTGGACTTTCATATTTGCGTTCTGTAAAGTCAAGTGATGAGCATGTTCGTTTTCAGTTTTGCTGAAGACGATAATGTCATCGATGTAGACATAGCATATTTTTCCAACATGATCCCTTAAGATATCATCTAGGGCTCTTTGGAAGATTGAGGGAGAATTCTTGAGACCGAATGGTAGTCTAGTGAATTCGTATTTCCCACCATACTGCAAATGCTGTCTTTTCTATGTCTGTTTCTTTTAGAGGGATTTGATGAAAACCGCTTTTTAGGTCGAGGACCGTGAAAAATTTGTTGTCCCCTTACTGGGCTATGATGTCTCCTATTTCGGACATAGGGTAGCGATCGGATATCGTTACTAAATTAAGCTTTCTGTAATCGATTACTAGTCTGTATTTCTTTTTTCCTGAGGCATCAGCTTTTTGTGGTACTACCCATACTGGTGCATTGTATGGCGATCTAGAGGGTCGGATTATTCCGTCATCTAACATTTCTGAAATCTGTTTTTCTACTTATTGTTTGAGTGCGGTAGGGTATGGATAAGTTTGCTATAGACTGGGGTATTTGAAGAGGTTCGGATCTCACCTACTACATTTGTAGTGTAAGTTAATTTCTATTCTGGGTCTGCGAAAAGGTTTTTAAATGCATGCGTTAGAGTGTCTATTGTTTTTTTCTGACTTTCGGACATGTGGTCGGTGCGTATTTTGATATTGTTTATTGCCTGTGCAGGCAGCTGTTTGATTCGGATTTGGCTTTTGCCGTTTATTACGAGGATGTCGTTTCTAACATCAATTATTACATTGAGTTGTTTCATCGTATCATTACCCAGAATACCATGGAACGTTTTGAGAGTGGGTAATAAGAAAAATCGAATTGGAGTGTCGTAGAGACTGAATAAGTTTAGTAGAACGTGATGGGTAATTGCTATTTTTCCGCCGATCGAATTAGCGTAAAGGCTTCTTTGTTTATTTTGGGGTTTGCTACGAGTGAAGGTTGTATATAGTTTTGGTTGGATCCAGTGTCAATGAGAAAATTAAATACTTTGCCGTCCCCCGTTTTACATTGGAAGTAGGGTATCGAGGAACGATTCAAGCTAATAAATTTAGTTCGGACATGTCGACTGTCTCGACAGGGGTATCATCGCTTGCTAAGGTTTCGTATTCGTATGGGAATTCGCGAGTGTCTTGTTCTTCCGTTGAAGCACCATAATTTTGTTCGTCTACGTAGCGTGCATAGGCGTCAGCGTAGCCGCTAGCGTATGCTTCGGCATAAGTACTAGCTTCGCCGTCAACTTGATCGTCCGCGACCTGCTCTAATGTTTCTTCGGTGTTTATGTGGAATTGTCTTTGGAATTTGTTTGGCATTTGATCTGCCCTTGAAGATAATGGTCTTTTTCCAGCGAACTGGTTGTTGTCTGGTCTGTTCATTTAGTTGATGTTTTTTGTCCTGATAGACGAATCAATCTCCATCGGTTGTGGAGGTGGTTGTGGTTTAGGGGCTGATGGCCTTGGAGGTACATTAAAGAATTGTTGTGGCTGTTGGTACATTTGTCTTGGGGCGAAACTGGGTGGTTTTGAATTAAAAGTGGGTTTTGGTGGATAATATAGATTTGGATTAAAATTGTTTCTAGATACAGCTTGAGGGATGTTAGATCGGAATACGTGTTGATTATTGAATCTTTGAGGTTGCTGAATATTCCAAGGTGGTAGCAAAGGAATTTTGTTAGGGTTTACATTATTTCTGATGGATTGATTTTCGATAAGTCGACACAGGTGAAGGGCGTTTTAGATCAGTTGGTTCTCTGATGGCGAGCAATCGGGGTAAATCCTCATTGAGTGTTCTGGGGCCATAGCCTGGTCGGTCAATATTTTAGAGTCAGCATTTAATTGGAATAATTCCGTGTCTTTTTCAGTTAGTATCTTCCTAATGTATTTTTCTACTGTCGTTTCGATAGGTGTTGTCATAAAAGAACTACTGGACGTAGTTGGGGGGTTGTCGTTCATGATATTATCGACAGGCATTTTTAATTTGGAAAATGCTTCGCCTAGCTGGGTAATAGCTTGCGAAAAGTTTGAACGTTGTGGTGTGGGAGAGGAAATTTTGCTGTCGGTTCTCTCTCAATTGCTAAAGATATTTTTGTTTTTATTCTATATTTTTAAGTTCTGTTTTTTTTTCTAAAAGAGATTTTTTTTTTTTTTTATGATTCTATTAAAATTTTTTTTTATTTATTTATTATTAGCAGGGAAAACTATTTTACTTAATTTACTTTACTTTAAATTCGCTTTTAATTTTTCTTGAACTTATTTATATTTTTTCTTGTTTGACATTCATAGGCCTAAATTCTTGTTTTCTTGTTATGACAATTTTAACTTAAAAGATACGCTTACAGTAGTATTTTAATCATTGGTGATTCAGGCGACGGTGGCCCGGATTTATCTCTTTCGTCTATTCCCTCGGTGGAGTATAGTTACTCAGGATCCTGCAGCTCACACAAAATTTCGCGGTACCCTACGGACGGACACTATAGGGTATCAGCAATCTGGTTTCTTTATGGAACCGCGAAGAAAGTTTAGTTCACTGTATATCGCAATCTTTGGGTTTGATTGATTTATACGCGGTCGCGTTCACTGGGTCACTTTATGCGCTTCGCGAACAGTAGCTATTTATTCTAGGTACTCTATTTTTCGACGCGTAAACTTTTTATTCTTCACGGTTCCTGCTCGGGCGCCAATTAACAAAACATTAAATTTTGGTTAATAAAAAAAAGAACTTGTGCTTTATTATCGAGCTGATTAAGAACTTATTACAAATTGACTTATAATTTACCACTTAACCTACGCTCTGCCGGCGTCTCTGCTTATGCTGCCGCTGCCGTCAATACCGCTGTCGTTGTTGGTCCCACGGTCGCTGGCCTGTAGAGTGCGCACTCAGCGCACGTGGCTTCTGCTCTGTGCCCTCTGCCGTTCGCACCTGTAGAACGTTGCAGTATGAGGGTGTCCGGTTGCATCCGCCTGTCCCACGATGAGCCGCTGCTAAAGTTTGGTCAGCGCTCGTGGCTTCTTGCGCAACCTGTGTCTGCGCGTGATATGGTGACTGCTTATGTTGTTGTTGTCAGCCAAGTTGTTGTTGTGTCTTGGCTGTCTGCATACTTGTCGAGACTTTGACATGCAGGGTGTTAACTTATATATATATATATATATATACAGCTGTGTTCAAAATAATAGCAGCGCACTTTTTGCTGACAAATATGACCAAATTTTACGCGTGTTCGTTCTTGAAGATCGAACACTTGTGCACATTTTTTTTATAATAGAGTGTGGGGAAGAGAAAAACGAAAAAATCCCGTTGGAAAAGCTGTGCTTTACCGTTTTATAGATAATTTTGCGTAAGTACACCGAAATTGTGTTGTTCAAATTAATAGCAGCGCTTCATTTAAACATTACAAATATTCAAGTAAAAGTTGTCAATTTCATGAAAGTAAGTTTAATTAATGTGTTAACTATTATTTACATCGGAATACATAATAATAATGAATAAAATTGTACTGCAGTGGGTAGAAACAGTCATTGCTCAATGGAAAAGCGCGAATGGATATTAAGCCTTAGAAAACAAGGTAAAACATACAGGGAAATCGAAAGATTGGTTGGATGTTCTGCTAAAATGGTCTTTAATGCCATTAACTATCGGCAGAAACCCGAAACCCGTGGCAGGAAAAGAGCTACCAATGAAATTGATGACCGACGCATTGTGCGCTCCATCAAGGCTAATCCATTCGCGTCTGCAGATTCATTAAAAGCAGACCTAAGCTTGTCAGTGAGTAGTGTCACTATTCGGCGAAGACTTCTGGAGCACAAACTCCAGGCCCGAAGTCCAAGGAAGGTGCCTCTACTTACTTCTAAACACATAAAAGCTCGAATACAGTTTGCTAAAGAGCACCTGAAATGGCCCTCTACAAAGTGGCGCAACATTCTCTGGACTGACGAGAGAAAAATTGTGTTGTTTGGTGGAACTGGATCCAGACAATATGTGCGTCGTCTGCTAAAACACTGAATATCACCCTAACCACACGCTAAAGACAGTTAAGCATGGTGGATTAAAAATTACATGCGCTGCTATTATTTTGAACACAACTGTATATATATATATATATATATATATATATATATATATATATATATATGTACGAGGTATACTTTCAGGACAGTATTCATAACTAACGCATATTTTGGGGAAAATTTCATTATTTTGGGGACAGTCCTCAAAGTGTTTGGGTATACAACGTATATTTTGGGGACATTTGGTATATCTTTTGACGTTGATAGTATAGCGGCAATCTATTGTGGAATTATCAAAATAATGATCTGTTTTACGTAAAACAGACCATAGTCATCCCTATATATACGTCTTAAATCCATTTTTTTAATGTATAAATATTAGTATATATTAATATTTTATGTGCACCGTTTATTTTGGGGACTGCAACTTATATCACAAATAAATAACGATCTATCATAAGAAAGTGTCAAACATATGGTAATTTGTTATTGTATGCAGTGTAGCTTCATTTTTTGCCATGGTTTAGGATCATTAGACTCAAAAAAATGTTGCTATTTTATTTGTATATACTTGTTTTTGGTCGAAGTGGCAACGCCAAAGGTATATATACATTTTATATTAAATGTTTATATCAGGGACATTTGTGATTTAAGTTGCTGTCCCCAAAATAAACGGTGTACATAAAATATGAATATATACTAACTAATATTTATACATACAAAAATGGATTTAAGACGTATGTATACATAGGGATAACTATGGTCTCTCGATATTATTATTAGTATTGCACATTCAGTACTACTTCGACGAGCAGGCTTATTTTCTACGAATGTGCAATATTAATAATAATATCGATATTTACATACATAATAATATCAATGAGTCCATCTCTGTAGTAGCAGCCAAAAACGCATTTCGGTGTGTGTGCACATGCTTTTGAATATAATGTGCATGCGGTTGTTGATCTGGTGGTGTCGAATGCATTTGTTTGTACATATGTTCGACTCGGTTTGCTCTGACCTGCCTCAACATCTGTGTACATATATATGACTTGAATTTTGAACAGGTGCTGGCTTTTGGGTCGACAATTTTTATTTATAAAAATGATGATTTAGTTATTTATTTTTGTGTATGTAAAATGGATTTTATTTAAAATTTGTTATTAAGTAAGACTCTCACTGCTATGATACTTTTTATGAATTTTCTCGCAGTTGATAGAAGTACATAATTCTAAAGGGAATTCTAAGAAAAAAACGTCTAGAATCTTAAAGTAAACCAAAGAACAAAATGACATTTCATCCACCAAAATACCCTTTACTTCTCCAAAGTAAGAGTATACAAGAAAAAGAAAACGGTACATACATATACGCAGCCAAACAATGTGTGGCAGCTGAGAAGGAGCCATTGGGAGACCAAGAGACAGAAGACTAGCGGCAGGGCCAGAGATCAGAAACGAGAGACGTCTGCTGGATATGACAAATTCCTCGAAGTTGTTAACATATGTATAAATTTCTGAATTTTTCGCTTTGCTTTTATTTGAGTAGGCATCGAGAAGAGGACAGACAGACTGCAACTGAAACTGAGTCAAGGGCCCAACGTTTATTGCAGCATCGTCATCATCTTCATGAGCAGCTTCATCTTCATTATCAACTGCAAGTTTTGGCTGTCTGCTTGGACTGGTCATTAGGAGCCTTACATGTGCTTCGAAGCTTCAAAAATGTTTCGATATATGTAAATAAGCTTCGTTGTTTTGTGTGGTTTTCGTTCATTTCTTTTTAGTTTTTTTGCGAGTTTATTGTTTACTAAAACAAATGACAGTCACGCCCAGCTTTAAGGGCACAGTATACACTCCCGTCGCCAGGTTGAAATTTATCAATGCATGCACCACATATGTACATATGTATGGTATATAATATATGCACATACATTCGTATGAATATTTTTGTGTGTGAAGTTCAACACAGGGTGAAGCTTCGAATAAATCATAAATAATCCAACGATAATAATAGACGATTAATTTTTAACGCTGATTTGTGCGAGTACAAGAGAATATATACATAGCCAATAG
>JAEIGR010000019.1:1982500-2411843 GCA_018904305.1 Scaptomyza montana | reverse complement strand
CTGTAACAGATCATGATGAAAAAGTATAAGGTGGTCGTCGTCGGCAGCCGTCGCTAGCACGATTAAAGCCCTTAGCTTCAGTGCGTTCGTGCTTGTTGAACAGAAAGGTTGTGTGCGGACGATTTTTTCTGAGCACTTAACCCTTAAGCGAACACAAAAACATTAATATTGATGTAAAAACTTTTTATTTTTAAAATAAGAATATATTTTAGATTTAAGAATTTAAACAAAAAACTTTGTATACAAAACCAAAAACAAAGACTTATGGCCAATTCAAAATTATTGAAAATTAAACTATAAAAAAAACCCTTCACTTCTTTGTTTTATAAAAGGCACCATGGACCAGTCAAGGGTTAATCAACATACTCTACAGTCGTTTCATTTACACTCATTGTTAAGTGTGCGTTTCACTCGCACTTACTGCTAGCATACGCGTAAGGCTGTGCTTTTGCCGACGAGACCACCTAATACTTATTCCATCATGTAACAGATACCCAGGAGCTCATTTTTCCATTTTAAAGCATTACAATGTTTGCATATAAAATTCATACCCAAGTTGAGTAACTTTATCAGACTTGTAAGTTATTTCAAAATCTTAGCTTTTGCCAGACATGGCTTTAACACTCAATGCACGCAAACGCCTTTCTTGACGTGCATTAGGATTATTAGCCTGATGTCTTCTCACTGCAACTCTATGAGCTTCAAAATTTTTAACCTGAAATCTTTTTGATGCTTCTATGCGCCTATTAATATTTATTAAAATGAAGTCAAGAAAAACTCACTTCTGCAAGTCATTTTAATACGGGTTCAGGGTATCTTTTAGTCGGGGATTTCTCGACTAAACCCTTCTCTATTTTTTCAGATTCGCTCATTCTCGTGTTGTGCTGACAGTCGGCAATTCAACACCTGCATCATGAATTGAGCGCTGCTGGTCCCAAACCCAAAGAGGCAGCTTAAAACTTGAACACGCTCACGCATCGTTCTTCATGTTCGGCGCTAGATGACAAATTATTTTTAAATCTCGCTCCGATCATGCGCCTTCGTTGTTGGCTATTTCGGCTAACTCTCTTATGTATGCGCGCTCTGCAAGTTAGACAAAGAGCGTAGTATCGCTACCTTCTTCGCACGCACTGAATCAACGCAAAACATATCTAAGAGGCTGCAGTTAAGTGAATTGCATATTGCATTTAGCTTTAATTTAGTGTGTGCGGAGGAGGTAGGGTTATTAAACTTTATGATTGACATGCAAAGCGCTCACATAAGATAGAGAGTGAACGTAAATGAGCAACAACAAAGGAGCATGATCGGAGCGAGATTTCAAGTTATCTGATTATCATTATGTGAACGCCCTTTGCTTGTTCGAAATTGTATATCAATAATATATCAATAATGTTAGTGTGTTACGTTTTGTCTAAGTTATATAAGCAGCAGTGCGGGCACAACAACAACACTTACATCAACAACAAACGCTACTTGGGTCGTAAATCAATTGTCAAAGGCACACAAATTTGAAAAAAAAAATGTGCACTGTGCGAAGTGATACATGTACATAAAATTATGAAAATATTTTCAAGCGCATTGTTCACTTAATTGTGTATGCACTTATTCATTAAGAAGCGGAAATCCGTTTCTTTTTTGCAAGTGTACGAACCTTTTTTTATGACTTTGCTTGTGCGACGCGAAGGCGTCACTGCGCTTTTGTTTTGTTTTTGTATTCTCGCTCGCGATCAAACTCTCAGCTTGTGCGACAATCCGACGACAGTAGTGGAATGGGTACTTGTTGTAATTGTAATTTGTTTTTTAAAATGGGTAAAAAGTGCTCCGAATCGTATGGGAGGTACTTGAAGGAGTTGTCCAAATAAAAATTCTCTTCTTAGGGCTCACCTCCTACCTGCATAGAAAATTGTGTGAAAATTTCAGCCTTTTAGCTCTTTTCGTTTAGGCTGTGGCTCTTCCATTATCACAGGACAAACTCTTTTATATACATAGATGTAATAAATAGGGAACTACTATTGAGTCATCTTCGTATTTAATAGCAGAACTAATTTTCTTTCCGTTAACACATCTTGTTATAATAATTATCTCAATCGTTGCAGATTAAAATTTTCCTGTGATCCTAAACAGTTTTATAAATCTGTTAACTCAAAACGTAGATCTTCAAGCTTGACATCCGCGGTTTACCTCGATGATACGAAAGCAAGTTCCGATCAGGCAGTCGCCGATGGATTTGCTGAGTATTTTCAATGAGTATACTATAGATCAAAAAATGAATATTATTGGGTTTCCAGCAAAACTCTTTTCTTGGCTTTCGGAGTACTTGTGTGGTTGAACACAAAAAGTTATTTTTAAATCGTCTGTATCTAAACCTATTTTAGTTACCTCTGGTGTTCCCCAAGGATGTCACCGTGAACCTTAGATATTTAATCTGTTAATTAACGATCTTCCAGCTGTTATTAGTAACACCCGTGTATATAAGTTTGCTGGATGGCTATGTTTCACATATAATGATACTTCCTTGTATAACTTACTACAGTCGGATTTGGGTGCATTGTCGGCCTGGTGCCGTTTTAACTTTATCAATTTGAATTGTTATGAATGTAACGTCGTGTCTTTTTGTAGAAGTACCCCTCATACTGCTCACTACTTGATGCTTCACCACTTGAACGCATGTTTGAAATTAATGATTAAGGCATTATTCTTGATCCTAAATTAAAGATTGACTCTCATATTTCGGCTATGGTCAATAAGGCCATTAGCCTCATTGGCTTCAACAAGCGGTGGTTGAAAAAGTTTAATGATCCCTACACCCACTAAAACGCTTTGTACATCCCATCCTGGCATTTGGATCTTGTGTATGGTCCCCGCAATACGGAGATCACTAGGACAGAATTGAATCTGTGCAGAAGAATTTTCTCCTTTTTGTCCTTAGAAGTTTTAACTGGGTTTCTGGAGTTGACTAACCCCCGTATTCAAGTTAGACTTCTTTAAATAAATCTTCCCACCCCTCTTAAACCGTAGAACTATGCACGGAGATTAAAGTTACTAACTATTTATTACTTTAGCAAGACTCAACGGTGAAATCGACTCATCAGTTCTTTTAAGTCGAATTAAATTAACTGTTCCGATTAGAGCTACCCGTTGCTTTTTGACCCTTAGCCTTGATCGTTGCTTGAGCAAGTATTTAATTCATGAACATAATAGAATATAACACAAAATACGTTTTTGGGACGCCATCTAAGTAGCCTGCTGAAGACGGCAAGCTTGAGTAGCCCGTTAAGATGCCAGATATTCAGCGTTCTGTTGACGTCGAGCTTGAGACTGTTTGGGTGTATCCATAGCAGCGCCCGTTGAGATGCCATTTATTCATCATGCTGTCGAGGCCGAGCTTGGGACTGCTCCTGGTATCTCGGCAGCACTGTGAGCTGCCTCACGCTCTGCCTATTCAATCCTCCTTCGCAGCTTGGCTTGTGGAAACGTCTCGTAAAAGTCTAGCTACTTTCATAAATCGAGTTTTATTAGAGCTTTGGGAAAGATTAGACTTACGCTGTCGTGGCATAATTCCTAGCACGTGGTTTTTGTACACCCTTTCAAAAAATACACTTTGATTTCTTTGCTTTTTAACAAAATTCTAATTTTAATGATAACTCATTAAGAAAATATCTTGACAGATAAGACAAAGTGGGCAAAGAAGGTTGATGGCAAGTTTTTTCGCGTTTGTCTTTATAAATTGTATCCTATGTTTTTTTTTTTGTTTTAATTCTACCCCCCCCCCTATTTATTTAAAACTAAATACGTTCATTGTTATTTAATTAATAATATAAAAAAAACATCTTTTTTATATTTTTTTTTAATTTAATTATTTTATTTTTTTTTTATTTAAATTTTTTTTTTTCATATTCTGTCAGCTGCTCATAGCTGACAATAAATAAATTAATAAATAAATAAGATTGTTTAGGATAACACAAGAGTAATAAGAGTAAGAAATTTAAATGAAATAAAACTTAAAATTTCTCCTATAAACTATTCAACTATCTTATGTGTTCAACATAATAACAAGATAAGATAACAAACATGCCTTGTGCGCTCTCAAGGTCCAACAGGTAGACGAACTGAGAGAGCAGTAAAAATAGGGACACATGTTTGTTATCTTAAATAGCCATATGCACGCTGTACCTTACAAACACAGCGATAGGATAATAATATTAATAGACCAACGCTGAGTCTTACAAACTCAGCAATAGATAAGTTAGAATTAAGGGATGAAATATGCATGAGTTGGGTATAAGAAGCCTGGCTCATGAAAATAAAGATTAGTATAAAAAGTACAACACCACGAGTACTTACTTCTCAACATTTTGGTCCTTCGAGTACTGTGCTACTTTACTCTGCAAAATAATAAAGCGTTTCTGTGGCATTCAACAACAGAAGTGTTAATAGTGTGTGTGATAGTGAAAAAATTTTTTTGGCTAACCATAACAAGCTGTGAGTCGAGGCACAGCACGATCAACCAGGCGATCAAACAAAAACACCTCCAACGCGTTTAGCCAAAAGAAAAATAAAAACATACAAAATGCTGTCAGCACAAACTCTGCAACTGTTGAAAAAGCAATCGGAGATATTTGAAGAAGTCCGGCGGGCAATAGAAAAAAAGGAAGCAGTATCAGTTGTTGATAATTTGGCAGCCGAATTCACTGCCAATCATGACATGCTGATGAAAATTGAGTCGTCGATCATCAATATTTTACTGGAAAAATATATGATGTCACAATGGCAAACATCAGGACCTATAAAGAGTCCCTGATGAAGGTCGAAGCTGCCGACCAAGCCAAGATAAGCGACCAACAAATTGACGTGGAAATGCTACCTGGGACGTCCAAAGGAAAGCACATTCAAGAGAAATTTGAAATGTCTTCTCAACGGAGCCCAAGCCCAATGGACGTATTGGTAGATCTTGTGGACAAAAGAGCACAGAAGGTAAGGCAGCACATTAATACAGTGAATGCCTGCCTAGAAATCAGCAACCAGGAAGATATAAATGATCTTAGGAACAAACTTAACTTCCTTTGGAACAAGGTGCAGTCAACACTTACAGAATTAGAGGAACGCTATGAAAAATTTGCATTTGACATCGACGAGATCGATGATCTAGAGTGCAGTGTAGACGTTCTTTTAAAAAATTAAACAAAAGAATAAGTGACATGCACCGAATTAAAGAAGAAGTTCCAGAGCTACCAAAAGTGGATCTTCCTCACTTCAATGGAAGTCCCAAAGAGTGGCCAACATTCTTCGAGCTGTTCTCCGAGGTAATTCACAACAGGAAAGACATCAGCGATACAAGGAAGCTGAACTATCTAAAATCTTGCCTCAAAGGAGAAGCTAAAATGGTCGTCGGCCATTTATTAATAGGATCAGCAGCTAGCTACAATGCAGCGTGGGAGCTTATATGCAAGCGCTACGAAAATACGCGCAAAATATTTGCTAACTGCGTAAACCAGCTGCTGGACTTGGAACTGCTGAAGAACAATGATGAAGGCAGTATCCGCAAGTTCTTGGACACAGCTACTGAGTGCATCTACATCATTAAAGAAAAAGGTCAAATTTCTAGTGATGCTGATGTTTTATTCGCTCAAATTCTGCTGCGAAGATTTTCCACAGAAGTCCTACAACTTTACGAGCAACATGTAAAGAAGGCTAGGGAAATTCAGTCCTTGTCCGATGTACTAGAGTTTATTGAGCAACTATATAACTCAATAGACTCAGTACAAAAACATGCCATTCAGTCAGAAGCCAAGAAAACGAACAACAAAAGATGCCGTTATTGCCAACTGGATGGTCATGAAATAACGAGATGCCAGAAGTTTAGAACCGAGCCAGTCAAAAAGCGCAAGGAATTTGTGACCAAAAGCTCGCTATGCTTCAAATGCTTGGGCACACATAGCATCAAAGATTGCAAAAAGGATTGGAAATGCAATCGATGCTCGAAAGCTCACAACAATTTGCTTCATGAGGATGCAAATAATAAAGAGACCGTCAGCAGCAATTGCCTTAAAGAAAGTAAAGGGCAAGACACGTTGCTGGCAACTGCGCTCATCCGGATAAAAATAAGTCTGGAAACTATGAGCAACTAAGAGCCCTGATCGATGGAGGCTCGCAAAAAACGCTCATCTCGGAAGAAGCCGCACAACAACTGAAACTTCGACGAACAAAAAGAAATGTTGAAGTTCAAGGAGTTTCACAAAACGTGGAAATATTAAAAAACAGCGTTTGCCTAATGATTAAACCCAGGTTTAAAAGCCAGTTTATTACAAAAACACAGGCGCTTGTGATGCCAAAACTACAAAGAGCTCTACCAAGCAAGAAAATTGACATGAATGTCTGTAAAGATTGGATGGGCTGCGAGCTAGCAGACCCACACTTCAATGAGCCCAGCCGAATTGATGTCATAATCGGCGTTGACTTACTTCCTATAATTATGTTAGGACAAGTAAAGAAAATCAATGAAACGCTGGGTCAAAAAACCGAACTTGGATGGATAGTTTCCGGCAACATAGCTAGATCGTCCAGCAATAAAGTGATCAGTGCAACAACGACCATTTGCCTGGACGATCTGGAACGCTTCTGGGAGCTTGAAAGCGACTCCAGCGACTCGGAAGAAAACACTGTTTGTGAAAAGGTGTTCCAGGAAAAAACTACGCAGGATGAAAATGGACGGCTGGTAGTCTCAATACCATTCCGTAAAAACTTTGAGTTAGGCAACTCTCGGAAACAGGCAATGGCAAGACTACTTCAAATGGAAATAAAGTTCAAGAAGCACCCGCAAATATTCAATGAATACAAAAAGTTCATGAGGGAATATTTGAAACTGGGTCACATGGAACCGGTGAACACAATCGGCCAAGGCAAATATTATATGCCACACCAAGCAGTGATCAGGCCAAACAGTCTTACTACTAAACTAAGAGTAGTGTTTGACGCATCGGCAAAAACGTCCAACGGATTAAGTTTAAATGACGTGATGTTAGTTGGTCCCAAAATACAAAAGGACTTATTTGATATACTAATCAAATGGCGACTATGGAAGTTCGTAATGACAGCTGACATTGAAAAGATGTACCGTCAAATTAAAGTCGCCAAAGACGATCAGGAATATCAATATATCCTCTGGAGAGACGACCCAAAGTTGCCAATTAATGAGTTCAAGCTAACTACGGTAACGTACGGGACTTCAGCTGCGCCATTTTTAGCAGTCCGCTGTCTACAAAAACTAGCAAATCAGCATTGCCAAGGCAACACCAAACTGATGACGGCAATAAAGGAAGACTTTTACATGGATGATCTAATCACTGGTGGCGACTCAATTGACGACTGCATCAAAACACAAACTGATATTAGAAGCGTCATGGAAAAGGCTGGCATGCATTTGAGAAAATGGGTATCAAATGATGACAGAATCATCGCTGGAATTCAAGGAGGAGACTCAACCGGAAAAATTATAATAAACAATGACGAGTCGGTAAAAACTCTCGGTCTTCAATGGGATCCCAAAAAGGATGTATTTACATTTTTCGTCGACTGTCCAAAATTAGTGCGCATAACAAAGCGTCTAATTTTATCTCAATTGGCACGAATCTTCGATCCACTGGGATGGCTTACACCAGCTACACTGCAGGGAAAATGCTTTATTCAGGAGCTATGGAAACTACCGCTTACTTGGGACGCCGAGCTGGAGCCCAGTCTTGCCAATTATTGGCAAGAATATGCGAGCGCATTGCCAGACTTAGAAAAAATTATAATACCGCGCTGGTCTGGAAAATCGAGCACTGATGCTACGGAGCTCCATGGATTTTGCGATGCATCAGAAAAAGCGTATGCAGCAGTGGTGTATACCAAAATTGGAAATAAAATCACTTTGCTAACAGCGAAAAGCAAAGTAAATCCAATAAAAAACAAAAAAACAATCCCTAAGCTAGAGCTATGTGCAGCTCACTTATTAGCCAAACTATTAGCTAAAGTCCAAGCAATAGTAGGAAACCACACCAAAACGCAAGCATGGAGTGATTCACAGATTACGCTAGCTTGGATAAAGAACAAGCGCAGCAAAGATAAATTCGTCAAAACAAGAGTAGATGAAATAAACAAAAAATTGCCTCATGTCGAATGGAGTTACGTTAAATCAGCAGACAACCCAGCAGATGTCGCCTCAAGAGGAATTTCACCAAACCAATTAAAAGCATGCAACATATGGTGGAAAGGACCCGAGTGGCTAACAAGACCGTCAAATCAGTGGCCACAATTTGAAGAACCTGAGTTATTTATAGTAGCAACTCTAACAAAAAAAGAAAACTGCCTCATCCCACTATTGACAAAATTTTCGTCGCTTAACAAGCTTAAAAGCGTACTGGCCTATGTATTACGCTTTATAGCAAAACTACGAGGGAAGCAACAGCAGTCGACCTACCTCACCGTTGACGAATTAAAGAAAGCCAAAACAGCCGTTGTAAAATTACAACAACAGCTTGATTTTGGGCAAGAAATTAATTTGCTGACAGCTGGAAAATCTCTAGAAGCAAAGAGTAAATTGCAGCCGCTCAACCCCTTTCTGGATGGAGATGGAGTATTACGTGTGGGAGGCCGTCTTCAAAATGCAATGGTGCCATATGACGTGAAGCACCCAATTATAGTTGGAAAATCAAACTTAGCTTCTCTAATCATACACAATGCTCATAAGGAAACTTTACATGGTGGAATGAAGCTGATGAGGAACATAATTCAACGAGAATTCTGGATCTTTGGTCTTCGGAACTCTTTAAAAAATATGTACGCCAATGTATTACCTGCGTTAGGTATAGACAGGAAATGGCCAGTCAACTGATGGGCAATTTGCCTGTGTATCGAGTAACAGGTGATTACCCGTTCCAGAATACTGGCATCGACTACGCTGGACCTTTCCAAATTCGCTGTTCAAAAGGAAGAGGTCAAAAATCATATAAAGGGTACATATGCCTATTTGTATGCATGGCCACGAAAGCAATACACCTGGAAGCCGTCAGCGACTTATCATCAGATAAGTTTTTAGAGGCTCTACGCCGATTTTTTGCCAGACGCGGCAAAAGCGAACATCTGTATTCAGACAACGGCACAAACTTTGTGGGTGCAGCTAGAATACTTGACAAAGATCTGGTCACCGCTATAAAAGGCAATAGCAATCTGGCACCGGTGCTTGAAAAAGAAGGCATCAAGTGGCACTTTATCCCGCCGGCAAGCCCCCACATGGGAGGAATATGGGAAGCTGGAGTAAAGTCGGTAAAACACCATCTCAAGCGGGTCATCGGCGATAACAGCTTCACATTTGAGGAGTTTACAACACTGCTCTGCCAAATTGAAGCAGTGTTAAACTCACGCCCGTTAGTCACCTTGGATAGTGACACAGATGGGGATGACATTTTGACTCCAGGTCACTTTATTGTGGGAAGACCACTCATTGGAGCTCCAGAACATGTTGATGACAATCGGAAAATTGGGTCTTTAGACAGATGGAGACACATGCAGCGCATTAGAGGAGAATTCTGGAGGAAATGGAAGGAAGAATACTTGGCGTCACTGCAACAGCGAACAAAATGGCGACAAGGAAAGTCAAACCCCAAGGAAGGCCAACTTGTTTTATTAAAACAAGAAAACACGCACCCGGGTAGATGGCCCATGGGAAAAATAACTAAAACTACTAAAGGACAAGATGATAAAGTTCGAGTAGTAACAGTAAAAACAAACACGGGTGAAGTAAAAAGATCAATAAATAAGATCTGTTTACTACCAACTCAGGACAAAGATGAGCAAGTCGACAACTCCAAAAAGCGGATCAAAACAAGAGCAGCTAAAATAACTCCAGTTAAAGCAACGATTTTAAGCCTGCTAATGATCCTACAGATAGCAAGTGCTTCTACGATACCTGCCGCAAATACAAGCAAGTTGAGAATCCAGAACATGGATCAGCAAACAGCAATGCTGATGGACAATCTTGGAAAAGTGGAAGTCGTCTCGTCAAGCTGGCAATTGTTGTTTTACTACAACATGCAAGCATATTTCGAAGTCCTGAGACAAGCTGATGAGGTCATGAGGAAAACGGACGCCATTTGCGAGAAATTGGGTGAATTTAAAGAATACTGTACAACCGTGAGCCGCACCGTCAAGTTGAAAATAAACAATATACAGGAGAAAAATAAAATCATCACTCAAGCTTCGGAAAGGAAAAAAAGGTTTATAATGTTTTTCGACATTGGCACAGCTAACAGAATCAAAGAAAACATGCAAACCATAATCCAGAACGAGAAACGCCTTAATGAATATGTCAGCAACCAGACTTCGATTATCAACGCAACTTCAAACTTGGTACGCTCAACTACAGAAGATATAAATAAAAGCTTTGAAGAAGTATCAAAGGAAATGAACAAGATGGCAAACACGATAAAAGAGAACTTTTTCGTCTACAAGGAATCCATAAAATTCTTCATGTTAATTACTCAAGTACGTAACTGGATTGATGAAACCGAAGATCTTCAATCAGCGGTCATTGCGCTTGTAACGGATGTTAACCAAGGAAGAGTTCATCCCTCGCTTGTTGAACCAAATAAAATGTTAGCCGAGCTCAATGAAATTCAAAAAAGGTTGCAAAGAAATCAACTTCTTCCCGGCGGCAATTCCCCACATCGATTACAATTAGTATACAAACTAATGAAGGCACAAACCATATTTAAGGACAACATGCTAATCATCGATGCAAGGATGCCCATATACATAAATCAACATGCCAGCCTCTTCAAAACAATTCCAATACCGCTGGAACTCAATGGAAGAAGGGTAATTCCTAAAATTAAAACGGATTTTCTTATCTTCAATAACGAGATAAATGCATACCACTCAATGAACGAAGCTGAAGTAAATCGTTGTCGCCATGAAGACGAGAACACTTGGCTATGCGAGGGAAGTTGGGCCTGGAAAGATGCCGACGATCAGAGCTGTGAAATATCACCCATCAAGCCAAGCAACAAGCAGCCATGCAACATGGTCGAGTACGAGGAGGATACCTTCTTAGAAAAGCTGAATGGAAAAAATCGGTGGTTGTTTAAAATATTCGAAAAGACGTCAGCTCACATAATATGCGGAAACTACCAGGAGATGACCCTATTGCCTAACCAAGGCATAATAGAGCTATACGCTGGATGTACAGCCAGGATAGGTAAAATCACCATCATAACACCGCAGGAAGTCACATCAACAGATACAGCAAGGTACTCTCCACTCTTCCTAAAAGTACTCAACCACAACAGCACATGGGTGCCGACACCACTCCACCACATTGTAGTAAATAACTCAGTGGAACTACAGCGACTACAGCAAAACATAAAGGATCTACACAGGCAAAAAGTGCACATTGAGGATCTGGCATTTCACACCATGAATGGTCATATTTCCTTAGCATTAACAATAATAATAATAGTTGTAATTTTCATTTATGTAAAGAAAAAGCAAAACCAGAGGCAACAGTTGCTAGCTGTTACATTTGCTGGCCCCCCGCAGAATGTTCAAGCATGAACATATTTACATAATAACAAGATAAGATAACAAACATGCCTTGTGCGCTCTCAAGGTCCAACAGGTAGACGAACTGAGAGAGCAGTAAAAATAGGGACACATGTTTGTTATCTTAAATAGCCATATGCACGCTGTACCTTACAAACACAGCGATAGGATAATAATATTAATAGACCAACGCTGAGTCTTACAAACTCAGCAATAGATAAGTTAGAATTAAGGGATGAAATATGCATGAGTTGGGTATAAGAAGCCTGGCTCATGAAAATAAAGATCAGTATAAAAAGTACAACACCACGAGTACTTACTTCTCAACAGTCACCAAATTTGGTATGAAGATAGTAATTGACATCCCACATAGATATGCACCAAAAATTTTAATGACACGCCCAACCATACCGCCCCCAGCCTTCCTTTTCCCAACATTTTAAAAACTTTGAGCTAGAGTCACCCAATATGGTATGAAGATAGCAATTGACATGCCACAAAGATCTGCATCAAAAATTTGGATTCCACACCCACCCATGCCGGCCCAGCCCCCTTTCCCAACCTTGAACAAACTTTGAGCTAGAGTCACCCAATATGGTATGAAGATAGCAATTGACATTTCACAAAGAACTGCAGCAAAAATGTCGATGCCATGCCCACCCATGCCGTCCCCAGCCCCCGTTTCCACAACTTTTATAAACTTTGAGCTAGAGTCACCAAATTTGGTATGAATATTTCAATTGACATTCCACAAAGATCTGCATCAAAAACTTGGATGCCACACCAACCCATACAGCCCCTAGCCCCCTGTCCCCATATTTAAAAACTTTGAGATAGAGGCACCCAATATAGTATGAAGATAGCAATGCATATGCCAAAACTTTCTGCATCAAAAGTTTGGATGCCACACCCACCCATTCCGGCCCAGCCCCCCTTTCCATACCTTTTACGAACATTGAGCTAGAGTCACCAAATTTGGAATAGCTGGTGGCATCCCCATCTGCATAGGAGAATCTTTAAGTCAGCGAACACCCCTGCCGCAACAGTACCCCTTTGCAATCAGGCCTCTTTTACCGGTTCAAATACTGGTAAACAGAATACCGAAGTCGGTTGCGTCAGACTGCAACGTTTCCACTTGTTTTATTGTTGAACTTCCCAGAGTTTTAACGTTAACTTTTTAAATTTTTTACGCAAATTTTATTTCAGATTTATATATGTAGGGTGTTCACTTTGTGTTGGAAAAGCGCAAAAGTGTAAAAGTGCAAGCCATCCCAACATTAATTTGTACAAAATCGAGTTTACACTTTTTGCTAGATCCCTGCCTATGACTAAAATATCGTTGTACTTTTACAACGACTTCAGTAATTAACAAGTGGAAACGTTACAGTCGGACGCAACCGACTGCGGCATACTCGATACCAGTATTAAAACCGGTAAAAAGAGGCCTGACCGTTCGGAGGTTACGGATGCGGCAGAGGTGTACACTGCCTAAAAAATGTTCCGATGCAGATGGGGATGCCACAAGCTATCTTCCTTACAAATTTGATGACTCTAGCTCAAAGTTTGAAAGTTTGTTGGGAAAGGGGGCTGGAGGCGGTATGGGTGGGCGTGGCATCCAGATTTGTGATGCACATCTTTGTAGAATGTCAATTGCTATCTTCATACCAAATTTGGTGACTCTAGCTCAAAGTTTGTAAAATGTGGGGAGAGGGGGCTGGGGCCTTATGGGTGGGCGTGGCATCCAAATTTTTGATGCAGATCTTTGTAAAATGTCAATTGCTATCTTCATACCAAATTTGGTGACTCTAGCTCGAAATTTCTAATAAGAGGGAGAGGGGGCTGGGAGCTGGGGGCGGTATGGGGGGCGTGGCATCCAAATTTGTGATGCAGATCTTTGTGGAATGTCAATTGCTATCTTCATACCAAATTTGGTGACTCTAGCTCGAAATTTGTAATAAGTGGGGAAAGGGGGCTGGGGGCGGTATGGGTGGGCGTGGCATCCAAATTTTTGATGCAGATCTTTGTGGAATGTCAATTGCTATCTTCATACCAAATTTGGTGACTCTAGCTAAAAGTTTGTAAAAGGTAGGGAAAGGGGGCGAAATGGGTGGGCGTGGCTCCAAAACTTTGATGCAGTTTTTTGGGGGTCGTTACCAGCTATCTTCTTACCAGAAAAGCCTATATCTCCCACAGATTTTGAGCTAAGTCACCATATTTGGTGCCAAGATAAGTGATGATGATCCCCAAAAAACTGCATCGTAAGTTTGCATGCCACGCCCACAAATATTTCCCTAGCCGTCCCCAACCGCCACAACGATTTTTCAAAAACGGGAATGCGGTATCTTCCAGAGTCTGGGAGCTAGAGCCACAAAATTTGGCAGGAAGATAGTTGGCAACGACCCCAAAAAACTGCATCAAAGTTTTGGAGCCACGCCCACCCATTTCGCCCCCTTTCGCCACCTTTTTTTCAACTTCGAGCTAGAGTCACCAAATTCAGTATGAAGATAGCAATTGACATCCCACATGGATCTGCAACAAAAATTTGGATGCCACGACCACCCATACCGCCCCCAGCCCCCCTTTCAACGCCTTTTACAAGCTTCGAGCTAGAGTCACCAAATTTGGTATGAAGATAGTAATTGACATCCCACATAGATATGCACCAAAAATTTTAATGACACGCCCAACCATACCGCCCCCAGCCTTCCTTTTCCCAACATTTTAAAAACTTTGAGCTAGAGTCACCCAATATGGTATGAAGATAGCAATTGACATGCCACAAAGATCTGCATCAAAAATTTGGATTCCACACCCACCCATGCCGGCCCAGCCCCCTTTCCCAACCTTGAACAAACTTTGAGCTAGAGTCACCCAATATGGTATGAAGATAGCAATTGACATTTCACAAAGAACTGCAGCAAAAATGTCGATGCCATGCCCACCCATGCCGTCCCCAGCCCCCGTTTCCACAACTTTTATAAACTTTGAGCTAGAGTCACCAAATTTGGTATGAATATTTCAATTGACATTCCACAAAGATCTGCATCAAAAACTTGGATGCCACACCAACCCATACAGCCCCTAGCCCCCTGTCCCCATATTTAAAAAACTTTGAGATAGAGGCACCCAATATAGTATGAAGATAGCAATGCATATGCCAAAACTTTCTGCATCAAAAGTTTGGATGCCACACCCACCCATTCCGGCCCAGCCCCCTTTCCATACCTTTTACGAACATTGAGCTAGAGTCACCAAATTTGGAATAGCTGGTGGCATCCCCATCTGCATAGGAGAATCTTTAAGTCAGCGAACACCCCTGCCGCAACAGTACCCCTTTGCAATCAGGCCTCTTTTACCGGTTCAAATACTGGTAAACAGAATACCGAAGTCGGTTGCGTCAGACTGCAACGTTTCCACTTGTTTTATTGTTGAACTTCCCAGAGTTTTAACGTTAACTTTTAAATTTTTTACGCAAATTTTATTTCAGATTTATATATTTAGGGTGTTCACTTTGTGTTGGAAAAGCGCAAAAGTGTAAAAGTGCAAGCCATCCCAACATTAATTTGTACAAAATCGAGTTTACACTTTTTGCTAGATCCCTGCCTATGACTAAAATATCGTTGTACTTTTACAACGACTTCAGTAATTAACAAGTGGAAACGTTACAGTCGGACGCAACCGACTGCGGCATACTCGATACCAGTATTAAAACCGGTAAAAAGAGGCCTGCCGGCTGAGGGGTACGGATGCGGCAGAGGTGTACACTGCCTAAAAAATTTTCCGATGCAGATGGGGATGCCACAAGCTATCTTCCTTACAAATTTGATGACTCTAGCTCAAAGTTTGTAAGTTTGTTTGGAAAGGGGGGCTGGAGGCGGTATGGGTGGGCGTGGCATCCAGATTTGTGATGCACATCTTTGTGGAATGTCAATTGCTATCTTCATACCAAATTTGGTGACTCTAGCTCGAAATTTGTAATAAGTGGGGAAAGGGGGGCTGGGAGCTGGGGGCGGTATGGGTGGGCGTGGCATCCAAATTTGTGATGCAGATCTTTGTGGAATGTCAATTGCTATCTTCATACCAAATTTGGTGACTCTAGCTAAAAGTTTGTAAAATGTGGGGAGAGGGGGGCTGGGGCCTTATGGGTGGGCGTGGCATCCAAATTTTTGATGCAGATCTTTGTAAAATGTCAATTGCTATCTTCATACCAAATTTGGTGACTCTAGCTCGAAATTTCTAAAAAGAGGGGAGAGGGGGCTGGGAGCTGGGGGCGGTATGGGTGGGCGTGGCATCCAAATTTGTGATGCAGATCTTTGTGGAATGTCAATTGCTATCTTCATACCAAATTTGGTGACTCTAGCTCGAAATTTGTAATAAGTGGGGAAAGGGGGGCTGGGGGCGGTATGGGTGGGCGTGGCATCCAAATTTTTGATGCAGATCTTTGTGGAATGTCAATTGCTATCTTCATACCAAATTTGGTGACTCTAGCTAAAAGTTTGTAAAAGGTAGGGAAAGGGGGCGAAATGGGTGGGCGTGGCTCCAAAACTTTGATGCAGTTTTTGGGGTCGTTACCAGCTATCTTCTTACCAGAAAAGCCTATATCTCCCACAGATTTTGAGCTAAGTCACCATATTTGGTGCCAAGATAAGTGATGATGATCCCCAAAAAACTGCATCGTAAGTTTGCATGCCACGCCCACAAATATTTCCCTAGCCGTCCCCAACCGCCACAACGATTTTTCAAAAACGGGAATGCGGTATCTTCCAGAGTCTGGGAGCTAGAGCCACAAAATTTGGCAAGAAGATAGTTGGCAACGACCCCAAAAAACTGCATCAAAGTTTTGGAGCCACGCCCACCCATTTCGCCCCCCTTTCGCCACCTTTTTTTCAACTTCGAGCTAGAGTCACCAAATTCAGTATGAAGATAGCAATTGACATCCCACATGGATCTGCAACAAAATTTGGATGCCACGACCACCCATACCGCCCCCAGCCCCCCTTTCAACGCCTTTTACAAGCTTCGAGCTAGAGTCACCAAATTTGGTATGAAGATAGTAATTGACATCCCACATAGATATGCACCAAAAATTTTAATGACACGCCCAACCATACCGCCCCCAGCCTTCCTTTTCCCAACATTTTAAAAACTTTGAGCTAGAGTCACCCAATATGGTATGAAGATAGCAATTGACATGCCACAAAGATCTGCATCAAAAATTTGGATTCCACACCCACCCATGCCGGCCCAGCCCCCTTTTCCAACCTTGAACAAACTTTGAGCTAGAGTCACCCAATATGGTATGAAGACAGCAATTGACATTTCACAAAGAACTGCAGCAAAAATGTCGATGCCATGCCCACCCATGCCGTCCCCAGCCCCCGTTTCCACAACTTTTATAAACTTTGAGCTAGAGTCACCAAATTTGGTATGAATATTTCAATTGACATTCCACAAAGATCTGCATCAAAAACTTGGATGCCACACCAACCCATACAGCCCCTAGCCCCCCTGTCCCCATATTTAAAAAACTTTGAGATAGAGGCACCCAATATAGTATGAAGATAGCAATGCATATGCCAAAACTTTCTGCATCAAAAGTTTGGATGCCACACCCACCCATTCCGGCCCAGCCCCCCTTTCCATACCTTTTACGAACATTGAGCTAGAGTCACCAAATTTGGAATAGCTGGTGGCATCCCCATCTGCATAGGAGAATCTTTAAGTCAGCGAACACCCCTGCCGCAACAGTACCCCTTTGCAATCAGGCCTCTTTTACCGGTTCAAATACTGGTAAACAGAATACCGAAGTCGGTTGCGTCCGACTGTAACGTTTCCACTTGTTTTATTGTTGAACTTCCCAGAGTTTTAACGTTAACTTTTTAAATTTACCAGCTATCTTCTTACCAAATTTGGATGCTCTAGCTCCTCAACTCTGGAAGATACACGCATTCCCGTTTTTGACGAAGCGTTGGGGTATATGGGGCGGCTAGGGCAGTATCGGTGGGCGTGGCATCCAAACTTTTGATGCAGTTTTTGGGGGGTCATCATCACCTATCTTGGCACCCAATTTGGTGGCTCTAGCTCAAAAACTGTGGGAGATATAGCCATTTCTGATTTCAAATTGCGGTGGTGCTGTGGGCGGAATGGGGGGGCGTGGCTCCAAAATTTTTGATGCAGTTTTTTGGGGGTTGCTAGTAGCTATCTCCTTACCAAAGTTGGTAGTTCTAGCTGTAAGGATGTGCGAAATATGTGGATTTTACGGTTTTGAGTTGTCGAATTTATCGATTTGCCAGCCTCCCAGTTATCGTACAACCACCATCTTGACACTTTAATTTACTATCCCATAGATAAAGAGAATTGGGATGTTTCAAGTCTCTAGCTTGAAGGGTGTGGAAAAAAGTTGCGAACATACGGACGGACAGACGGACACAAAACCAATATACTCTTTACCTTCGGTATCGAGTATAAAAATGATACAAATGTGAAAACGTGTTGCACAATACAAGCAATTTTCTGGTATTATTTTGGTGTAATTTTGTGCTTTAGGTGCTAAATCAAAACAAACAGCTGTTCATTGTGGAAAGGCGCTATAAGTAAATTAGGGCTGAATTGCTAATTTTCTTAAATAAACCAGTTTATGGGATGCTGTCCGTTCTAGGAGTGATGCTTTCACGCTATTGAAGGGCAATTTTAAATTTATTTATTTATTGCAAGCAGCAAATTAAATATCACAAATGGCAAACTCAGCTCAAACGATAGCGAACAGCTGATTGTGTAAAGTTATCAGACTTGTTTTGTTTAATTGGGTGTTCACGACAGCGGTGTTGCAAAGTTACACTTTTGCACAATTGCAACACAAACTGAACACCCTAATTATTTAATTTTTATTAATTATACTCTTTACCGAAGGTCAAGTGTATATTGGGTTGCTACAATGTCCGTCATGGTGTCCGTCCGTCTGTATGTTCGCAACTTTTTTCCACACCCTTCAAGCTAGAGACTTGAAACTTTCCAATTCTCTTTATCTATGGGATAATAAATTAAACTGTCAAGATGGAGGCTCTACGATAACTGGGGGGCTGGAAAATCGATAAATTCGATAACTCAAAACAGATAAATCCACATATTTCGCACACCCTTACAGCTATAACTACCTAATTTGGTAAGCAAAAAGCAACAAACAACCAACAAAAGACTGCATCTAAAATTTTGGAGCCACGGCCACCCATTCCGCCCCCAGCCCCCCCCCCCGCATTTTAATGTCAAAAAAGCCTATATCTCCCACAATTTTGAGACATAGCCACCAAATTTGGTGCCAAGATAGGTAATGATGACCCCCCAAAAACTGCATCAAAAGTTTCGATGTCACGCAAACCAATACTGCCCAAGAAGCCCCCATCCGCCCCAACGCTTCATCAAAGACGGGAATGCGTGTATCATCCAGAGTTTGAGGCTAGAGCCACCAAATTTGGTAGGAAGATAGCTGGCAACAACCCCCTAAAATCTTCCTTAAAATATTGGAGCCACACACATGCATTCCGCCCCCAGCCCCACCGCATATTAAAATCTGAAAAGCCTATATCTCCCACAGTTTTTGAACTATAGTCACCAAATTTGGTGCCAAGATAGGTAATGATGGCTCCCCAAAAACTGCATTAAAAGTTTCGATGTCACACCAACAAATACTGCCCTGGCCGCCCCCCATCCGCCACAACGCTTCGTCAAAAACAGGAATGCGTGTATCTTCCAGAGTTGTGGAGCTAGAGCCACCAATATTTGTAGGAAGATAGCTGGCAACGACTCCTAAAAATCTGCATCAAAGTTTTGGAGCCACGTCCACCCATTCCGCCCCTATCCCCCCCGCATTTTGAAATCAGAAAAGCCTATATCTCCCACAGATTTTGAGCTAAGTCACCATATTTGGTGCCAAGATAAGTGATGATGATCCCCAAAAAACTGCATCGTAAGTTTGCATGCCACGCCCACAAATATTTCCCTAGCCGTCCCCAACCGCCACAACGATTTTTCAAAAACGGGAATGCGGTATCTTCCAGAGTCTGGGAGCTAGAGCCACAAAATTTGGCAGGAAGATAGTTGGCAACGACCCCAAAAAATCTGCATCAAAGTTATGGAGCCACGCCCACCAAATCCGCCCCCCTTTCGCCACCTTTTTTTCAACTTCGAGCTAGAGTCACCAAATTCAGTATGAAGATAGCAATTGACATCCCACATGGATCTGCAACAAAAATTTGGATGCCACGACCACCCATACCGCCCCCAGCCCCCCTTTCAACGCCTTTTACAAGCTTCGAGCTAGAGTCACCAAATTTGGTATGAAGATAGTAATTGACATCCCACATAGATATGCACCAAAAATTTTAATGACACGCCCAACCATACCGCCCCCAGCCTTCCTTTTCCCAACATTTTAAAAACTTTGAGCTAGAGTCACCCAATATGGTATGAAGATAGCAATTGACATGCCACAAAGATCTGCATCAAAAATTTGGATTCCACACCCACCCATGCCGGCCCAGCCCCCTTTCCCAACCTTGAACAAACTTTGAGCTAGAGTCACCCAATATGGTATGAAGATAGCAATTGACATTTCACAAAGAACTGCAGCAAAAATGTCGATGCCATGCCCACCCATGCCGTCCCCAGCCCCCGTTTCCACAACTTTTATAAACTTTGAGCTAGAGTCACCAAATTTGGTATGAATATTTCAATTGACATTCCACAAAGATCTGCATCAAAAACTTGGATGCCACACCAACCCATACAGCCCCTAGCCCCCCTGTCCCCATATTTAAAAAACTTTGAGATAGAGGCACCCAATATAGTATGAAGATAGCAATGCATATGCCAAAACTTTCTGCATCAAAAGTTTGGATGCCACACCCACCCATTCCGGCCCAGCCCCCCTTTCCATACCTTTTACGAACATTGAGCTAGAGTCACCAAATTTGGAATAGCTGGTGGCATCCCCATCTGCATAGGAGAATCTTTAAGTCAGCGAACACCCCTGCCGCAACAGTACCCCTTTGCAATCAGGCCTCTTTTACCGGTTCAAATACTGGTAAACAGAATACCGAAGTCGGTTGCGTCAGACTGCAACGTTTCCACTTGTTTTATTGTTGAACTTCCCAGAGTTTTAACGTTAACTTTTTAAATTTTTTACGCAAATTTTATTTCAGATTTATATATTTAGCGTGTTCACTTTGTGTTGGAAAAGCGCAAAAGTGTAAAAGTGCAAGCCATCCCAACATTAATTTGTACAAAATCGAGTTTACACTTTTTGCTAGATCCCTGCCTATGACTAAAATATCGTTGTACTTTTACAACGACTTCAGTAATTAACAAGTGGAAACGTTACAGTCGGACGCAACCGACTGCGGCATACTCGATACCAGTATTAAAACCGGTAAAAAGAGGCCTGCCGGCTGAGGGGTACGGATGCGGCAGAGGTGTACACTGCCTAAAAAATTTTCCGATGCAGATGGGGATGCCACAAGCTATCTTCCTTACAAATTTGATGACTCTAGCTCAAAGTTTGTAAGTTTGTTTGGAAAGGGGGGCTGGAGGCGGTATGGGTGGGCGTGGCATCCAGATTTGTGATGCACATCTTTGTGGAATGTCAATTGCTATCTTCATACCAAATTTGGTGACTCTAGCTCAAAGTTTGTAAAATGTGGGGAGAGGGGGGCTGGGGCCTTATGGGTGGGCGTGGCATCCAAATTTTTGATGCAGATCTTTGTAAAATGTCAATTGCTATCTTCATACCAAATTTGGTGACTCTAGCTCGAAATTTCTAAAAAGAGGGGAGAGGGGGGCTGGGAGCTGGGGGCGGTATGGGTGGGCGTGGCATCCAAATTTGTGATGCAGATCTTTGTGGAATGTCAATTGCTATCTTCATACCAAATTTGGTGACTCTAGCTCGAAATTTGTAATAAGTGGGGAAAGGGGGGCTGGGGGCGGTATGGGTGGGCGTGGCATCCAAATTTTTGATGCAGATCTTTGTGGAATGTCAATTGCTATCTTCATACCAAATTTGGTGACTCTAGCTAAAAGTTTGTAAAAGGTAGGGAAAAGGGGGCGAAATGGGTGGGCGTGGCTCCAAAACTTTGATGCAGTTTTTTGGGGGTCGTTACCAGCTATCTTCTTACCAAATTTGGATGCTCTAGCTCCTCAACTCTGGAAGATACACGCATTCCCGTTTTTGACGAAGCGTTGGGGTATATTGGGCGGCTAGGGCAGTATCGGTGGGCGTGGCATCCAAACTTTTGATGCAGTTTTTGGGGGGTCATCATCACCTATCTTGGCACCCAATTTGGTGGCTCTAGCTCAAAAACTGTGGGAGATATAGCCATTTCTGATTTCAAATTGCGGTGGTGCTGTGGGCGGAATGGGGGGGCGTGGCTCCAAAATTTTTGATGCAGTTTTTTGGGGGTTGCTAGTAGCTATCTCCTTACCAAAGTTGGTAGTTCTAGCTGTAAGGATGTGCGAAATATGTGGATTTTACGGTTTTGAGTTGTCGAATTTATCGATTTGCCAGCCTCCCAGTTATCGTACAACCACTATCTTGACACTTTAATTTACTATCCCATAGATAAAGAGAATTGGGATGTTTCAAGTCTCTAGCTTGAAGGGTGTGGAAAAAAGTTGCGAACATACGGACGTGTTGCACAATACAAGCAATTTTCTGGTATTATTTTGGTGTAATTTTGTGCTTTAGGTGCTAAATCAAAACAAACAGCTGTTCATTGTGGAAAGGCGCTATAAGTAAATTAGGGCTGAATTGCTAATTTTCTTAAATAAACCAGTTTATGGGATGCTGTCCGTTCTAGGAGTGATGCTTTCACGCTATTGAAGGGCAATTTTAAATTTATTTATTTATTGCAAGCAGCAAATTAAATATCACAAATGGCAAACTCAGCTCAAACGATAGCGAACAGCTGATTGTGTAAAGTTATCCGCCTTGTTTTGTTTAATTGGGTGTTCCCGACAGCGGTGTTGCAAAGTTACACTTTTGCACAATTGCACCACAAACTGAACACCCTAATTATTTAATTTTTATTAATTATACTCTTTACCGAAGGTCAAGTGTATATTGGGTTGCTACAATGTCCGTCATGGTGTCCGTCCGTCTGTATGTTCGCAACTTTTTCCACACCCTTCAAGCTAGAGACTTGAAACTTTCCAATTCTCTTTATCTATGGGATAATAAATTAAACTGTCAAGATGGAGGCTCTACGATAACTGGGGGGCTGGAAAATCGATAAATTCGATAACTCAAAACAGATTAATCCACATATTTCGCACACCCTTACAGCTATAACTACCTAATTTGGTAAGCAAAAAGCAACAAACAACCAACAAAAGACTGCATCTAAAATTTTGGAGCCACGGCCACCCATTCCGCCCCCAGCCCCCCCGCATTTTAATGTCAAAAAGCCTATATCTCCCACAATTTTGAGACATAGCCACCAAATTTGGTGCCAAGATAGGTAATGATGACCCCCCAAAAACTGCATCAAAAGTTTCGATGTCACGCAAACCAATACTGCCCAAGAAGCCCCCATCCGCCCCAACGCTTCATCAAAGACGGGAATGCGTGTATCATCCAGAGTTTGAGGCTAGAGCCACCAAATTTGGTAGGAAGATAGCTGGCAACAACCCCCTAAAATCTTCATTAAAATATTGGAGCCACACACATGCATTCCGCCCCCAGCCCCACCGCATATTAAAATCTGAAAAGCCTATATCTCCCACAGTTTTTGAACTATAGTCACCAAATTTGGTGCCAAGATAGGTAATGATGGCTCCCCAAAAACTGCATTAAAAGTTTCGATGTCACACCAACAAATACTGCCCTGGCCGCCCCCATCCGCCACAACGCTTCGTCAAAAACAGGAATGCGTGTATCTTCCAGAGTTGTGGAGCTAGAGCCACCAATATTTGTAGGAAGATAGCTGGCAACGACCCTCAAAAATCTGCATCAAAATTTTGGAGCCACGCCCACCCATTCCGCCCCCATTTCCCCACCTTTTACAAACTTGAGCTAGAGTCACCAAATTTGGTATGAAGATAGCAATTGACATTCCACATAGATCTGCAACAAAAATTTGGATGCCACGCCCACCCATTCCGTCCCAGCCCCCCTCTCCCCACCTTTTACAAACTTTGAGCTAGAGTCACCAAATTCGGTATGAAGATAGAAATTGACATTTCACAAAGATTTGCATCAAAAACTTGGATGCCAAACCCATCCAATCTGCCCCCAGCCCCCCTTTCCACATCTTTTACAAACTTTGAGCCAGAGTCACCAAATTTGGTATGAAGATAGCAATTGTCATTCCACAAAGATCTGCATCAAAAATTTGGATGCCACGCCCAGCCATACCGCCCCTAGCCCTCCCTTTCCCCACATTTTACAAACTTTGAGCTAGAGTCACCCAACGTGGTATGAAGATAGCAATTGACATGCCATAAAGATCTGCATCAACAATATGGATGCCACTCCCACTTATACCACCCGCAGCCCCCCTTTCCCAACCTTTTACAAACTTTGAGCTAGTCACCAAATTTGGAAGGAAAATAGCTGTTGGCATCCTCATCTGCATCGGAGAATCTTTAAGGAGAATCTTTAAGGCAGCGTACACCCCTGCCGCATTCGTACCCTTTTGTAATCAGGCATCTATTAACCGGGTTTAATATTGGTAACGAGTATACCGCAGTTTGTTGCGTCCGACTGCAACGTTTCCAGTTGTTTTTTTTTTTTTTGTGTATATTAATTTGTCCTTTTCAAATAAAATATGTATTCACGTTCCGTTGGTAAAACATACTCAAATTTTGGTATATTTAAGTATTTTTTTAGGCATATTTTTTCCCCCTGTTCAAATAAATATTTAGTTTCCGTCGGCGAAAAAAACCTCCACTTTGGTATTTATATTGGTATATTTTTTTATTTCTCTTTTTGTTTGTTGATTTTTTATTTATTATTTTATTGTGAATTCTTTCCTCTTCGTCCATTTGTAATTCCGGGTGCGTAGAGAGCCTATTATGTCAGAGGACCAAAAGCAACAAGCGAAACATCGTCCTTCCCTTTCGAATGTCCTTCGTTCTTCCTCGTCAAGCTCTCGCAGCTCATCTGCTCCAAGCGACAAGTCTAAGTCTGGTAATAAGTTCCAATCAAACCCGTCCGCTGGTCCGTCCAAACCTCAAGTTAGTACTCAGCCTAAGCTCAAAGCAGAGAATTTAGCAATTCCGCAGGACAGCGCCCGTATAACCAGACAGGAATCAAAGAAAATCATAGCTCATTCCAAAATGGCGTCCAAAGAACTCATCGCTGTGTTGGACAGGCTAGGCCAATTCGAAGCTAGAATTTCCAAGTCAACCGGCGAATCACTGTTTACGCTGCAGGTGCGCCGGGATCAAATCCGATCCTTATGGGAAAAAGTAGAGCTTGCGTTTGAACAAAGTTCCCAAACCCTTATGCAAGACGGCGGTTCCATGGAAGATTTGCAAAGTATGCAAGCGAAATATGATCATTCTTATTCCGTATATGAACGATGAGTCGCCCAATTGAGCGAGAGTATCGACGCAGCATCCTCTTAAAATAAGCAACTACAATCATCTCTTCCATCGATTTCAAGAGGTTGTAGTCTTCCCCCAATCGATACAGACGTCTTCGATGGAGACTATCTGCGCTGGCCCACTTTCCGGGATTTTTTTTATAGCGATTTACATTAATAATTCTATATTGACCCCAGTCGAGAAACTGTTCCACCTCAAAAGGCAAAGGGTATTGTTTCGAAATCTCCATTGACAAATGACGGTTTCCACTCAGCGTGGCAGAATCTTTCGGAAAGATTCGAAAATAAGCGGCTGTTAGCTAACAGTCAGCTTAGAATCGTTTTTAATCTACCGCTGGTTTTCCAAGAATCTGGTAAGGCGCTAAAAGAGCTCCAGAGCACAATCCAGGGGTGTTTGAAAGCTTTTGAGCTAGCTAAGGTCAGCATCGAAAATTGGGATTGCTTGCTCGTATTCCTATGCTCATCCAGACTGCCGGAACTTACCCTGTCCTTGTGGGAGCAGTCCCTCCACAATAAGTTCGATATTCCAACTTGGGTCGAATTTAACAATTATCTGACTGAGCGCCATCGCACGCTGGAAGCGATAGAAGACATGAGGCCTATGAACGCCCCGAGTCAATCCGATCGCAAGGATCTTAATAAAAAAAAGATCAACTCTTTCGAAACGAAGGTTAAGGTAAAGACACAAGCTTGAAAGCCAAATTCTACCTGTATGCTTTGTTCCAAAGAGAATCATCCAGTGCGTGAATGCCCACGGTTTCTGCAAATGGCCGTTACAGATCGGGGCTCCTACATTACACAGCATCAGCTTTGTCTAAACTGTTTCGCCAAAGGACATCAGCTTAAAGAATGCAAAAGCAGCCATAACTGATTCACGTGCAAAAGTCGCCACAATACATTGTTGCATCGTGGTGACCCTCCTAATCAAACGGCCCCCAGGTCGTCGTTAAGTTCTGCTGCTACTCCATATCTTCCGAGTCAACCAATACAGTCGACTCTAGACCAAAGTTCGGCAAACATCCACAACTGTTTCACGTCAAACACGCAAGGTGTTCTTTTAGGCACTGCTATTATAAACATATGCCACCTTGGCACGTGTATAAGGCTCGTGCGTTGATCGATTCTGGCTCCGAAGCCACATTCATTTCAGAACAAATATTTAGAATCATCAAACTCCCATTTAAACGTGTGACGGCCTAAGTTGCTGGACCTAACCAAGCTGTGTCAGCCAATCCAGAGAAGTTATGTCACTTGTAAGGTAGTGAATTATGCCGAGGTACAGATCTCAGTCTGGCCAAGGCTCGCGTTACAAGAAATTTATAATTTGCCGAATCGCGTTGGCTATCATATAGGCGAGTTTCAATAAGCGATGCAACCCCGAGGTTGCCCGGCCGAAAAGATGGGAGTGTCAGGGATTGACGTACTTTTGTACAGTCTCCGCTGGCTCCACTAATGCCACTCCGTACGAATCGGGGTCTGACCCGCCGATTAGTAGGAATGCGGGGGAAGAAGGGGAAACGCGTCGAAAGACAGGGATGTCAGGGCTTGACGTACATTCATACAGTCTCCGCTAACTCCGCTAGTGTTGCTCCGTACGAATCGGGGCTTGATCCGCCGATTAGTAGGAATGCTGTGGAAAAGAGGGAGGGGGAACGTGTCGCGAACTGATGACGTCGACGCGATGCCGAACCGATTGAATGATCGCCGGTCAACCAACTATTTAATTTACATGAAAACGAAACGGAATGCGTCTGATACTCTGCGCGATCATATATATATGATCGCATATATATATGTGGTACGATTCTCGCTCGTCTTACGCAAAAATAATACAACACGTGGGGTTTCAGATCAGTTTAGATTACTTTTTAATTCCCTTTCAATGGGCTCGCTTATACTTACTTACGTTTAAACAATGTACCGAGTCTTTATTTTACACACCTCGTGCGGTGTCTCTTTCACAAAAATTGTCTTGTTCGTCTGCGTTTCACTTTCACTGAACTTCCAAACCGTTTTCAGTAACCTCGCGTCCGTCCACTTGTCAGGCTACTGGGCAACTAATTTGCCGGTCTGGCGCTCAACCTGAGCTTGCCCTTTTGCCAGTTGTGGATCGCTACATTTGAGAGTGTGGGCCGCGAGAGCGCGCACGACCTACGTTCTCTTTATGCTGATCTGGCCGCTCGGCCCTTCTGTTGACTGTTGTGGACTTCTATGTTATTTTTATCATCTTAATTATGTTACGAGTTAATGCTATATTTGTTGCTTATGTTTATGTAAACAATGAATAATATTATGTATCCTTGACCCTTAACAGTAATTCGTGACTGCCTTATATTATTAATACTATTGTGTCTCCTTGACCCTTAACAGTAATTCATGGAAAATGAGTAATTCGTGGCTGCCTTATATTATTAATACTATTAACACTATGATGCGAAGCATTCGAATGTGGGGAGGCCCGTGGGCGGCCTACCTCACACCCCCCCCTTTCCACGAGACTGTTACCTTCCCGTCGGGGTGCTTTGTCACATTGTAGAATTGTTGTCCCGCTTTGATATTCGCCCTCTCTCGTCTTCCTGGACCTTTCCCGATGAGCCATCTTTCGATTTTCCATTTTGCTGCTATCGGCAGCTCTTCACCCGCCGGTAGCACATGCCAAGTGTGTGGCGGTTGTTCTGGTGTTTGTTGGGATTCGGCCCTTGTTTTCCCGTTGTTGGCGTTTGCGGTGTTTGCTTCTGCTACCTGTGGCTTTGCGCACTCTTTCGTTATCGTAACCCAGCTGGTTTTGCGGGGGTTTATTATGTAGTACTCTCCTCCAGCAGTTAACTTGAACCATCCGTGCTTGTTTCTCTGTCTTCGCTTTTCTAATTCCCGCGTGATGGCTGGTATCGCCATAGCCGTCAGGATATTCTCATTAGGGAGAACTTCCCATTCGTCCGGGAATTCCCACCTAATTACGGGGCACAAATTTCGTGGGGGTGATCTACGGCTGCAGGACGGCGTGTTGTCTGACTCGACTTGTGTCTCCAAGCCCTCCTCCCATCCGCACATTCCTTCGAAAGGTTCTTCTGACCGGTTCGTGTCGCTCCGCATGCGTTTCTCGTTGTTGGGTGTCGTGCTGGGTGCCGCCAGGTCTTCGTTGTCTACGTTCCCGTCTTCAATCGCCTGGGGTTGCTCCGGTGATGCCGGCTCTTCTACATACGGAGATGGCGCCTTTGCGTGTGGTGCCGTGATGATGACTGTTGTTGTCTTTGTCATTTTTAAGACGACCGCACCCTGTACGCAACTACCTCTTCGTTAGTGTACATCGTGTGTAAAATGGTGGGAGGCGAGTTTTCTCTCTCGTTTTGTTGGTACTTCGGGTGATTTCGGCGTGGATCTCGTGAACGCTGGTATGCGCTCGGGTCGTCGCCTTCGGCTTCGCTGCCCTCTTCATCCTCCTTCGCACGGACGTTGTGTCCGTGGGCATCCGTTTTAGCTTCTCGCCGAGCCGTGGTATCCGACTCCTCGTCGGTGACATCTTCCACACGGACGGGTTGCTCGTGGGTTCCTGTGTCGTCGTCGGTCGTTGACTCCTCTCCGCTCTCCGCACGTGACTTTCGTCCGTGGGCACCCTTTTCGTCGACACGTTCGACCGTCGTGTCTGACTCTTCGCTTTCCTCGTCGTAATCCGTGCGTGTCTGTCGTCCGTAGGCACCCGTATTGCCGGCACGTTCGACTGTCCTGTCCGACTCTTCTCCGCTCTCCGCACGTGACTTTCGTCCGTGCGCACCCCTTTTTCACGAAAGCGACGAGAAAAAAAACTCGCTACTGGCGATTTTCGTAGTGTTTTTAGGTCGTTGAGTGGCTTTCGCCTGATTCTTTCTCTTGTTGTTGACTCGTTTCGTGGTCGTCGTTTTCTCGGTGGAAGGGTTTTAGTTGTGAGATGCTGGCAGTTTTCCTCTTGCGTTCTCCGACTTTTGCGAGACGTACAACGTTTGGTGACACGAACTTCTTCACGATGAAGGGTCCGTCGTATTTCGCGGCCAATTTCGCTGCGAACCCATCACTAGCTTTGGACAACTGGTGTGTTCTCAACAATACCAGCTCGTTAAGGACAGGGCGCTATTCTCTCCTCCTCAGGTTATAACTCCTGCCCTGGACTTTTGATGCTCGCTGCTGGTTACTTCGCGCTATGTCGAACACTTCCTTCAGCCTATTTGCTTTCTCCTCCGGCGTTTGCGGCGTGTTTCCCGTGCCTGGTGTCTTCTCATATAATGTGGCTGGTAGACGCGGTTCCCTTCCTTGCATCAAGAATGCTGGGGAGAATCCAGTCGAATCCGCAATACTTGAGTTGACGGCTAGTGAGATTTCTGGAATTAACTGATCCCACAAACTTTGATTTCCAGATATGTATTGGGCAATCATCGTCTTCACCGTCCTGTTAGTCCTCTCAGTAGGGTTTTCCTGCGGGCAGTACGGGGCGGTATGTTCCATCTCCACGCCCAGCGAACTCAAAAATTCTTTGAAATTCCGACTTGCGAACTGCACTCCGTTGTCGCAGACAAACCTTTTGGGTACCCCGAACCGGCATAAAATGCGCTCGCGAAAGGCCTTTTGCAACGTGGCCGCTGTCGCTCGTCTCAGGGGAACCAATTCTACCCACTTCGTAAACGCATCGTGAAACACCAACAGCATCGTGTTGCCTTGTTTTGATCGCGGTAGGGGGCCCACAAAATCCGCGCACAGAATGGCCATTGGTTCTGCCACCTGGCGGGTCAGCATGTATCCGGCTGGTTTCCTCTGCTCCGTCTTGAATTTCTGACATGTCTCGCAGCATTTGACGTATTTGGCTGCGTCCCGAAACATACCCGGCCAGTAGTAACGCTGCGATAGCCTCATTATCGTCTTTCGGATCCCTTGGTGTCCTGCCGTCGGTGCATCGTGGCATTCGTTTAACACTCTTTTCCTATGTTCTTCGTCGACGCACAACTTCCATGGGATGAAGTCCTCATCGTACGCGCGGTGGCCCAAGTGTCGGTACAGCTGTCCATTCTCCTCGACGTAATCTGCATACTTAGCTGGTTCCTTAGCGATTTTGTCCCTCATTCCTTGAATCCACTTCCCTGGGGATTGCTGGAATACGACTTGCTGGAGTTTTTCCAGAGGATCTCGCGACAATGCATCCGCTACCACGTTGAGCTTTCCTTTCCTGTACCGTACATGGAACTGGTATTGCTGAAGCTCTAACGCCCAGCGCACGATTCTTCCCGACGGGCTCTCTATTGAATCCAACCACTTTTATGCCATATGGTCCGTCACTACATCGAAACGATATCCCTCTAGATAGCATTTCAGCTTCCGAATCGACCAAACTATTGCCAGGCATTCCTTCTCGGTTGCCGAATAGTTTTCCTCGGCCTTGGATAGCTTCCGACTTGCGTAGGCGATGACTCGCTCTTGTTGGTCGATGGTCTGCGTCAACACTGCTCCTAGGCCGTAGTAGCTGGCATCCGTTTGCAACGTAAACTTCTCGAAAAAATCGGGAACCGCGAGAACGGGGGCGGTCGTCAGACAGTGTTTAAAGCTGTCTAATGCCGTTTACTGTTCCGCATTGCACGACCATTTCTTAGCCTTCTTCAGCAGGAGTGTCATCGGCTGTACCACCGTCGTGAAGTTGGGCACGAAGCGCCTGTACCAGGACGCCATCCCTAGGCAACGTCTGAGCTCCTTCAAGTTCGTCGGGGCCTTCAGATAGCTTATTGCTTCGACCTTCGATGGATCCGTCTGAATCCCTTCGGCGCTCACCAGGTGTCCTAGGTAGACTAACTTCCTGCGGAAGAACGAGCACTTTTTCCTGTTTAGCTTCAGATTTGCTGCCCTCAGCCGGCGAAAGACTTCCTTTAAGTTCTCCAAATGCTGTTCCTTCGTTGAGCTGATCACTATGATATCGTCCAGGTCGGCAAACGCGTGAGGCTCCATCTCTGGGCCGATTACGGTATCCAATGCTCTCTGGAAAGTTGCACCGGCCGAGTGCAGTCCGAATGGCATGACTTGCCATTGGAATAGCCCTCGACCGGGCACCGTAAATGCCGTGCATTCTCTACTGTCCGCCGCCATCTGGATCTGCCAGTAACCGTGTTTCAGATCCAACGTTGAGATGTAACGAGCGTGCCTCAGTCTCTCCAGGATATGGTTGATCCGCGGCACCGGGTACGCGTCGGGTATTGATTGTGCGTTGAGCTGCCTGTAATCCGCGCACATCCTCCACTCGTTTGTCTTCTTTCGGACAAGAACGATTGGGGCACTGTGCGGGCTTCGTGATGGCTCTATGGCTCCTGCTGCTATCAGCTCGTCCACCTGCTGGTTTATCACGCAATGCATCGCGGGGTTCTTGGGATAATACCTCTGCTTTATAGGCTTATTATCCCTCAAGATGATCCGATGCTCGGCCACGTGCGACACGCCCTGCAACCCCTCGAAGAGTTGCAGTTCCGCTTTCAAAAATTACTGCGTGTCTGGCTCCAAGTCCGTCGGCCATTCCGACTCCTCCGCGGCGTCACTTTCCAACCGTGATCCTGCCTTGGGGTTTCCTTCTTGGGGTTCCTTGACTCCTGTACTTCCCAACTGGCCCAGCGATGGCTCCTTGACGACTGTAACTGCGTCTCGGTCGCCCTCTCGCTAGGCTGGCGTGGCGTTTTCCTTGCGATATGTCCCCAGGACATTCCCTCGCTTTCCGCCTCTCGTACCGCGAGTCTTTTCCACCTCAGGCTTCACTTCGGCTCTGTAACTCGGCTCGGCCGGAGCGTCAACGCTTTGCAGGACTAATTTTGCCTCACCACACTGTATGGTCGTCTCCATCTTGCATAGACAGACCATCCCTAGGATCAAACTGTCTAACATGGATGGCATTACGAGCATGTCCATCAGTATTTCTTTGCTAACTAGCCCCACCTTTATCCGTAACAGCTTATTTATGACCACCTTTGACCCGTCCGCTAGATGCGTGTTCGCGGTTGCTGCCAACACTTCCCCTTTCGCTTCAATCTCTCTGAGGAACTCCTCACTCACGAAGCTCCTAGTAGCTCCGGTATCGACTGTCGCCCTCGCCGTTCGGTCTCCGATCTTCACCGTGGCGACTATGCGATTCTTTTCGACGCTGAGTGGGTATAATAATTCTGGGACTGGTTTCTGCCAGCGCCCATCCGATCCCGTTCCGGATGACGCGGCTGTCCGTTTTCCGCTTTCCTTCCACAACACGCCCCACTACTCATGCCTCGCGTACCGCATTGTCTACAGAACAACACTTTTGCGTTCGTACATTCCCTGGCAAAGTGTCCCTCTTGCGAGCAGTTGTAACATACGCGACTCCCTTCTGTCGGCCTAACCTGTTCATGCCTCACCATGCCGTTCGAAATCTTTTCACGCTCAGCTACTGGATAGCTACCCGGCTCGCTCCTCACCAACAGTACTTGTGCTGGTGGACTCCGAAAAGGGTTTGCTTGCCTTGCGGGATCGTTTACGCCTCCTAGTCCGCCCAAATGTCTAAAACCTGTCTCCTGGCTATGCGCCGTTTCCCCGTGGTCCTGACTTGGTATATTTTCAAACTCCGCGGCTATCCGCGTCAATTCTGCTAGGCTCGCGAAATCCTTCCTCCGAATATACAACCGGTACACCCGCGCGAGGTTCTCATACACCCTATCCAGCTCTTGATCGGGACTATAATCGGCGTGTCGCATTAGTCTTTTCAAACTGACCAGATACTCTTTCTAACCCTCCCCTACGCGTTGCCTTCGGGCCCTTATCTCATCTTCTAGTCTGTCGAAGTACTTGGGAGGCAGGAAGAAATCCAGAAAGGTTTTCTTAAACACTCCCCACGTCGCGTCCCACAGGTCACTCGTCGAAAACCAACTCGCTGCCATGCCGGTGAACGCTTCGCTCATTGCCCTGGGGATGCGATTTAACTCTATTTCGTACGTTCTCGCACGCTCCTACAATGCCTCTACGAACGCGAGTGGGTCAGCGTACCCGTCGAATTTTATTCCCCATTTTCTGACTTGCTCTGGGACGACCATGTAGTGCCTCCCATTGCTGACTCCCCCATAGTCGAACCCCGTGTAAGGCTCGACCCCCGTGCCCCACCTGGGTGCTATTTACAGGTGAGCATACCGATGGCAATACGCACCTTACCGGTGAGGTCTCTCTTTTAGAGTTCTGCCCTTTAGGCGGCATCTGTCGCGCGTGGCTGAGTGGTGGGAACAGCCCCCCCGGCGACCCCGACAGCGTCAGTAGGTCAGATTCAGATTTCTGACGCTGACGCAAACCTAAGGTCAAAACGTCGAGCGCAGCGGGCGGTTCTGGTCCTTTGGCGAATAGCGCCTCCCTTTCGGCCAACCGCGTACAAACTTCAGTACGATGACCCCCGTCTTTGATGAAAGTACATACCCGTTTTCGAAATTCATCCACCTTTCCTACTCGATCCAAGCCAAGTTCTTGCGCAACCCGTTCTAATTCCTCTTTCCCGATATGGTAGATCCAGCGCACACCCACTCCTGGGTTGACCCGATCCTTCGGAGACGCATCGTTCGGCCCATCCATTGTTGGCTTTTTATATTTTTCTTTCGTTGTTGTTGTTTTCTCTACGTTGTTGTTGTTCTTTAGATTTTTTTTTTTTTATATGGTTTTTTTGGATTTTTATTAAGATTTTTTTCTTGTTAAAATTTTTTCATATCAACGAAGATCATGCTGCTAGTTACAAAGGGTGTAAAGTCTATCAAGAACTTATATCAAAAAAATTTGTAAGTGGACGCAACCACCTGAAAAACACCAAAGATGACAACAATAAAAATAACCTTGCTACATATCAATCATTTGCTCCGTTTAATAATTCGACCCAACAACCCAAAGATTACCAATCATACGCTCAAGCTGCTGCAGGAAATAGCATCTCGAACACGTCTCTAGAAAGAATAGAACAGCTTTTAGAAAAACAATCTCAACTTACCAATAATTTACTTAACATGATAATTTTACTTGTAAATAAGCTATGCAAGTAAATCTAAACTTAGGATTATGGAATGCCAATGGGCTTTCCAACCATGTAAATGAAATATCTTTATTTTTAAAAACAAATGCCATTGACGTCATGCTTATTTCAGAAACACACTTCACTAGCAAATCTTTTTTTAGAGTTATTGGATACGACACAGTAAGAGCTGACCATCCGTCAGATAGAGCTCATGGAGGTGCTGCAATTATTGTCAAGCAGGGCCTTAAATTTCAAATCATGGACAGTACTAGGGAAAATGCTATGCAGGCTGCCACAATTGAGATGAAATGTATGCACGCAGATGTATCAATAACAGCGATTTATCTCCCACCAAGATTCACAATAAAAGAACTCGATTTTAAAAACTTTTTCCAAGGACTGGGAACAAAGTTTATTGTGGGAGGCGACTTCAATGCCAAACATCCATGGTGGGGATCCAGATTGACTAACGCGAAGGGATTGGAGTTATACAAATGCATACGAAACAATAACATAACAACTTTGTCAACTGGTAAGCCTACATACTGGCCAACTGATAGTCGAAAAATTCCAGATTTGATTGATTTCGTGGTATTCTCTGGAATCCCACAAACACACATGCGAGTAATGGAGAGCTTTGACCTTAACTCAGATCATTCTCCAATAATAGCAACTTACAGCACAATAGCCCATATGTTAGAAAAGCCCTATAAAGTCATTACAGCCTCTACAGACATTAACGCATTTAAAAGCTATTTAGACTCAGCTATAAGCCTGGACACTTCGTTAAAAACAAGAGAGGAGATAGACTATGCTGTGGAGCTTTTCACAAATACAATTCATAAAGCGAGCTACAGAAACACGAATCATGCCCTTAATCATCAACAACCAAACCAATTGTACCTTTCAACTGAACTTCGACAAAAAATTCAAAACAAAAGGAATCTGCGAAAACGCTGGCAAGAAACTCACTATCCTGCTGACAAAAGATTATACAACAAGGCTGCATCTGAGCTTAAACAATTGCTGTCGAACTTACGCAATGAATCTCTAGCTGCGTATCTGAGAAGCTTAGATCCTAATTCCTGCAACAAAGAATACAGCCTATGGAGGGCGACTAAATACCTAAAGAGACCAGCTAAAAGAAGCATAAATATTCGTAAAAGCAATGGAACTTGGTGTAGGTCTAATAATGAACAAGCGGTAGCATTTGCACAACATCTGCATTCTGTGTTTCAGCCAAACGATATAAATAATTCTATAACAGAGACTGAAGTAGAAAAATTTCTTGAGTCACCCTGCCAAATGAGCTTGCCTATTAAAAGCATCAAATATGAAGAAGTTGTGACAAAATTGAAATGCTTGAACAATAAAAAAGCACCAGGCCCTGATAAAATAGACGGCATCACCCTAAAAAGTTTACCACCAAAATGCATCCGGTTTCTCACTCTTGTATTTAACGCGATTCTCAGACTAGACCACTTTCCAAGTCAATGGAAATGTGCAGAGATCATTATGATCTTCAAGCCAAACAAAATAGAAACGGAATTGACATCATACCGTCCCATTAGTCTGTTGACAATATTCTCGAAAGTATTTGAAAAAATACTATTGAGGAGAATGTTGCCAATTTTAGACGAGCTTTCCATCATTCCTGAATACCAATTCGGATTCAGGAGAGGTCACGGGACCCCTGAGCAATGTCACAGGGTCATTAATGATATAGTTTCTGCATTTGAAAACAAAAAATACTGCACTGCTGCATTTCTTGACGTTCAACAAGCGTTCGATCGAGTTTGGCACAATGGTTTATTGTACAAGATAAAGAAATGGCTACCTGCTCCGTACTATTTATTAATCAAATCATACCTGAATAAAAGATGCTTTTACGTGCAGCAGAAAAACGATACTTCAACACTACTTCTCATCAACGCAGGCGTCCCACAAGGAAGCGTATTGGGACCAATTCTCTACACTCTATATACGGCCGACATGCCAGTTACAAACAACTGCACTGTTGCAACATATGCTGATGATACAGCCGTTTTGGCCACAAGCACATCTAGAAATGAAGCTTCCGAACTCCTGCAGTGTGAGCTTAGCCTAATTGAAGACTGGTTCCTTCGATGGAAAATTAGAATCAACTCCCTTAAATCCGTCCAAATAACCTTTTCATTAAGACCAGGTAGCTGCCCAAATGTTACACTTAACGGCTCACCAATTCCACAAAGTACCTGTGTGAAGTATCTCGGCTTGCATCTCGACCGCAGATTAACATGGAAAAACCACATCAAAGCAAAATGTGAACAACTCAGACTTAAAACACTAAAAATGTCCTGGTTGATAAGTCGAAAATCAGAAACCACTTTGGAAAACAAAATTCGCCTCTACAAATCTATACTGAAGCCTGTTTGGACCTACGCCATACAGCTCTGGGGAACTGCTAGCAACTCAAATATTGAGATACTTCAGCGTTACCAATCGAAAACTTTGCGAATCATTGTCAATGCTCCTTTTTACGTATCTAATGCAAATATACACAAAGATCTTAATATTCCAACCATAAAAGAAGAAATAAATAAAACTAGTAAAAAATACATCGACAGACTCCACAACCACGAAAATAATTTAGCCTTAAGTCTAGTAGACAACAGTTTAACAGTAAGAAGACTGAAAAGACACGACATTCTCGATCTCCCCGACAGATAAATCCAACAAACTGAAAAGATGTGATATATAATAGCATGGCTCACTGGAAAACTGCTATTTCTGTTAATTTAATATTAATTATACAATTTACTTATTGTTAAACAGACAGATTGTAAATAAAAAGTGAGAAAAAAAAAAAAAAAAAAAATATATCTTTCGCTTTATTAATTTTTTTAAAAATAATTTTTCCCTATATCAAATTTATTAATTTTACTTCATTTTTTTTACTCTACCTTCACATCGATTCCCGGAAGTGCGTTGCGAGACCTGCCCAATATTCCGCTGGCTGACCCTCATTTTTACAACAGCTTGCAGATAGATGTGCTATTAGGCGCAGATATCAATCCATCCATCCTACTAGGCGGCTCTATTCCTAACATTTGTGGCGCATTATTGGGTTATAATATCTTTAAAGTTAATTATGTGATTTGAATAAATACAGCTGGCACAACTGTTCCGTTTGAATAAGGTTTTCTGAATGTTCTTTTATTCATCAATTATATTTCTGCTTGTTGTTAGAGAGAGTGTGTACATATATACATATTTGGAGAACGGCTTAAGTGCAAGCGCAGCGTTTCCCGTAGGGCAACGGTCTCGCGCTGGCTTGGCCTTCTCAAAAGGATTCATATTACAGCATGCGCAGACCACATGCATTTAGGTTTATGCGCATTAGGCATTTGTTTATACTTGCAACAAAGTGTTACAAGTTATTCTGTTCGTATGTTTGTGTTATATATATGCGTACACTACAGGGTCAAGAAACCATTTTCGGTTGGATTCTTACCGGCCCCATAACTACTTGTGCTTCATCCTCTATCTCCGCTTTTTCAACGCGAGTCACGGTCAAGAATGACCAACGATTGGAAAATCTCCTCACAAAGTTTTGGGAGGTGGAGGATCTCCCTATGAAGCCAGTAGAGGAGTCTGATGCCATTTGCGAAGACTACATTGTGCGCACAACAACAAGAGATGAGAGTGGCAAATATATTGTCACTCTCCCCTTCAAAGATCCTGATCACATCAAATTAAGACATTCAAGGTCAATCGCACTGGCTCAGTTTCCAAAAAACGAGAACCGTTTAAACAGAAACACTCCATTAAAAGAGCAGTCCGACTCCGTGATCCAGGAATATCTGGACTTAGATCACATGAGACGAGTCCCCCCTATTATAGATACTGGGAACTTTTATCTTCCACACCATGCAGTTTTCAAACCTGACAGCACTACCACAAAAGTTTGCGTTGTATTTAACGCCTCCAGTCAATCCACTAACAGTAAGAGCCTGAATGATGTCCGTCATGCAGGTCCCGTTTTACAGTCCGATCTGACTATTCTGATCTTGAAGTGGCGTTTTTTCCGTTACGGCTTCAACGCCGATATTAGTAAAATTTATCGTCAGAACTTAGTAAAGCCAATACACACGCCATTTCAAAGGATCCTCTACCGGAACAAGGATGAAGAGCTCTGTGACTGCACCGTTTCTAGCAATTCGCGTTGCTAGTGACATCATTTCCAATTACTTGTACATGGACGATGTACTAGCAGGAGCTCACACCAGGCAATGCGCGACTTCCAGCATCAAGGAGCTACAAGAGGCTATGGGTTCAGCGGGCTTTCCGCATCGAAAATGGACATCGAACGACAAAAAACTCCTCCTCGTCTTGGAGATATTCGAGTACCTCGTTGGGTCTCTTTTCAGCCGGAGGCGATCATTCAGCTCCATGGTTTCTGCGACGCCTCCCAAAAGGCTTACGGGGCAGCCTTGTATGTTCGCGTGGAAATATACCATCAAGTATCGGTCCACCTCCTGACGTACAAGACTAAAGTAGCTCCAGTCAAGACAGTGTCGCTCCCTCGACTCGAACTGTGTGGAGCTGTTCTTCTCGCGGAACTATGCGAATCATTTTATTGAACAGATTCCACCATCGTTTTGGCATGGCTTCACAGATCTCCTTGCTCCTGGACAACGTTCGTCGCCAACCGCTTTTCCAAGATCGGCCAAGTCACTGATTGTCGGACCTGGTCACACGTGCGGTCAGAGGACAATCCAGCAGACTTAGCCAGCCACGGAGTCTCGCCACAGGAGCTGAGAGACAGCTATCTGTGGTGAAATGGACTCGACTGGCTAGGTCTTCCTCAGGAGCAATGGCCTGTTCCAGCTGACTCATGTCTGGAGACTGACCTAGAGCAGCGTCAAGTTAAGGTCCACATTGCGGAACTGTCTCCGTCTGATCCACTTGAACGGCTCTCCGATTTCGGCAGAGCGTTACGAGTTCTCGCCTACGTCCTTCGATTTGCTAAACGATGTCGTCAATCCTTTGTGCTGTTTCCATCACAGCAACTCCAAAATAGTGAACTTCAAGAAGTTCAAGAACGACTCGTTGCCATAACTCAACAGAACTCCTATTCGAGGGAATTCAAGTGCCTTCTTGACAAGTATAGCTTGCTGGTTTCCAGCCACATACCTAACTTCAATCCGTTCCTTGATCCAAAAGGAATCATGAGAGCTTCCGGTCGAATCAGCAAATCCTTCAATCTTAACTATGACGAACGGCATCCTTTCATACTTCCGTATTCAGGCTCGTTCAGTCGTCTCCTCGTTGAATTCACGCATAAAATATCGATGCATGGTGGAAATCAATTAATGATGCGCTTTATCCGTTCCAAGTATTGGATTCCCAAGCTTAAGATTCTTATCACATCCGTGACCAATTCCTGTCGGGTCTGCATAGTGTTCAAGAACAGGCTCCAAACTCAGCTCATGGGTACCTTACCCGAAGATAGGTCGACTTTTTCACGTCCTTTTACACATACTGGCATCGACTTTGCTGGTCCGTTCGACATAAGAACTACACGGGTCGTGCCTGCCTCATAAATAAGGGCTATGTAAATTAACAAAATCTTTAGATTTTGATTAATAAAAAAAAGCTTGTGCTTTATTGTAGTGCAGATTAAGAACTAAATTATGACAATTATAATTTAGACTAAAGACAGCTTAATGATGGAATGTTGTTGTCGTCGCTGTAGTTGTCGCCGCTGCCGCTGCTGCTGCCGTTGTCGTAGGCTTGTAGCTTTTGGTGTCAAATAACCAAGTTCGGTCCCACGGTGTGCTCGTTAATTAACGCGCAGGCCGTTGGTCCCATGCAGGTGCATGTTGGGATACGCTGACGCAGCGCACGTGGCGGATACTGTTTACGCATTGCTGTCGTGCCTTATATTTTAGCGAAGTGTTATTTGGGTGCACTTGCACGGTCGCTGCTGAGGCATTTTGGTTTTGTTGTCAGCAATGGTGTTAACTCCTCCCCCTTTAGACGCGGACGCCCTCGGTCGCGATGTAAAAGCGCTGTTGAGTTTTAGTGTCCGTCGCACCTGTCTCCCTCGCTTCCGCTTCAATTTTGTCTGATGGTTTTTTGGATGATTTTTGGCTCCATAACCATACAACGGTCGTGGCTGGTATTATCATTAGAATTACAGAAAGTGACAAACTAATAATCGTTGATCTGTGGTTTGTAATCTTCAACATCTCCAGCTTTTTTGTGTTACTGATATTTATTTCCTTAAGCATCTGTAATGACAATACCTCCACTACCTTGGTGTTCTTTGCCAATTTATTTATTTATTTATTTGTGTTTTTGTTCCTAACGCTACAAGTTTAACAACTTATAATTTAGTGCGCTAGTCATTACAATCTTATAAATCTTTTGTTCGCATTTTTCTATAATTATTATTACTATTATTATTACTTACTATTATTACTATCATTACTATTATAATTATTATTATTTATATAATTATTATTGTTATTATTATTATTATTTTTACTATTATTATTATACTCGATACCGAAGGTAAAGAGTATATTGGTTTTGTGCAATGTCCGTCATGGTGTCTGTCCGTCTGTCCGTCCGTATGTGTGCAAGTTTTTTCCACACCCTTCAAGCTAGAGACTTGAAACTTTCCAATTCTCTTTGTCTATGGGATAGTAAATTAAAGTGTCAAGATGGGTGTTCTACGATTACTGGGGGGCTGGCAAATCGATAAATTCGATAACACAAAACCGATAAATCCACATATTTCAAACATCCTTACAGCTAGAAGTACCAAATTTGGTAAGAAGATAGCTACTAGCAACCCCCAAAAAACTGCATCAAAAATTTTGGAGCCACGCCCACCCATTACGCCCCCAGCCCCCCCACATTTTGATATTAGAAATGGCTATATCTCCAACAGTTTTTGAGCTAGAGCCACCAAATTTGATGCCAAGATAGGTGATGATGACCCCCTAAAAACTGCACCAAAAGTTTGGATGCCACGCCCACTGATACTGCCCTAGCCGCCCCCATCCACCCCAACGCTTCGTCAAAAACAGGAATGCGTGTATCTTCCAGAGTTGTGGAGCTAGATCCTCCAAATTTGGTGGGAAGATAGCTGGTAACGACCCCCAAAAAACTGCATCAAAGTTTTGGAGCCACGCCCTCCATTTCGCCCCCCTTTCCCCACTTTTTACAATTTTCGAGCTAGAGTCACCAAATTTGGTATGAAGATAGGAATTGACATTCCAAAAAGATCTGCATCACAAATTTGGATGCCACGCCCACCCATACCGCCCCCAGCCCCCCCTTCCCCACTTTTTACACATTTCGAGCTAGAGTCACCAAATTTGGTATGAAGATAGCAATTGACATTTCACAAAGATCTGCAACAAAAATTTGGATGCCTCGCCCACCCATACCGCCCCCAGCCCCCCTTTCCACACTTATTACAAATTTCGAGCTAGAGTCACCAAATTTGGTAAGAAGATAGCAATTGACATTTCACAAAGATCTGCAACAAAAATTTTGATGCCACAACTACCCATACCGCCGTCGGTTGCGTCCGACTGCAACGTTTCCACTTGTTATTATTATTATTATTATTACTAACATTTCCATTAATATTATTATATTTTAAATATATTATTTTTACATTACTTCTCTATAGTGTGCTTTTAACTTATTACTAAATTGAGATGCGTTTCTAATGGTCTTTAATTGAGTAGGTAACTGGTTCCAAAGGCGAACAGCCCAGATGTAAAACTGCCTTTCAGAACAGGCAAGTTTTGTTCTTAAACAAACTATGTTATTGGTTCTCTGGGACGTGCTAAATCTAAGATTGCTAAAAAGATATTCAGGCTGCTTGGTATATATAATCTTATGGAGAAGAATTAAAATCTTATAGTTAATTAGGTTGGTTAAAGACAAGTCAAATAATTTATTTGCGTGGCTGGTGATGCGTTCGTAGCTTTTTAAATTAAATACATAGCGAGCTATATTATTTAGCGCCACTTTTAATTTATTTTGGCTAGCTAAACTTCCATTGCCAAAAATTTCAATACCATACATTAGTATGGGTGCAACCATTGCTTTTGCTATGGTTGTCTGAATGCTGACTGGCAAGAAGCGTTGGGTTAAGGAAAGTTGCCTTAGGATACCGTAGACTTTACCAACAGTTTTATTTACATAATCGGTCCAAGAAAGTGTATTGTTCAAAGTTACTCCTAAATTGTCTGTTTTGTCTACATAATTTATTTCAACTCCATCTATATTAAGCTTGTTTAAATTATTTGTGCTCAAAGGTTTCTTATATATTACAAGGCATTTCGATTTTGCCGGATTTAAGCCAGCCCGTTTTCTCGTGCCCATTTACTAACAGATATTAAACCATTATTACACATATTTATACATTCATTAAGTTGACATAATGGACGACTCACATACATTTGAACATCATCAGCATACATATGGACTTCACATCTAGTCAGGACATCAGGTAAATCATTAACATATATTGTAAAAAGTAGTGGCCCCAGAACCGATCCCTGCGGAACACCCCGAGCAACAAATCTATGGTCCGATTTATTTTCAGCTACAACAACGGCTTGCCTTCTGTTAGTGAGGTATGAACGAAATAGTTTTGTTGCTGTCGAGGAAAAATTGTACATCTTGTGCAACTTTGTCAAGAGTATCTCGTGGTTGACCGTGTCAAAAGCTTTACTAAAATCAAGAAGTGTCAAAAACGTTACTTCACTATTATCCAAGTGTTTTCTTATATCTTCAATTATTTTTATAAGTGCTGTAGTACAGCTTCTGTTTGATTTGAACCCCGATTGTTTTTGGCTTAAAAGTAAATTTAGCTCAAGGAACTTTTTAATTTGTTGTGCAATTAGCTGCTCGAAAACTTTTGACAAGAAGGGAAGTATTGAGATTGGTCTGTATTCATGACCTCCCTTAGGGATTGGGATAACTTTAGCTGCTTTCCACTGGTCGGGAAAAGAACTTGTTGTAATTGCCGTATTTATTATGTGCGTAATATGACTAGTTATATGCGGTAATATTATTTTAAGGAATTTTGGGTTGACGTCATCCAAGCCTATTGCACTAGATTTAATTAATGACATAGCTGACAACACCTCACATGGACTGACACATATAAAATCAAAAACGTTACTGCAATTATTGAACGACACAGAACTTAGATATGTATTACAGTTAGTCACAGGTACATTTAACTCAACAAATTTATTATTTAGCTCATTTACATCTCCCTCACTTCCTATCTCTAATTTTTTTATATTTTTCCATTCTCGCTTTTCCTATCCCTAATTTTTTTATATTTTTCCATTTCTGTACATTTGATGTTGCATTTTTAAACTTTTTACTAAAATATGCTCGCTTAGCATTATCAATCATTTTACTTACTCTACTTCTACTACTTTTGAAAATATTATATAGATTGTCAGTTTTATATCGTTTCCACTTGTCATAATCCTTATTTCTAATTCCTATTGCTCGCTTAATATCACAGTTAAACCAAGATTTTTTGACGAGTTGATAATATGGGTCCACACTGGTATAAATTTGTCGTATAAAACTCGAATATTGCTTTGCAATTTACCCAATTTAAATTAGTCATTTCAATAAAAATAAACTCAATTGAACTGCCACTGGGTTGCTTAGAAATAACTTTACAAGTCAATCTCTTTGAGACAAAAATGGCAACTCCCCCCCAAAGCCTTCACATATAATAGACAGATCACTAAATTCAGGGACAAACCATGTTTCAGTCACGCATACAACATCAACCTTAGAATCTACGAACATATAGCGAAACTCTTCTATCTTATTAGCCAAGCTTTGGGCATTTAAATGACAAATCTTTAGACCATTCTTTTGTTTGCTTAAGATCCGAACCATTGTTTGGCTGTTCACCTTAGAGTTGTTAATATGGAGTGGCAGTTTGTTTACACAAAAATGACTTCAAAAGAAACGCATCTATTATATTAGAACTTAAAATTAAAGAGCACACACAAATACTTAGGAACATTTAAGAGAATTTATAATAAACAATTTAACAAGGTTGCAGTAGTTAGATAAGAATTAAAACCGAAAGAGATTATCTGGGGCTCGGTCGTGTTCGCACTCATTAACTTCTCTTTGCACGCTTATCTGAGAGAGCTTTTGCAAGCTCGTCATGCAGATAACTTTGCCGCTTTCAATCGTCTTAATGTAAACGAGCGCGCGCCGACAGAAAACAGCAGCAAATTGGTTTTGTTTTTTAAGCTTCATTGCTGCTTTGAACACCTCATAATTCTCTCTCGACAGCTGTTCATTAAGATAAATTGGCACTGCTGAGCACGTGTCGAAGCCTAGCAATTGAAGGTTTAGTTGCGTTTTTGTGGTTCGCCGGTAGTTTGCAGCAGCGCGCAGTATGCTGACCTTATCATTATAGTTTTCAAAACTTATTAAAATTATGGGGTCAGCAACTGAATTATGTGACCGGGACTGCCGTAATCGTTTGACCTCACTCAGTTTCGGTGCGGGCGCGACTCCGAGCGAGAAACATAGCGTGTTAAAAATTTATTTGAGCTGCTCACCATCTGCATACGGGACTCCATGCAGTCTCAAGTCATTGGCCACATTTGCACTCGCCTGCACAGTCAGCTTTGCCTCTAGTTCCGAAACTTGAGCCTTTAGCTTAAAGAATTCTCGTCGATAATTACTGTTGAGTTATCAAATTGTATTAAGAACGTTCCATGTAGTTATATTTCCTCTCGATCTATTTGCACCTTTCCTTCGTAGTCGTTTAACAATAGCGTTCCAGCAACTATTTCTTCATGATCCGGGATGTGTTGACTATTTATGGTTTTACAGTATGGTTTGCGGTTTTGTAAAAGTGGGGTTATACAAGTGTTATAGCTTAAATTTAAAATATTATCTCTATTACAAATTGTCTTATCACTATGTGTTTCGCAGTTTTCTAATTGGGCATATATCGTTCTGTTGCACATAATAATATTTTGATATTTGATTTCATTTATGATATTGCCTTTTTTACTGGTTTTATTATAAAGGAGAAGCAGGGTTTTTTATTGGTTAGAGGTATACTTATCAAATAGAGTAGATTTTTTCCGTCTAGTGGCTATTTTTATTTTTGCGAATTCTAGTAATTCTTCCACATTTATAAACACTTCTTCTTCATTTTCTTATATCTATACAACTTTAGTTACCTCTGATTAGTCAACTCATCTTTAATAATTTGTAATTTGAATTTGAGAACGTTGCTTCATCTTTCAATGTTTTATCTTCTTGTGTTGTTTTTATAATGACATTGGTAATTCTGCTTAGTTCGTTCATTATGTCGCTTAAGGCTTTATTGATAACTACTTGTCTATTGTTGTTTACTTATTGCTCGTTGATTTTTGCTATTAAAATTTAATGATCGTTTTTGTCCGGCGACCCGCCAACCACTTCCAAGCTGTCCCTAATGCTTCGATAGACCTAATCGCCCTTCTAGTTGGCCTAAGTCTACGTAAATCGCTTTTTATTGCTATTACTCGTAGCTCGTACTCGAAAAATGGGTACAGCTGGTGTGAAATACTCACGGTACGTACAGCCTCTTCCAGTTCATACGTGGCGTTTTCATACTTGTCGACATAAAAGACATGAATAATTTTGAATTCACTATTTTGGACTGCAGCTATTCCAGTTTTTATTGGAATAAGCTGTGAGTGCGAATAGTCGAGAACTGTTGCCATCTCATGGCACAGTGGCAAGAAATACCTGTGAATGGACATTATGTTTTGATATTATTTTTGTGTACAATTTTTCCTGACTATGTTTTACTGTCGTATTTTGGTCTACCGAAACTATTTCATTCTTATAATTTGCTGTTAATTTTGAACCCAACCGTTTATCGATTCTAACGTATATTATATAGCCTTTCTTATATTCCTTTATTTCTTTCCTCTTTTGGTTATGAAATGTCAAGTCCTTGTTCTGCTTTTCTTTGATTTTGTTAGTGTTCCGTTCCCTGGCTGTCTTTAGTTCTTGTAGATCCGATATTTGATATGAAAAAAATAATTCTATTGGTTTTTTTGTGTGGTGGAGTGAATAGTTCTGTTGTACTCTTGTATCGCTTTGAAGATTAAGTCTCCGAAGCTTGGAGTTTCATCGTCATTCTTGAAACACCTCATGATTTCGGTCACAGTCGAGTGGAATCGCTCAATTTGCCCGTTGCTTGTGGAAGCATAAGGGGGGGTCGTATAGACTGCAGCTTTCAACTGATCTTTTAACTAGAATTTGATCGTTGCTGAGCTCAATGCCTTTTCGTTATCCATAACAACTGATTGCGGCATTCCGAATGCTATCATGATTTCTCTGAGAGGAACTTTGAGGTCTTCTGATGCTTTAGATTTTACTATTGAATATTGAATATTATTTTATTGAATATATTCCTAGTGCTACAAGTATTGCTACTTTTATCTTAATGCACTAGTCACAATTAGCTTTTTTAAGTTTACACTGATTAGACATGTCCATAGTAGAGTACTTAATCCTAGTATAAATTTATTAGAAACTAGTACAATTTCATTACATTTTTGTTATCTAATATATATACTTTTAATTATTATTATGTATTTTTATCTCAATTTTCATATTATTATGATTGTTTATTTTAATAGCTGTTAATATGTAGTTATGATCTAAGGTGTACTTTTAACTTCTCTTTGAAATGAGGTGTGCTTCTGGTATTTTTTAAATCGGGTGGCAACTGGTTCCAAAGTCGAACAGCAAAGACATAAAACTGTCTATCAGAACTAGCGAGTTTTGTTCTTAGACTAACAAGGTTGTTTACTCTCTGAGACGCAGTAAATCTTAAGAGGTCATACAAATAGTCAGGATTTTTACTGTAAATTATTTTATGGAGAAACAGAAGAATTTTAAGGTTAATTATATCTACGAGATCTAGGTCAAATAACTTATGCGCGAAGTTCGATACGTGGTCAGTTCTTTTTAAGTTAAAAACATATCTAGCAATATGGTTAAAAGTAACCCTAATCTTATTAAAGCTAGCTGAGTCGCATTTGCCATAAATTTCAATCCCATAAAACAGAATTGGTGCTACCATTGTTTTTGCGATCATTGTTTTAATGTTAACCAGTAAATATTTTTGAGTTAGCGATAGTTGTCTAAGAACTCCATAGGTTTTTCCTACTGCTTTGTTAACCTGATCGCTCCATGTCAAGGTATTATTGAAAGTTATGCCTAGATTTTCAGCCCTATCCACAAAACTATATTTAGCTTGGTTGAATTTTCTGTTCTCAGGTACTTTTTGTATATAACTAGACACTTAGATTTAGAAGGATTAATACACAAGCCATTTTTCTTTGCCCACTCACTTACATTAAACAGTTCATCATTGCACACTAGAATACATTCATTTATTTGGCTAATAGGACGACTCACATACATTTGCACATCATCGGCATACATATGGACTTCACATTTAGACAGGACACTTGGCAGATCATTAACATAGATTGAAAAGAGTAGCGGCCCCAAAATCGAACCTTGCGGGACACCACATGATACTGTTAATAAGCTTGACTGTTTGTTAGGGGTTACTACGGCTTGTTTTCTATTACTTAAATAGGAGGACATTAGTGTGACAGCTGTTTGCGTGAAATTGTACATCTTTCTTAGCTTTGTCAATAGAACTTCGTGGTTTACAGTGTCAAAAGCTTTGCTATAGTCAAGTAGTGTAAGCAGCGTAGCGTCACTGTTATCCATTTTAGCTCGAATATCTTCTACTATTTTTATACTCGATACCGAAGGTAAAGAGTATATTAGTTTTTTGCAATGTCCGTCATGGTGTCTGTCCGTCTGTCCGTCCGTATGTGTGCAAATTTTTTCCACACCCTTCAAGCTAGAGACTTGAAACTTTCCAATTCTCTTTATCTATCGGAATAGTAAATTAAAGTGTCAAGATGGGTGTTCTACGATAACTGGGGGGCTGGCAAATCGATAAATTCGATAACTCAAAAACGATAAATCCACATATTTCGCACATCCTTACAGCTATAACTACCAAATTTGGTAAGAAGATAGCTACTAGCAATTCCCAAAAAACTGCATCAAAAATTTTGGAGCCACGCCCACCCATTACGCCCCCAGCCCCCCCGCATTTTGATATTAGAAATGGCTATATCTCCAACAGTTTTTGAGCTAGAGCCACCAAACTTGGTGCCAAGATAAGTGACGATGACCCCCTAAAAACTGCATCAAAAGTTTGGATGCCACGCCCACCAATACTGCCCTAGCCGCCCCCATCCACCCCAACACTTCGTTAAAAACGGGAATGCGTGCATCTTCCAGAGTTGTGGAGCTAGAGCCTCCAAATTTGGTGGGAAGATAGCTGGTAACGACCCCCAAAAATCTGCATCAAAATTTTGGAGCCACGCCCTCCATTTCGCCCCCCTCTCCCCACTTTTTACAATTTTCGAGCTAGAGTCATCAAATTTGGTATGAAGATAGCAATTGACATACAACAAAGATCTGCATCACATATTTGGATGCCACGCCCACAAATACTGCCCCCAGCCCCCCTTTCCACACCTTTTACAAACTTCGAGCTAGATTCACCAAATTTGGTATGAAGATAGCAATTGACATTACACAAAGATCTGCAGCAAAAATTTTGATGCCACGCCCACCCATACCGCCCCCAGCCCCCCTTTCCATACTTATTACAAATTTCGAGCTAGAGTCACCAAATTTGGTATGAAGATAGCAATTGACATTCCACAAAGATCTGCATCACAAATTTGGATGCCACGCCCACCCATACCGCCCCCAGCCCCCCTATCGCTACATATTACAAACTTCGAGCTAGAGTCACCAAATTTGGTATGAAGATAGTAATTGACATTTCACAAAGATCTGCAACAAAAATTTTGATGCCACAACTACCCATACCGCCCCAGCCCCCTCCCCCCTTTCCCTACCTTTTACAAACTTTGAGCTAGTCACCAAATTTGGGAGGAATATAGCTTGTGGCATCCCCATCTGCAGCGGAGAATCTTTAAGACAGCGTAAACCCCTGCAGCATCCGTACCCCTTTGCAATCAGGCCTCTTTTTACCGGTTTTAATACTGGTATCGAGTATGCCGCAGTCGGTTGCGTCCGACTACAACGTTTCCACGTGTTAAAATCGCTGTTGTGCAACTCTTGTTTGTCCTAAAGCCAGATTGTTTTTCATAATAAAGCAAGTTTTCATTCATGAATTTATTAATTTGATTTGCCATTATCTTTTCTTTTGATAGAAAAGGTAGTATTGCGATCGGCCTGAAATCAAGATTTGACTTTGGAACCGGCAAGATTTTTGCTACTTTCCAAGTTTCAGGAAAAGTGGAGGTAGTGATAGCGGTGTTGATAATATGCGTAATATGGCTTATAATATATGGTAGAAGAATTTTGATGAATTTCGGGCTTATTTCATCTAGGCCAGTGGCATTAGACTTAATTTTAAGTACGGAATGTAGGACATCACATTGACTAACACACATGAACTCAAAACAATTACATACTACAATTTCTGAACGGTACAGCATTTATATACGAATTAAACATGGACACAGGAACATTTAGGTTGACAAATTTGTGGTTTAGTTTATTAACATCTACGTCATTTCCTATCACAGATTTTTCACGACCAATACCAATGCTGGTAATGATCTTCCATTTTTCTTTACTTGTTGTTGCATTGTTAAACTTATTGCAAAAATTGTGTTTTTTAGAAGTTTTAATACTGTCATTTACTTTACGTCTATTAGTTTTAAAAAGTCTATAAAAGTAGTCTGTCTTGTAGCGTTTCCATTTGTCATAAGCATCATCTCTCAGATTTATTGCACTAATTATATCACTATTAAACCACGCTTTGATTGCTGGCTTTACTGTTTTAGTTTTTAGCGGTACAAACCTATTAAATAGGTCGTCAACGTTAAATTGGAGATGACTTATTTGGGTGTCCACTGAGGGGAGGTGATAAATGTTATCCCAATCTTTTTTGAGGCAGGCATCATGTAAAGCGTTGTGGTTAATATTATTAAAATTCCTAAATGTTATTTTTTGGTTCTTGTAGTCAGTTTGCGTATTATAGGCTATAAATATGAGATCATGTTTTGAAAATGCCGGTACGGACAGTTGATCATAGAGTAAAATGTTGTCAATGTTATTTACAAATATTATGTCTTGTAGCGTGCTGGTCGTCTGTGTATAGTGCGTCGGTAATGTGTCGTTTACAATCTGCAGTCCTAGAGAGTGAATTTCGTCCGATAGGTGACGTTCTTTTAATAAATTACTGTAAAGATCTCCAGTTAATATTATGTCAGTATATGCTAACGTAGCGGTTGATATCAAGTCAATCATGCTGGAATAGTCAATATTATTATTTGGTCTATATATGCAGCCTAAAAGCAGTTTTTTATCACAGATGGAGTTTTCGATTTCAATAAAAATATATTCCATAGGACTGTCACATGGCTGCCTATGTAAAACTTTACATTTCAGTCTTTATACTCGATACCGAAGGTAAAGAGTATATTGGTTTTGTGCAATGTCCGTCATGGTGTCTGTCCGTCTGTCCGTCCGTATGTATGCAAGTTTTTTCCACACCCTTCAAGCTAGAGACTTGAAACTTTCCAATTCTCTTTATCTATGGGATAGTAAATTAAAGTGTCAAGATGGGTGTTCTACGATTACTGGGGGGCTGGCACATCGATAAATTCGATAACTCAAAACCGATAAATCCACATATTTTCGCACATCCTTAAAGCTAGAACTACCAAATTTGGTAAGAAGATAGCTACTAGCAACCCCCAAAAAACTGCATCAAAAATTTTGGAGCCACGCCCCCCCCATTCCGTCCCCAGCCTCCCCAGCATTTTGAAGTCAAAAACGCCTATATCTCCCACAGTTTTTGAGCTATAGCCACCAAATTTGGTGCCAAGATAGGTGATGATGACCCCCTAAAAACTGCATCAAAAGTTTGGATGTCACGCCCACCGATACTGCCCGAGCCGCCCCCATCCACCCCAACGCTTCGTCAAAAACGGGAATGCGTGCATCTTCCAGAGTTGTGGAGCTAGAGCCTCCAAATTTGGTAGGAAGATAGCTGGTAACGACCCCCAAAAAACGGCTTCAAAATTTTGGAGCCACGCCCACCCATTACGCCCCCAGCCCCCCGCATTTTGAAATTAGAAATGGCTATATCTCCCACAGTTTTTGAGCTAGAGCCACCAAATTTGGTGCCAAGATAAGTGATGATGACCCCCAAAAACTGCATCAAAGTTTTGGAGCCACGCCCTCCATTTCGCCCCCCTTTCCCCACTTTTTACAATTTTCGAGCTAGAGTCACCAAATTTGGTATGAAGATAGGAATTGACATTCCAAAAGATCTGCATCACAAATTTGGATGCCACGCCCACCCATACCGCCCCCAGCCCCCTTCCCCACTTTTTACAAATTTCGAGCAAGAGTCACCAAATTTGGTATGAAAATAGCAATTGACATTTCACAAAGATCTGCAACAAAAATTTTGACGCCACAACTACCCATACCGCCCCCAGCCCCACCGCATTTTGAAATTAGAAATGGCTATATCTCCCACAGTTTTTGAGCTAGAGCCACCAAATTTGGTGCCAAGATAAGTGATGATGACCATCTAAAAACTGCATCAAAAGTTTGGATGCCACGCCCACCGATACTGCCCTAGCCGCCCCCATCCACCCCAACGCTTCGTCAAAAACGGGAATGCGTGTATCTTCCAGAGTTGTGGAGCTAGAGCCTCCAAATTTGGTGGGAAGATAGCTGGTAACGACTCCTAAAAATCTGCATCAAAGTTTTGGAGCCACGCCCTCCATTTCGCCCCCCTCTCCCCACTTTTTACAATTTTCGAGCTAGAGTCATCAAATTTGGTATGAAGATAGCAATTGACATACAACAAAGATCTGCATCACATATTTGGATGCCACGCCCACAAATACTGCCCCCAGCCCCCCTTTCCACACCTTTTACAAACTTCGAGCTAGATTCACCAAATTTGGTATGAAGATAGCAATTGACATTACACAAAGATCTGCAGCAAAAATTTTGATGCCACGCCCACCCATACCGCCCCCAGCCCCCCCCCTATCGCTACATTTTACAAACTTTGAGCTAGAGTCACCCAATTTGGAAGGAATATAGATGGTGGCATCCCCATCTGCATCGGAGAATCTTTAAGCGTACACCCCTGCCGCATCCGTACCCCTTTGCAATCAGGCCTCTTTTTACCGGTTTTAATACTGGTATCGAGTATGCCGCAGTCGGTTGCGTCCGACTGCAACGTTTCCACTTGTTATTATTATTATTATTATTACTAACATTTCCATTAATATTATTATATTTTAAATATATTATTTTTACATTACTTCTCTATAGTGTGCTTTTAACTTATTACTAAATTGAGATGCGTTTCTAATGGTCTTTAATTGAGTAGGTAACTGGTTCCAAAGGCGAACAGCCCAGATGTAAAACTGCCTTTCAGAACAGGCAAGTTTTGTTCTTAAACAAACTATGTTATTGGTTCTCTGGGACGTGCTAAATCTAAGATTGCTAAAAAGATATTCAGGCTGCTTGGTATATATAATCTTATGGAGAAGAATTAAAATCTTATAGTTAATTAGGTTGGTTAAAGACAAGTCAAATAATTTATTTGCGTGGCTGGTGATGCGTTCGTATCTTTTTAAATTAAATACATAGCGAGCTTTATTATTTAGCGCCACTTTTAATTTATTTTGGCTAGCTAAACTTCCATTGCCAAAAATTTCAATACCATACATTAGTATGGGTGCAACCATTGCTTTTGCTATGGTTGTCTTAATGCTGACTGGCAAGAAGCGTTGGGTTAAGGAAAGTTGCCTTAGGATACCGTAGACTTTACCAACAGTTTTATTTACATAATCGGTCCAAGAAAGTGTATTGTTCAAAGTTACTCCTAAATTGTCTGTTTTGTCTACATAATTTATTTCAACTCCATCTATATTAAGCTTGTTTAAATTATTTGTGCTCAAAGGTTTCTTATATATTACAAGGCATTTCGATTTTTCCGGATTTAAGGCCAGCCCGTTTTCTCGTGCCCATTTACTAACAGATATTAAACCATTATTACACATATTTATACATTCATTAAGTTGACATAATGGACGACTCACATACATTTGAACATCATCAGCATACATATGGACTTCACATCTAGTCAGGACATCAGGTAAATCATTAACATATATTGTAAAAAGTAGTGGCCCCAGAACCGATCCCTGCGGAACACCCCGAGCAACAAATCTATGGTCCGATTTATTTTCAGCTACAACAACGGCTTGCCTTCTGTTAGTGAGGTATGAACGTAATAGTTTTGTTGCTGTCGAGGAAAAATTGTACATCTTGTGCAACTTTGTCAAGAGTATCTCGTGGTTGACCGTGTCAAAAGCTTTACTAAAATCAAGAAGTGTCAAAAACGTTACTTCACTATTATCCAAGTGTTTTCTTATATCTTCAATTATTTTTATAAGTGCTGTAGTACAGCTTCTGTTTGATTTGAACCCCGATTGTTTTTGGCTTAAAAGTAAATTTAGCTCAAGGAACTTTTTAATTTGTTGTGCAATTAGCTGCTCGAAAACTTTTGACAAGAAGGGAAGTATTGAGATTGGTCTGTATTCATGACCTCCCTTAGGGATTGGGATAACTTTAGCTGCTTTCCACTGGTCGGGAAAAGAACTTGTTGTAATTGCCGTATTTATTATGTGCGTAATATGACTAGTTATATGCGGTAATATTATTTTAAGGAATTTTGGGTTGACGTCATCCAAGCCTATTGCACTAGATTTAATTAATGACATAGCTGACAACACCTCACATGGACTGACACATATAAAATCAAAAACGTTACTGCAATTATTGAACGACACAGAACTTAGATATGTATTACAGTTAGTCACAGGTACATTTAACTCAACAAATTTATTATTTAGCTCATTTACATCTCCCTCACTTCCTATCTCTAATTTTTTTATATTTTTCCATTCTCGCTTTTCCTATCCCTAATTTTTTTATATTTTTTGCATTTCTGTACATTTGATGTTGCATTTTTAAACTTTTTACTAAAATATGCTCGCTTAGCATTATCAATCATTTTACTTACTCTACTTCTACTACTTTTGAAAATATTATATAGATTGTCAGTTTTATATCGTTTCCACTTGTCATAATCCTTATTTCTAATTCCTATTGCTCGCTTAATATCACAGTTAAACCAAGATTTTTTTGACGAGTTGATAATATGGGTCCACACTGGTATAAATTTGTCGTATAAAACTCGAATATTGCTTTGCAATTTACCCAATTTAAATTAGTCATTTCAATAAAAATAAACTCAATTGAACTGCCACTGGGTTGCTTAGAAACAGACCTGTTAAGTAATGATTATTAATTGTAGTTATTATTAATTAGATTATTTTTGTTTAAAAGTTGAATTCATGATTAAATTGCGATTATTTTCGGTTTCACACAATTATTTAATGATTACGATTAGAAATAATCAAAAATAATGGAAAATTACCATGAATTATTAAAAATAATGGAAAATAATTGAAAATAATGGAAAATAATCGTTCTAATATTTTCCATTATTTTCCATTATTTTCCATTATTTTGCATTATTTGGCATTATTTTCCATTATTTCGACTATTTGAGACTATTTTGAGAAAAACATATTACATATCTTCAACATCAAATTTAATAACAACAAGCCGATCTTGTACAGAAACATTTTGTTATTAAATGTGATGTTGAAAATAATTTGTTTCTCTCAAAATAGTCTCAAATAGTCGAAATAATGAAAAATAATGGAAAATAATGCAAAATAATGGAAAATAATGGAAATAATGGAAAATAATGGAAACCATTAAATTTTCCATTATTTTCAATTATTTTCCATTATTTTAATAATTCATGATAATTTTCCATTATTTTTGATTATTTGTAATCGTAATCATTAAATAATCATACATTTTCACCAGCGAACTATATAATCATTACGACTATTTTCCAAAAATAATTTAATTGATTAGTAATTCTAATGGCAACTTAACAGGTCTGCTTAGAAATAACTTTACAAGTCAATCTCTTTGAGACAAAAATGGCAACTCCCCCAGCCTTCACATATAATAGACAGATCACTAAATTCAGGGACAAACCATGTTTCAGTCACGCATACAACATCAACCTTAGAATCTACGAACATATAGCGAAACTCTTCTATCTTATTAGCCAAGCTTTAGGCATTTAAATGACAAATCTTTAGACCATTCTTTTGTTTGCTTAAGATCCGAACCATTGTTTGGCTGTTCACCTTAGAGTTGTTAATATGGAGTGGCAGTTTGTTTACACAAAAATGACTTCAAAAGAAACGCATCTATTATATTAGAACTTAAAATTAAAGAGCACACACAAATACTTAGGATTACATTTAAGAGAATTTGATAATAAACAGCATTTAACAAGGTTGCAGTAGTTAGATAAGAATTAAAACCGAAAGAGATTATCTGGGGCTCGGTCGTGTTCGCACTCATTAACTTCTCTTTGCACGCTTATCTGAGAGAGCTTTTGCAAGCTCGTCATGCAGATAACTTTGCCGCTTTCAATCGTCTTAATGTAAACGAGCGCGCGCCGACAGAAAACAGCAGCAACTTGGTTTTGTTTTTTAAGCTTCATTGCTGCTTTGAACACCTCATAATTCTCTCTCGACAGCTGTTCATTAAGATAAATTGGCACTGCTGAGCACGTGTCGAAGCCTAGCAATTGAAGGTTTAGTTGCGTTTTTGTGGTTCGCCGGTAGTTTGCAGCAGCGCGCAGTATGCTGACCTTATCATTATAGTTTTCAAAACTTATTAAAATTATGGGGTCAGCAACTGAATTATGTGACCTGGACTGCCGTAATCGTTTGACCTCACTCAGTTTCGGTGCGGGCGCGACTCCGAGCGAGAAACATAGCGTGTTAAAAATTGATTTGAGCTGCTCACCATCTGCATACGGGACTCCATGCAGTCTCAAGTCATTGGCCACATTTGCACTCGCCTGCACAGTCAGCTTTGCCTCTAGTTCCGAAACTTGAGCCTTTAGCTTAAAGAATTCTCGTCGATAATTACTGTTGAGTTATCAAATTGTATTAAGAACGTTCCATGTAGTTATATTTCCTCTCGATCTATTTGCACCTTTCCTTCGTAGTCGTTTAACAATAGCGTTCCAGCAACTATTTCTTCATGATCCGGGATGTGTTGACTATTTATGGTTTTACAGTATGGTTTGCGGTTTTGTAAAAGTGGGGTTATACAAGTGTTATTGCTTAAATTTAAAATATTATCTCTATTACAAATTGTCTTATCACTATGTGTTTCGCAGTTTTCTATTTGGGCATATATCGTTCTGTTGCACATAATAATATTTTGATATTTGATTTCATTTATGATATTGCCTTTTTTTACTGGTTTTATTATAAAGGAGAAGCAGGGTTTTTTATTGGTTAGAGGTATACTTATCAAATAGAGTAGATTTTTTCCGTTAGTGGCTATTTTTATTTTTGCGAATTCTAGTAATTCTTCCACATTTATAAACACTTCTTCTTCATTTTCTTATATCTATACAACTTTAGTTACCTCTGATTAGTCAACTCATCTTTAATAATTTGTAATTTGAATTTGAGAACGTCTGTTGCTTCATCTTTCAATGTTTTATCTTCTTGTGTTGTTTTTATAATGACATTGGTAATTCTGCTTAGTTCGTTCATTATGTCGCTTAAGGCTTTATTGATAACTACTTGTCTATTGTTGTTTACTTATTGCTCGTTGATTTTTGCTATTAAAATTTAATGATCGTTTTTGTCCGGCGACCCGCCAACCACTTCCAAGCTGTCCCTAATGCTTCGATAGACCTAATCGCCCTTCTAGTTGGCCTAAGTCTACGTAAATCGCTTTTTATTGCTATTACTCGTAGCTCGTACTCGAAAAATGGGTACAGCTGGTGTGAAATACTCACGGTACGTACAGCCTCTTCCAGTTCATACGTGGCGTTTTCATACTTGTCGACATAAAAGACATGAATAATTTTGAATTCACTATTTTGGACTGCAGCTATTCCAGTTTTTATTGGAATTAGCTGTGAGTGCGAATAGTCGAGAACTGTTGCCATCTCATGGCACAGTGGCAAGAAATACCTGTGAATGGACATTATGTTTTGATATTATTTTTGTGTACAATTTTTCCTGACTGTGTTTTACTGTCGTATTTTGGTCTACCGAAACTATTTCATTCTTATAATTTGCTGTTAATTTTGAACCCAACCGTTTATCGATTCTAACGTATATTATATAGCCTTTCTTATATTCCTTTATTTCTTTCCTCTTTTGGTTATGAAATGTCAAGTCCTTGTTCTGCTATTCTTTGATTTTGTTAGTGTTCCGTTCCCTGGCTGTCTTTAGTTCTTGTAGGTCCGATATTTGATATGAAAAAAATAATTCTATTGGTTTTTTTGTGTGGTGGAGTGAATAGTTCTGTTGTACTCTTGTATCGCTTTGAAGATTAAGTCTCCGCAGCTTGGAGTTTCATCGTCATTCTTGAAACACCTCATGATTTCGGTCACAGTCGAGTGGAATCGCTCAATTTGCCCGTTGCTTGTGGAAGCATAAGGGGGGGTCGTATAGACTGCAGCTTTCAACTGATCTTTTAGCAAGAATTTGATCGTTGCTGAGCTCAATGCCTTTTCGTTATCCATAACAACTGATTGCGGCATTCCGAATGCTATCATGATTTCTCTGAGAGGAACTTTGAGGTCTTCTGATGCTTTAGATTTTACTATTGAATATTGAATATTATTTTATTGAATATATTCCTAGTGCTACAAGTATTGCTACTTTTATCTTAATGCACTAGTCACAATTAGCTTTTTTAAGTTTACACTGATTAGACATGTCCATAGTAGAGTACTTAATCCTAGTATAAATTTATTAGAAACTAGTACAATTTCATTACATTTTTGTTATCTAATATATATACTTTTAATTATTATTATGTATTTTTATCTCAATTTTCATATTATTATGATTGTTTATTTTAATAGCTGTTAATATGTAGTTATGATCTAAGGTGTACTTTTAACTTCTCTTTGAAATGAGGTGTGCTTCTGGTATTTTTTAAATCGGGTGGCAACTGGTTCCAAAGTCGAACAGCAAAGACATAAAACTGTCTATCAGAACTAGCGAGTTTTGTTCTTAGACTAACAAGGTTGTTTACTCTCTGAGACGCAGTAAATCTTAAGAGGTCATACAAATAGTCAGGATTTTTACTGTAAATTATTTTATGGAGAAACAGAAGAATTTTAAGGTTAATTATATCTACGAGATCTAGGTCAAATAACTTATGCGCGAAGTTCGATACGTGGTCAGTTCTTTTTAAGTTAAAAACATATCTAGCAATATGGTTAAAAGTAACCCTAATCTTATTAAAGCTAGCTGAGTCGCATTTGCCATAAGTTTCAATCCCATAAAACAGAATTGGTGCTACCATTGTTTTTGCGATCATTGTTTTAATGTTAACCAGTAAATATTTTTGAGTTAGCGATAGTTGTCTAAGAACTCCATAGGTTTTTCCTACTGCTTTGTTAACCTGATCGCTCCATGTCAAGGTATTATTGAAAGTTATGCCTAGATTTTCAGCCCTATCCACAAAACTATATTTAGCTTGGTTGAATTTTCTGTTCTCAGGTACTTTTTGTATATAACTAGACACTTAGATTTAGAAGGATTAATACACAAGCCATTTTTCTTTGCCCACTCACTTACATTAAACAGTTCATCATTGCACACTAGAATACATTCATTTATTTGGCTAATAGGACGACTCACATACATTTGCACATCATCGGCATACATATGGACTTCACATTTAGACAGGACACTTGGCAGATCATTAACATAGATTGAAAAGAGTAGCGGCCCCAAAATCGAACCTTGCGGGACACCACATGATACTGTTAATAAGCTTGACTGTTTGTTAGGGGTTACTACGGCTTGTTTTCTATTACTTAAATAGGAGGACATTAGTGTGACAGCTGTTTGCGTGAAATTGTACATCTTTCTTAGCTTTGTCAATAGAACTTCGTGGTTTACAGTGTCAAAAGCTTTGCTATAGTCAAGTAGTGTAAGCAGCGTAGCGTCACTGTTATCCATTTTAGCTCGAATATCTTCTACTATTTTTAAAATCGCTGTTGTGCAACTCTTGTTTATCCTAAAGCCAGATTGTTTTTCATAATAAAGCAAGTTTTCATTCATGAATTTATTAATTTGTTTTGCCATTATCTTTTCTTTTGATAGAAAAGGTAGTATTGCGATCGGCCTGAAATCAAGATTTGACTTTGGAACCGGCAAGATTTTTGCTACTTTCCAAGTTTCAGGAAAAGTGGAGTTAGTGATAGCGGTGTTGATAATATGCGTAATATGGCTTATAATATATGGTAGAAGAATTTTGATGAATTTCGGGCTTATTTCATCTAGGCCAGTGGCATTAGACTTAATTTTAAGTACGGAATGTAGGACATCACATTGACTAACACACATGAACTCAAAACAATTACTACAATTTCTGAACGGTACAGCATTTATATACGAATTAAACATGGACACAGGAACATTTAGGTTGACAAATTTGTGGTTTAGTTTATTAACATCTACGTCATTTCCTATCACAGATTTTTCACGACCAATACCAATGCTGGTAATGATCTTCCATTTTTCTTTACTTGTTGTTGCATTGTTAAACTTATTGCAAAAATTGTGTTTTTTAGAAGTTTTAATACTGTCATTTACTTTACGTCTATTAGTTTTAAAAAGTCTATAAAAGTAGTCTGTCTTGTAGCGTTTCCATTTGTCATAAGCATCATCTCTCAGATTTATTGCACTAATTATATCACTATTAAACCACGCTTTGATTGCTGGCTTTACTGTTTTAGTTTTTAGCGGTACAAACCTATTAAATAGGTCGTCAACGTTAAATTGGAGATGACTTATTTGGGTGTCCACTGAGGGGAGGTGATAAATGTTATCCCAATCTTTTTTGAGGCAGGCATCATGTAAAGCGTTGTGGTTAATATTATTAAAATTCCTAAATGTTATTTTTTGGTTCTTGTAGTCAGTTTGCGTATTATAGGCTATAAATATGAGATCATGTTTTGAAAATGCCGGTACGGACAGTTGACCATAGAGTAAAATGTTGTCAATGTTATTTACAAATATTATGTCTTGTAGCGTGCTGGTCGTCTGTGTATAGTGCGTCGGTAATGTGTCGTTTACAATCTGCAGTCCTAGAGAGTGCATTTCGTCCGATAGGTGACGTTCTTTTAATAAATTACTGTTGAGATCTCCAGTTAATATTATGTCAGTATTATCTAACGTAGCGGTTGATATCAAGTCAATCATGCTGGAATAGTCAATATTATTATTTGGTCTATATATGCAGCCTAAAAGCAGTTTTTTATCACAGATGGAGTTTTCGATTTCAATAAAAATATATTCCATAGGACTGTCACATGGCTGCCTATGTAAAACTTTACATTTCAGTCTTTATACTCGATACCGAAGGTAAAGAGTATATTGGTTTTGTGCAATGTCCGTCATGGTGTCTGTCCGTCTGTCCGTCCGTATGTATGCAAGTTTTTTCCACACCCTTCAAGCTAGAGACTTGAAACTTTCCAATTCTCTTTATCTATAAAATAGTAAATTAAAGTGTCAAGATGGGTGTTCTACGATAACTGGGGGGCTGGCAAATCGATAAATTCGATAACTCAAAACCGATAAATCCACATATTTTCGCACATCCTTAAAGCTAGAACTACCAAATTTGGTAAGAAGATAGCTACTAGCAACCCCCAAAAAACTGCATTATTGACATTACACAAAGATCAGCAGCAAAAATTTGGATGCCACGCCCACCCATACCGCCCCCAGCACCCCCCCTATCATTACATTTTACAAACTTCGAGCTAGAGTCACCAAATTTGGTATGAAGATAGCAATTGACATTACACAAAGATCTGCAGCAAAAATTTGGATGCCACGCCCACCCATACCGCCCCCAGCCCCCCTGTCCCCGCTTATTACAAATTTCGAGCTAGAGTCACCAAATTTGGTATGAATATAGCAATTGACATTACATAAAGATCTGCAGCAAAAATTTGGATGCCACAACTACCCATACCACCCCAGCCCCAAACTTTGAGCTAGTCACCAAATTTGGGAGGAATATAGCTGGTGGCATCCCCATCTGCAGCGGAGAATCTTTAAGACAGCATAAACCCCTGCAGCATCCGTACCCCTTTGCAATAAGGCCTTTTTTACCGGTTTTAATACTGGTATCGAGTATGCCGCAGTCGGTTGCGTCCGACTGCAACGTTGCCACTTGTTTTGTAACAAATATTGCAACACCCCCAGCGTGACTAACACGATCCGAACGATACAAATTATACCCATCACATTCAATAGACTAATCACGTAACTCTGGGACAAACCACGTTTCAGATACACAAACAACATCAACATTCGAATTTACAAACATATAACGAAACTCATCCATCTTATTAAGTAAGCTCTGACCATTTATATGACACATTTTAAGACCTTCTCTTTGATTAGCAAGAACCCTAACCATCGCTCTACTGTTCGATCTGGTATTGCTTAAGTTGGAGCACATTTAAATTGGACAAAAGATTTTACCAGTTGCGCACCTAACATACTTAAAAATAACAAGATAATTAAAGAGCACACATGAACATTTAAAACAATTATTAAGAGAGGTGAATAGTGTGGAACATTAAAGATAACAAACTTACAAATTATGGTTAAGAAAACATCATTACATTTAACATTTAAGAGAATAAACTTACAACTTACAGTTCTAGTTTCGAAAGAGATCATCGGGTGCAGCGGTGTTGACGTTATCAGCCAAAAGCTTTTGCGCACTCTCAACGCATATGGCTTCATTGCTGTCGTTAAGCTTAACGTGGACGAGAGAGCGTCGGCAGAACACTGCAGTCAGCTGTTTTTGCCTCTTCATCTTCATTGCTTCTTTAAAAATCTCGTAGTTCTCTTTCGTAAGTTGCTCATTTATGTAAAAAGGCACTTCACCACGTGTTTCAAAGCCCATTAGCTGCAGATCAAGTGGCTTTTTAGTTGATCGCCGGTACTCTCCCGCCGCACGCAGTAGTGCAATTGGGTCGCGAAGGCACTCAAAGCGTAAAATAACAATAGGGTCAGCGACTGATTTAGTTGTTGCTGTTTTTTTAACCCTAAAAATGTCACGCAGTCGGGGCGCCGGTGTGACTCCTAAAGAAAAACACAGTGTGTTGAAAACTGTTCGCAGCTGCTCCCCTTCTACCATCGGAACACCATGGACTTGCAGCTCCACAGCTTTGTTGATGTCAGATTGGGCTCTAAGCTTAGCCTCCAGCGTGACAACTTGAGTCGCAATCGCCTGAGTGTGAACGGCATCCTGCTCCAGTTTTTGGACTCGCTGGAGTAAGCTCTGCAGTTCCACACTCATTGTGTCCAACCGAGAATAAAGCACAGTAAGTATGCGCTCCTCGCATTCGGTCACCTTCGCAGCAATCATGGCTGCTTGCTGATCGAAACGTTCATTGATTAGCTGGAGAAGTGCAGCGCTATCAAAGTTCTTGCCGTTTTTCAGCTCGCCAGCAGAGTTCTCGCGTTGACGCTTTGGGATAGGAGCCATGGCGTGAGCAATTTGAAATTTTGTGCTTGACAGTGTAATTGAGTGTTTTTTTGTCAGTGCCGTTCGCTTCTTCGGTGTGTATGTGTAGTTACTTCTTTGGTGTTTTAGTATACGAGTAGAGTTGTTATTGTTTTTGCTTGTTACTACTTCCGCGAAGCAATTGTTTTGCGCTCAAATATGTTTTTAATGCAATTAATTAAGCACAGAGCTTGGAAAATGTAGCTATTGGCTTAATGAACGCTATAACCGCCTTTTTTGTAAATTTTTTAAGGTATAATTTATATAGTTTTAGCAAAATCGTGGAGCTCTGAAAAACACGACTTGTCTATTCACAATTTCTCTAATTATTGATTATTTGTGCGTATTTTGAAAATTTGTCTATTGCAGTGAGAACTATATTTTTTTCGGTGGTATACAAATCTATGTGTATAATTTGACCAGGGTATGTAGGAACTTGAATTTTTTGAATTTCGCCTTGTTGCGGGTGCCTATCGTATTTAGGTAACTTGCAAGTTTCACACTGTTTAGCTATTGCAGTTACCTTTTTTATAAAGCCGGGAAAAAAGAAATTATTTTATGTTTGGGATTTACTTTCTACTGGATTCCTGTGTGCTCTAGTATTTTCTTTTGCGATTATCTCATTTTGCTCTCCTTCTAACGGTACGTCCGTTACTTGATATTGAGTATACCTTACTTTGTAGTTATTGAAGTGAGTGGGAAATCTGTTTTGTATATTTCCCATTATATTCTCGGAGGTGAGTAATCCGTTAATTAATCTCGGATCTAATCTTTCTTTAAGTATTTTTATTAAATCGGACTCTTCATAGCTCTTCCTTTTAACGATATGTCTATGGTATTGTGGAAAGGGTATTTCAAATTAATATGATTCTTCTTTGGACATTAATAGAAGAACTTGGTTCTTGAAAACATTAATCGGGACTTCCATGACCGGTATCAGATGTTGTGATGAACTCTCGTCACTATGCAATGATGCCGTTGTGGAATTTATTTGCGTGTCTGTGGGGTTTCTTGATAGGGCATCAGCCACTACGTTTGATGTGCCTGGTTTATAGTGAAGTTCATGATTGTACTCTTCAAGGTAGCTTTTCCACCTTTTGAGCTTACCGTTATGATTTTTGTTGCTTAGGGCAAATGTCAAGGGTTATTGGTCGGTATAGATAATCACTTTACAGGTACCGTAAAGGTACATGCGAAGGCTATGGAGTGCCCATACTATTGGCAAAATTTCATTTTCGTTAGTGGCATAGTTTTCTTCGGTTTTTGTAAGCGAACGCGAAATGAATGTGATTGGTCTCCCGTTCTGTTCCAGAACTGCTCCAATGGCGTAGTTTGAAGCGTCTGTAGTAAGATGGAACTCTTTCTTAAAATCGGTGTTTGGGGAGGGCAGGAATTCCTTTGGATTTACTTGCTGATTCCGTTTTGGTTGAATTGAAGAACACTCTCGTGCGCTTCTTTTCACTTCAGTAGTTTATTCAAATTGGATACATTGTTGCTTAAAACTATTAGGCCTAGCCTTTACTACAAAATGTTGCTAATAGTGGTGAGTTTAGGAGTTAGGATGGGAGACGGCAGCTCCTTGTTCAGTGCCTACTTTTAGGCATGAACAATCGGGATAAGCTAGTATTACGTCTTCTGAAACTAGTGTGTTTTTTATCTTTTGGAATGCCTCCAAAGCACTTTGATCTAAAGTAATTTTTTCTTGTTGGAAATCTTTTTCGAGAGTCGGCCATTCTCTCCCCTGAGTAGGTTAGAAAGTGGTTTAGCTATTTTAGCGTTATCATAGATTGAACGTCTATAATAACTGCTTAGTCCTAAAAGAGATCGCAAGTTTTTCAATGTCTTAGGCTCTATGAATGGTTGTATTGCTTTTACTTTTTCAACGTTAGTTTTTACGCCGTCGGCCGAAATTGTAAAACTTAAGAAATCGACTTCGGTTCTAAAGAACACGCATTTGTCTATCTGAACTTTCATGTTGGCCTTGGAAAGAGTGGAGAATATCTTCTCTAGGTTTTCTGCATGTTCCTTTTCCGATTTACTGAAGACTATGATGTCGTCTATATAAACGTAACTTCTTTTCCCAACGTGGTCCCTTAAGATGTCGTCTAGGGCCCTTTGGAATATTGATGGGGAGTTCTTTAGACCAAAAAGTAGCCTCGTGAACTCGAATTTCCCACCATTTACCGGGAATGCGGTTTTCTTTATGTCTCTTTCCTTAAGTGGAATCTGATGGAACCCACTTTTTAAATATAGTACGGAAAAATATTTGTTGTCACCCAGCTGTGCTATAATGTCCCCAATTTCTTGTATTGGGTATCTATCTGATATGGTTACTTTATTAAGTTTGCGATAATCTATTACCAACCTATATTTTCTCTGGAGGCGAATTTAGATTCAAACTGACTGAGACGATCGGTCACGGAAATGAATGTGGTTAAAGTAAACATACTTTGCAATTTTAGTTTCTGACCGACGGATCTAGTAATTGGCGGCGGGACTGTATCTGGACACTCTGCAGAGGTGGACGCTACGAATTTATTTGGATCGGAACTAGATCGTTTATGGAGCCCGGACGGAATGTCAAGGAGATTATTTTTATCCTTGGCAATGTCACTTTGCATGGTAGGCTCTTATGCAGCCGGAATAAAATAACTAACGTACATATAAAATCAATAGATACAGTACAGATCGGAAAAGTGGAGTGGAACGACCAAAGGATATATAATTTATAATAATTATTTAATACAAGGTCAGCAATGCACACAAAAATACTAATTTTAATAATTATGTATATTATAATAAATCATTATTTAAAATGGAGTATTTAATAATCTTGCGATCGATAAAAAACATAAATCACGAACATATAATTTTTTTTTTTTTTTTTTTTTTTTTTTTTTTTTTTTTTTTTTTTTTTTTTTTTTTTTTTTTTTTTTTCACCCAAAAATTTTTTTTTTTTTTTTTTTTTTTTTTTTTTTTTTTTTTTTTTTTTTTTTTTTTTTTTTTTTTTTTTTTTTTTTTTTTTTTTTTTTTTTTTTTTTTTTTTTTTTTTTTTTTTTTTTTTTTTTTTTTTTTTTTTTTTTTTTTTTTTTTTTTTTTTTTTTTTTTTTTTTTTTTTTTTTTTTTTTTTTTTTTTTTTTTTTTTCTAAAATAATTTTTATATAATATATATTAAAAAAAAAATAATTAAATTTTTTTTTTTTTTTTTTTTTTTTTTTTTTTTTTTTATTATTTTTTTTATTTTTTTTTTTTTTTTTTTTTTTTTTTTTTTTTTTTTTTTTTTTTTTTTTTTTTTTTTTTTTATTTTTTTTTTTTTTTTTTTTTTTTTTTTTTTTTTTTTTTTTTTCTTTTTTTTTTTTTTTTTTACGGCTTTAAGTTTTTTGTTTTTTTTTTTTTTTTTCCTTTTCCCTTACCTTCCTTTTTTTTTTTTATTTTATTCTTTACTTTTTTACATTTAATTTTTAAGTTTTTTTTTTTTTTTTTTTTTTTTCCCCCCCCCCCCCCCCCCCTTCTTTTTTCAAACAAACCAAAATACGTGAACGTCGGATGCTGAACGCAGTTGCGATGCTAAACGATAGTATATGTGTGAGTGCGTGGATATCGATAATTGATCGTGACGATAGTTTTGTATGTACATACATCCATATGTAGTAACAAAGAACTTGCAATGCTTGTGTAATTATTATAAATAAGAGTGACAAATAGTGTTTAAATGTGTTAATTAGTTATGTGATTGTATTTATTATCGGCCGCCTCGTTGGAATGAATATATTCCTTATTAATCTCTTTGTGTTGTGGCGGCCAGAATTGTATTTGGTTATATTTTGTTGTTTTTGTTTATGTGCATGTGCAAGTCCAGTGTTTATTGGAAATCAACTATAATGGACAAATTATTTAACAAGTAGTAAATGGAGTTTTGTATTAAGCTGTTAAATATAAATAAAACATGTCGGCAGTGCGTATTTAAATATATATGTCGTACGCTTTGCTCTGGCCGACAGCTGTTTGTATGTGTGTATGTACTAGATAAATTTTGTGTAAATTAATATGTATATAATAATATATTAATATATATATGTACAAAATGTGTACAACTTGTGGATTAGTTATGTTTTGAACTTGGAAAATTATTTAATTCTTTTTGATCTGTGCGTGTTTAAATAACATATGACTTTCATATGTCGGCCGCTATGTATGTACGTATGTACGCTTGAGCTGCGCTCAAGTGCCGGCATATGCTTGTGGATATGTATGCACGTATGTATGTAGGCTTGAGCTTTAGTGCCGGCATATGCTTGTAGATTTGTATGTATATTAATATAGTTTTCGTTTATTTTGTAAATAATATTATTATTAATTTAAGACAATCAAGGATTACCAATAATTACATGTGGTTAATGTTGTACATAATTATGGATTTGGTCGTGGAAAATAATGCCGGCATAAATACAGTGGGCCAAAAAAGTATTGGCACAAGAGCAAATATCAAGTTCCGAACACTATAACTTTTGATCCTGAAGGACGACAGCCAAATTGAAAATGCTATTTTATAGAACGATAAATTACCTATTTATATCGCAAAACCAAATTCAAATATTCATATTTTGTACTTACGTATGCTTGTTACAGTGAAAAAAAGGCACAAATTTACGCCAAAAAAGTATTGGCACACTTCATAAAAGAACGTAAATAATGCATAAAATATTGGTATAAACAAAACATTAATATTTTGTTGGGCCGCCATTGGCCTTGATCACGGCTTGAAGACGTCGTTTCATACTTCCAACTAAGTTGGAGGTCTCCTGGCTGGTTATTTGACCCCATTGGGTAACGAGCGCCTGTTTGAGAGATTCTTTCGACGTTATGGGCTGAGAACGTATTTTTTTGTCCAGAATATGCCAAATATGCTCGATAGGGTTGAGGTCCGGTGATTGTGGTGGTGTTTTCAGCTGCATGCATGTATGTATAATTGTAGGTGTATTAAATGTAATAATGAAAAAACAAAATAACATTTAACAAATAAATGATTTGATTTCTCACACCGCAAATAAACTTGGATCTTTTTATTTGGGAAATGGAAGTATTTTAAATTACAGGCATAAATTTTCTCAAAGATGGCGTCTGATGTACAAGGTTATGTATGAACTTTTATATATCTATGAAAATTATGGCAGCTGAATTTTATTCGGACGTAGATGAAGAATTATATTAATATAATTCTGGAATTGCTTTTTTGTAGGCACTAACAAATGAAGACGGCATGTACTGGCAGGTAAGTACCAGTACGATAAGTATATATTTTGCACAGGAGTTGCCACTTGGCAATGTACATGAATATAGGAGAAAATATAATTTATCTGATTTGTAAAAGGAAATCCAACGATGCTATGATGCTGGGCGAGCTTGCAAATATTCGGTGATGAAATCCGGCTCGAAGGACCAATGTTTGGGGAGGGCAGGACTTCCTTTGGATTTACTTGCTGATTCCGTTTTGGTTGAATTGAAGAACACTCTCGTGCGCTTCTTTTCACTTCAGTAGTTTATTCAAATTGGATACATTGTTGCTTAAAACTATTAGGCCTAGCCTTTACTACAAAATGTTGCTAATAGTGGTGAGTTTAGGAGTTAGGATGGGAGACGGCAGCTCCTTGTTCAGTGCCTACTTTTAGGCATGAACATACCGCCCCCCTTGCAGCGTCATGCAAAAGAATATAAATATAAACAATGAGATTTTTGCCACGGACTCAACTATTGTTGATGGGCGCATGAGCCGGACAACATCCAGCCGAATACGGTGTTTTTGGCCAACGGTCCTCCTTGGCTAGGAATTTCTCCCGGCAGGATGATCTCTGAATAGAGATCGGCCCCTAACACCAGATTGGTCATGCTCGACCGGAACCAAAAACCGTCCGCCAGGGTGATGTTGGCTATGCCATCCCGAAGATGTTCCGCTATATGCTTAGCGGGGTGCGAAACCTGGTCGTCATGACTTGGAAGATGACTTCCTTGCGGAAATCGGAGGAGCACGATTTGATAACTGACGTGCATGCCCGTTTAGTGCCGACACGGGTGACGGAATGCCTGAAGGCCGTTGCTAGTCCTGAGTCGATGCGACTGAGAGGGCAGCACGGGTCGACCACTGCTCGGATGTCGAAGGTGTTGGATCCCGTATCCGTTGCCGCTCCAGAATCGATGTGAGCGAGAGGCTGCTATTCTTTTTTACAGGAGGAGGATTGGCAGGGGAGACTTGCTGTGTCTGGTTCGTCCCTCGGGTGGTCGCTTTGGAAGAAGGCTGCTCTTCGGAAATGTGCAGCAGAGTATGGTGGTCCCCTTGGCACACATGACACCGATCTTCCCGTCGGCACGTTGCTCCTGAATGTTGATGCGCAGGGCACTTAGGGCAATACTTATTGACAAGTACGGCCCTTAGCCACTTCTCCGCCGCCAAACGCATAAAATGGTACTTTCGCAGCGCATGAACGCCGCGGCAGACGCGGCATCGGAATGATGCCATTCATTTTGGGCACATTCTTTCCTGGCTCTTGCGAGGTGCCATCTTACTGCGTAATGAAACATAGAAAGGAGAACGGAGCGGAGATTAGAAACTTGGAGAGAGTAAGTGATATTTTTAAGATTGATTTGCAGCCTCTATAGGAAGCAATATCAGCTTCGCGATTGGACGTTTAACGACGCCTCGGGCAGTCAAGACGTCGACTACTCGCGTTTTGAGATCGACGCCAGAATATGTATTTTGGATACGCCCTAGACGCCATTCATTCGATGGGAGATTATCCTCCTTGATTATGATAAGATCTTTTGGTTAAAGATCTCGGGATGGCGACTGCCATTTATTTCTTTTGTGGAGTTCCTTGAGGTATTCCTCCTTCCACCTTAGACAGAAATGTTGATGAAGGGACTTCAGGCGCTGCCAGCGATTTAAAATAGATGCTGCGTCTGCGCCAATTTCTGGCTCAGGGTTGGATAGGAGTGGACCACCGACAAGGAAGTGACCCGGGGTCAATGCCAGCAGGTCGGTCGGGTTTTCGGACATTGGCGAAATTGGACGTGAGTTCAAGCACGCCTCTACTTTGGAAAGCAGAGTTGACAACTCCTCGAAGGTATGCTTGAACGTGGCCGTGGATTTGTAAAAGAGAGTTTTAAAACTCTTCACTCCGGCTTCCCATAAGCCACCCATGTGTGGGGCACTAGGAGGGTTGAAATGCCAGGATAAGTTCTGGTAGCTATATTTGGAGAGGACGAGGTTCCTTGTAGCCTCAAGAAACTCACGCGACAGGACCTTGGCAGCTCCGACAAATGTTTTCCCATTATCAGAGTGCATTGTCGCTGGACACCCACGCCTTGCTATGAATCTAGCAAATGCTGCTAAGAACTTTTCGGTCGTGAGGTCCGAAGTAGCTTCTAAGTGGATTGCTTTGGTGCTAAAACACACAAAGACGCACACGTACCTCTTGGTTATAAGACATGCTCGGCCTGTATAATTCTTAATATCGAAGGGGCCGGCAAAGTCAACACCGGTGTGTGAAAGGGCGCGAAAAGGCAGTACGTTGAGCCGGTAACTCCCCCATGAGTTGGGTCTGAAGCCGTTTGCGATGGATTATGCAAACCTTGCAAGAATTTATCGTGGATTTGACCAATACCTTGAGTTTTGGGATCCAGTATTTTGCTCGGATAAGGCGCATCATCAGCTGATTGCCCCCGTGCAACGAGATTTGATGAGTGAAGCTCACAAGAAGGCAAGAATACGAACAGGAATAGGGCAGCATGATGGGGTGACGCTCATCATAACTAAGAGTCTCGCAGGATCGGATGCGCCCACTGGCCTGAATAACTCCGTGTTTGTCTAAAAACGGGTTAAGATTAAGAAGACTGCTGGAACGCGGGACTGATTTCCCTTGTAGAAATCCCTTATATTCTTCTGGATACTCAGTTCTTTGCGCGAGAATGACCAGTTTCTCTTGAGCTTTGGAGAGCTCCTTGTGATGCAAATCTGCTGAGCATGGATCTGCGCTTTCTTACAGCGCGTTATAAAACGTAGTACATAGGCAAACACTCGTATAGCTTTTTCAAACTTGGAAAATCGTTCGAGAAAGCTGAATGCGGAACTAGCGGTCGCCACATTTACCTTGATCGGACGCTGTTCCAGTTCCGTGTCGAGAGGGAATTCTATGGAGGCTGGCCACTGCTTTTGCGCAACTTGCAACCATTCTGGCCCGTGCCACCACAGTGAACTGCCAAGTAATTCAACTGCTGACACTCCTCTGCCCGCGAGGTCAGCTGGATTGGACTCGGATCGTACGTGGCGCCACTGTTTGGAATCTGTGGCCTGAGTAATTCTGGTTACCCTGTTCGCCACAAAGGTTGACCACGCACATGGAGGCTTATTTAGCCATGCTAAAACTGTTATCGAATCAGTCCAATAGTAACACTCGCACTCTTTAAGCGGAAGTGTTGGAATTGCTGCTGCTGACAATTCGGCTAACAACACGGCTCCGCACAACTCTAGTCGTGGGATGGACACCGTCTTTGTGGGAGCGACTCTAGTTTTTGCGGTAAGGAGGTGGACAGAGATTTTGTCCCTAGCTTCCGTGCGAACATAAAGCGCAGCGCCATATGCACGCTGAGACGCATCACAGAACCCATGAATTTGTAGCCGGAGCTTTGGCCGGGTTTCTACCCATCGTGGAATGCGCACCTCCTCGAGGCTCGCAAAGTGGTCGAGGAATTCGTGCCACTTCAAAATAAGGTCATCGGGTAGTGGATCATCCCATCCTAGTTCCCTGAGCCATATTTCTTGCATGAATATCTTTGCTCGGACAATGACTGGCGCTTACCAACCAGCTGGATCGAAAAGCTTCGCAATCTGCGAGAGAACTTCTCGTTTCGAAATAAGTGATTTCGTCGGAATTTGGGAAGGTGAAAAGAAGAACTCATCAGAGTCTGCTTTCCATCGAATACCGAGAGTTTTTGCTGCACTGGCTTCTTCTATCTCGAGGAAGTCGGATCTAAGGCGGTGCTGCTCTGGGATGACTTTGAGCAAGTCCTTTTTATTGGAAAATCACTTTCTTAGTGGAAATCCTGCGGATTCAAGTGCATTAGAAAGTTCGGATATGCATTGCACTGCACAACTCTTAGAGTGAGCGCCTGCTAGCACATCATCAACATACATATAATTGGATATAATGCCACTTGCTAGGGGGTAGCGACACTGCACATCTTTAGCTAGTTGCTGCAGTACTCTGATCGCTAGGAATGGGGCACAGTTCACTCCAAAGGTGACTGTGTTCAGCTCGAAATCTCGGAGCTCATTGTCCTTTGTTCGGAACAGGATTCTTTGGTATGGAGTGTGTTTGGGATCCACCAGGATTTGTCTATACATTTTGGTAATGTCTGCGTTAAACAAGTACTCAAAGAATCGCCATTTTAGGATCTGCATAGTCAGATCCGATTGGAGAACAGGTCCGGTTGTAGGACGTCGTTGAGATTTTTGCCGTTTGTAGACGGACTGGAGGCGTTAAACACAACGCGAAGCTTTGTAGTGGTGCTATCTGGCTTATAGACAGCATGGTGCGGCAGATAAAAGTTGCCTGAGCCGTTTGTAGGGGGGACTGGTCTCATATGACCAAGGTCCGAATATGCCTGAAGGACCTTATCGTACTGCTCTTTGAAGTATACGTTCTTATTCAAACGATTCTCATTGCGAAGGAGCTGAGCCAGTGCGATAGATCTTGAATGACCTAAGTTGATGGATTCAGGTTTCTTAGAAGGGAGGGTGACAACATATCTACCACTTTCGTTTCTGGTGATTGTCTGCTGAAACAACTTCTCGCAAACTGCATCGGACTCCTTTATCAGTTTGACTGGGATATTTTCCACCTCCCAACATTTCGTTAGAAGTTTCTCTAACCTAACTTCTTGGCTGTGCGAAATTCGAGTGAAGAACGATGAAATGTGTTTAGAGCCAGTGTTGGAAATAGGACCCGTGATGGTCCAACCAAAAATCGTTTCTTGGCCTAAAAGAATACCACAAATATTGGTATAGGACCCCTTAAGCAGTATTGAGGGAAGGACATCAGCCCTCAATAGGACATCTATCTGGGAATTCTTTTAAAAAGTGGGGTCCGCCTGTTGTATATCAGGAAGACCTTCCAAAGAACTTTGTGGAATTGTGTAGGAGGGCAGATTTCCTGCCAACTTTGGAAGTACGTAGGCCAAAGTTTCAATCTAATTTCTTGGTTTAATTGGAGAACCAATATGGAAATGGCATAAACGTTGAGGTTGAGCTGAAACAGCTCCATTGAGCCCCGAAACTTGAGCGTCAACGGACTGATACTGTGTCGTATCAATATGAACAGCCGTTCAGAAATGAAGGTTGCTTCTGAACCAGAGTCTACCAATGCACGAGCTGTATATTTTGTTTCCAAAGAACATACTTGGATTATAGCCGTACCGAGGAGAACGCTATGTGTGCTTGCCGAGAAGTAATTTTGGACCGTCGTTTGTGGGTGAGAAGTGGACTGTAAATTTTCTGGAGTGTCAAAAACGGTTCCAGAACCACCTGTTTGGCAAGTCGTCGGACGATGAAGGAGAGTGTTATGACGCCCCTTGCAAGTATGGCAGTTATGCGCACTAGTGCAATCTTTGAGGTGGTGACCCCTGGCGAAACAATTTAAACACAGCTTGTGCTGCTTTATAGTGTCGGATCGCTCTTGAACCGACATTTGAAAAAATTTAGGACACGTACGGATTGGATGGTTTTCTTTGGCGGAAAGTTTGCAAGTCTGAATCTTGGCAGTGACCTTGGCTTCAAAGGAGTTCACTCTTTTGAAAAGGGGTTCTTTTCTGGTAGCCTTAAACGCCAACTGAGGAGCTACCTGGGGCCTTACATCTTCGATTGCCTCTAAAGTTCTTTACCGCTTTAACAGGAAATTATTTAACTCAACCCAAGTTGGAATATCTGATGTGCTATGGAGAGACTGTTCCCACAGCGATAGTGTGAGTTTCGGAAGCTTTGACGAACACATGAAGACGAGGAGACATTCCAAATTCTCAGTGGAGATATCGGATAGTTCTAAAGCCGATAGGCACCCTTGGATGGTGCTCTGTAATTCTTTTTATGCGGCTGCAGACTCGTGAGAAATTGGCTGTACGTTGAACAGAATTGGGAGCTGCCTGTTGACTAACAGTCTTTTGTTCTCGAACCTGTTCACGAGTGCTTGACAAGCTGATTCAAAGCCATCATTCGTGAGTGGAGATTTTGACACGATAGCTTTAGCTTCACCACTAGTTTTTGCATTTAAGTGGAACAGCTTTTCGACTGGCGTAAGACTTGGATTGTTGATATACACCGCTGTGAAAATGTCCCGGAACGTAGGCCATTTCAAATAGTCTCCGGAAAAGACTTCGGTGTCAATAGGCGGTAAGCGGCAGCCTCTCGGCTGATAGGCAACATTCGGACCCGGAATTGGAACCGTAGCGTTCTTAATTTGTTCGCTAAGCATGGATGCACAACGCTCGTACGCCCCATAGCAATGGTCATATTTCGAATGGAGGATTTCGGTGTCGGTAACATTGCTGTGTCCCGCAGATTCGGAGAGTGCTCTTGAACAGCGCTCGAATTCCTGCTCGACCTTGTCCCACAAGGTCCGAATCTGTTCTTGTCTGACTTTGAGCGTGTGCAGTGACACGTCGGAATTGGAGGCGAATTTAGACTCAAACTGACTGAGACGATCGGTCACGGAAATGAATGTGGTTAAAGTAAACATACTTTGCAATTTTAGTTTCTGACCGACGGATCTAGTAATTGGCGGCGGGACTGTATCTGGACACTCTGCAGAGGTGGACGCTACGAATTTATTTGGATCGGAACTAGATCGTTTATGGAGCCCGGACGGAATGTCAAGGAGATTATTTTTATCCTTGGCAATGTCACTTTGCATGGTAGGCTCTTATGCAGCCGGAATAAAATAACTAACGTACATATAAAATCAATAGATACAGTACAGATCGGAAAAGTGGAGTGGAACGACCAAAGGATATATAATTTATAATAATTATTTAATACAAGGTCAGCAATGCACACAAAAAATACTAATTTTAATAATTATGTATATTATAATAAATCATTATTTAAAATGGAGTATTTAATAATCTTGCGATCGATAAAAAACATAAATCACGAACATATAAAAATACGTGAACGTCGGATGCTGAACGCAGTTGCGATGCTAAACGATAGTATATGTGTGAGTGCGTGGATATCGATAATTGATCGTGACGATAGTTTTGTATGTACATACATCCATATGTAGTAACAAAGAACTTGCAATGCTTGTGTAATTATTATAAATAAGAGTGACAAATAGTGTTTAAATGTGTTAATTAGTTATGTGATTGTATTTATTATCGGCCGCCTCGTTGGAATGAATATATTCCTTATTAATCTCTTTGTGTTGTGGCGGCCAGAATTGTATTTGGTTATATTTTGTTGTTTTTGTTTATGTGCATGTGCAAGTCCAGTGTTTATTGGAAATCAACTATAATGGACAAATTATTTAACAAGTAGTAAATGGAGTTTTGTATTATGTTGTTAAATATAAATAAAACATGTCGGCAGTGCGTATTTAAATATATATGTCGTACGCTTTGCTCTGGCCGACAGCTGTTTGTATGTGTGTATGTACTAGATAAATTTTGTGTAAATTAATATGTATATAATAATATATTAATATATATATGTACAAAATGTGTACAACTTGTGGATTAGTTATGTTTTGAACTTGGAAAATTATTTAATTCTTTTTGATCTGTGCGTGTTTAAATAACATATGACTTTCATATGTCGGCCGCTATGTATGTATGTATGTACGCTTGAGCTGCGCTCAAGTGCCGGCATATGCTTGTGGATATGTATGCACGTATGTATGTAGGCTTGAGCTTTAGTGCCGGCATATGCTTGTAGATTTGTATGTATATTAATATAGTTTTCGTTTATTTTGTAAATAATATTATTATTAATTTAAGACAATCAAGGATTACCAATAATTACATGTGGTTAATGTTGTACATAATTATGGATTTGGTCGTGGAAAATAATGCCGGCATACATACAGTGGGCCAAAAAAGTATTGGCACAAGAGCAAATATCAAGTTCCGAACACTATAACTTTTGATCCTGAAGGACGACAGCCAAATTGAAAATGCTATTTTATAGAACGATAAATTACCTATTTATATCGCAAAACCAAATTCAAATATTCATATTTTGTCCTTACTTATGCTTGTTACAGTGAAAAAAAGGCACAAATTTACGCCAAAAAAGTATTGGCACACTTCATAAAAGAACGTAAATAATGCATAAAATATTGGTATAAACAAAAAATTAATATTTTGTTGGGCCGCCATTGGCCTTGATCACGGCTTGAAGACGTCGTTTCATACTTCCAACTAAGTTGGAGGTCTCCTGGCTGGTTATTTGACCCCATTGGGTAACGAGCGCCTGTTTGAGAGATTCTTTCGACGTTATGGGCTGAGAACGTATTTTTTGTCCAGAATATGCCAAATATGCTCGATAGGGTTGAGGTCCGGTGATTGTGGTGGTGTTTTCAGCTGCATGCATGTATGTATGAGTGTAGGTGTATTAAATGTAATAATGAAAAAACAAAATAACATTTAACAAATAAATGATTTGATTTCTCACACCGCAAATAAACTTGGATCTTTTTATTTGGGAAATGGAAGTATTTTAAATTACAGGCATAAATTTTCTCAAAGATGGCGTCTGATGTACAAGGTTATGTATGGACTTTTATATATCTATGAAAATTATGGCAGCTGAATTTTATTCGGACGTAGATGAAGAATTATATTAATATAACACCTCGGTGGCAAAAAACTAACAAAACTACTTAGTTTGGCCTATCAAAACGTTAGAGGCCTTAACACTAAACTTTCTAAATTATATGTTAACAGCTTATCATTTGATTCACATATATTAACACTCACGGAAACCTGGTTAAAACCCGATATTTCTGATTATTCCGTTTTTCCTTCAAAATATAGCTTGTACAGATGCGATCGCACCTCCCGCAAGGGGGGTGGTGTTCTCATTGCTGTTGACTCTTGTTTTTCCTCTGAACAGATTCATTCTCATGATCTTCCGGACATAGAGTTCTTATGTGTTAAAATATTACTAAACGGCCGTTCACTTTATGTTACTTGTTCTTATATTCCTCCTCAGTCTGATACTAACATTTACTCATCCCATCTTAGTGCCCTGCAACTTGTTTCGTCATTGTTGACAGATATGGATAATCTGATAGTGGTTGGTGATTTTAATCTGCCACATGTTGTATGGTCTGTTAATGACACATCTTCGGCGATATTACCAGTCACTTCTGATGATTTTATCGATGGCTTACTGGAGTTAGGCCTATCGCAAGTTAACAGGGTGCATAACTGTAGTGGTAGAATGTTGGACTTGATATTTGTTTCGGACTCAGATTGCAGTAATGCTTGTAGAATATCCCCTCTAGTGCTTCCGGAAGACACCTACCATCCAACCTTAGAACTATCCATAGAAATTTTTAACCCTAGTGCAATATCTTATAATACTTTAAAAACCCGTTGCTTTCGTAAAACTAACTTTACTAACTTAAATTATCTTCTTCAACATACTAATTGGTCGCGCCTTTATTCTTGTAGTGATATAGAAACTGCCATTGCCATATTTTATAGGACCTTGAATTCGCTTTTAGATATTTGTGTTCCCCTCACTTGTTCTTCAAGTGATAATAAACCACCTTGGTTTACGAGGGAACTATCGAAATTGAAAAACGCGAAGACAAGAGCATATAAAAAATTTAAAAAATCGGGAACTACCTTAGATTTATCTTCTTATTTAGAAGCTAAATCTAGTTTTCTTTCTGTTAACACATCTTGTTATAATAATTATCTTAATCGTTGTAGACTAAACTTTTCACGTGACCCTAAACAGTTTTATAAATTTGTTAACTCTAAACGTAAGTCTTCTTGCTTGCCATCCTCAGTATACCTAGATGATACAAAAGCAAGTTCTGATCAGGCAGTAGCCGATCTATTTGCTGAGTATTTTCAATCAGTATACTCTTCGAATATGTATAGTAGTAGTAATTCCTATCCTTTTCAAGTTCAAACGTCAAATTGCATATATGTCCCAGTAACTACTGAGTCTACGCTCCTGAGTGAATTTAACTCTATTAAACCTGGTTACTTGCCTGGTCCTGATGGAGTGCCAGGTTGTATTCTTAGATACTGCGCGGATTCTCTTTGTGCGCCATTAAATAAATTATTTAACATGTCTGTTGATTCAACTGTGTTCCCTGATATATGGAAGGAATCTTTTATAATTCCCCTCCATAAAAGTTCTTCAAAATCAAACGTTAAAAATTATAGGGGTATATCCAAGTTGTCTGCCATTCCAAAAGTCTTTGAAAAAATTATATGTTCTCAACTACAACACGGATGTAGTTCAATTATATCGCCTTATCAACACGGTTTTGTTAGGCGAAAATCAACTACCACTAACCTTCTTGAATTCACTTCGCTTGTTATCAAAGGGTTTCAGGAAAAAATGCAAACTGACGTTGTTTACACCGATTTTAGTATGGCATTTGATTCTGTTAGTCATTCTCTGTTGCTTCACAAATTGTACATTATTGGATTTCCATCAAAACTATTATTGTGGCTTTCGGAGTACTTGTGTGGCCGAACACAAAAAGTTGTTTTTAAATCGTCTGTATCTAAACCTATTTTTGTTACCTCTGGCGTTCCCCAGGGTAGTCATCTTGGTTCTTTGCTATTTAATTTGTTTATTAACGATCTCCCAGCTGTTATTACTAACTCTTTTGTGTATATGTTTGCTGATGATGTAAAGCTATGTTTCACCTATGATGACGCTTCCCTGCGTAATTTACTACAGTCGGATTTGTGTGCGCTGTCGGCCTGGTGTCGTTTTAACTTACTCAATTTAAACTGTTCAAAATGTAAAGTCATGTCTTTTTGTAGAATTACCTCTCATACTGCTCACTACTTGCTTGATGCTTCACCACTTGACCGCGTGTTTGAAATTAAAGATTTAGGCATTATTCTTGATCCTAAATTAAAGTTTGACGCTCATATTTCGTATATGGTCAATAAGGCCATTAATGTCTTTGGCTTCATCAAGCGGTGGTCGAAAGAGTTTAATGATCCCTACACCACTAAAACGCTTTATACATCCCTAGTTCGTCCCATCCTGGAGTATGGATCTTGTGTGTGGTCTCCACAATACTCGATTCACCAGGATAGAATTGAATCTGTGCAGAAGAAATTTCTTCTATTTGCCCTTAGAAGTAGACTCCTTTTGATAAATCTTCCCTCCCTGTTAAACCGTAGAACTATGCATGGAGTATTATTTATTACTAACCTACTTAATGGTGAAATCGACTCATCAGTTCTTTTGAGTCGAATTAAATTTAATGTCCCAATTAGATCTTCACGTAACTTTTTACCCCTTAGCCTTGATCGTTGCTTCAGCAACTATTTAATTCATGAACCATTTCGTGTTATATGTTCTGACTATAACAAACTTTATTCTCTTGTCTCCTTGGAGGCCTCAACTCCAGTACTAAAAAGATCGATCCTTTTCGCTTTATCTAATCGTAACCACTAATTACTAATCTAACACTGGTCTGATTGGGTTTTTCTGGGTTTTTCCCAATCCTCGCAACAAATGTTGGACTACTCAATTTTTTATTGAATTTCCCAGAGCTTTAACGTTAACTTTTAAATATATTTTCAGATTTATATATTATTCTATATTTTACTTAATTTAATTATTTTAACTATTTTTTAATTTAAATTAATTTTGATTTCATATTAATGTCAGCTGCTCTTAGCTGACAATAAATAAATAAATAAATAAATAAATAACTCTGGAATTGCCTTTTTGTAGGCACTAACAAATGAAGACGGCATGTACTGGCAGGTAAGTACCAGTACGATAAGTAAATATTTTGCACAGGAGTTGCCACTTGGCAATGTACATGAATATAGGAGAAAATATAATTTATTTGATTTGTTAAAGGAAATCCAACAATGCTATGATGCTGGTGCGAGCTTGCAAATATTCGGTGATGAAATCCGGCTCGAAGGACCAATGTTTGGGGAGGGCAGTACTTCCTTTGGATTTACTTGCTGATTCCGTTTTGGTTGAATTGAAGAACACTCTCGTGCGCTTCTTTTCACTTTCAGTAGTTTATTCAAATTGGATACATTGTTGCTTAAAACTATTAGGCCTAGCCTTTACTACAAAATGTTGCTAATAGTGGTGAGTTTAGGAGTTAGGATGGGAGACGGCAGCTCCTTGTTCAGTGCCTACTTTTAGGCAGAGTCGGCCATTCTCTCCCCTGAGTAGGTTAGAAAGTGGTTTAGCTATTTTAGCGTAATCATAGATTAAACGTCTATAATAACTGCTTAGTCCTAAAAGAGATCGCAAGTTTTTCAATGTATTAGGCTCTATGAATGGTTGTATTGCTTTTACTTTTTCAACGTTAGTTTTTACGCCGTCGGCCGAAATTGTAAAACTTAAGAAATCGACTTCGGTTCTAAAGAACACGCATTTGTCGATCTGAACTTTCATGTTGGCCTTGGAAAGAGTGGAGAATATCTTCTCTAGGTTTTCTGCATGTTCCTTTTCCGATTTACTGAAGACTATGATGTCGTCTATATAAACGTAACTTCTTTTCCCAACGTGGTCCCTTAAGATGTCGTCTAGGGCCCTTTGGAATATTGATGGGGAGTTCTTTAGACCAAAAAGTAGCCTCGTGAACTCGAATTTCCCACCATTTACCGGGAATGCGGTTTTCTTTATGTCTCTTTCCTTAAGTGGAATCTGATGGAACCCACTTTTTAAGTATAGTACGGAAAAGTATTTGTTGTCACCCAGCTGTGCTATAATGTCCCCAATTTCTGGTATTGGGTATCTATCTGATATGGTTACTTTATTAAGTTTGCGATAATCTATTACCAACCTTTATTTTCTCTGTCCTGAAGCGTCTTGTTTTTTTGGCACCATCCACACGGGTGCGTTGTACGGTGACCGTGAAGGTCTTATAATGCCATCTTGTAGCAATTGGTCTATTTGTTTCTGCACTTCTGATTTCAAAGAAACGGGGTATTGATAATGTTTGCTGTATATTGGTGTGTCTGAAGTGGTTCTTATTTCTCCTGTGGCTGCTGTTGTATACGTTAATTGATTTTTCATTAAGTTTGGGTTTCGGTACTAAATCGGTTTGAATGTTATTTGGGTTTGATCCTTAATCTATTAAAAATTTTAATGTTTGTCCGTCCCTCGTGTTACAATCGAAATAGGGCAATGAGGAACTGTTTAATCTAAAAAATTGATATCTGCGGCGTCTACTAGTTCTGTTACGTACTCGTTTTCATTTTCGTATAGCAAGGCCTCTGGTAGGCAATCTGCTCCCACTTGTTCTAGGTAGGTTTGTTCAGATTCTTCTACCAGCGCATCATGCTGTTGCTCTTCTGTAACTGGTTTTAGTTCACCTGTTGTTACGTGAAACTGCCTCTGATATTTTTGGAGTGATCCTGTTTGACCTTGAGGTGGAGGACGCTTTCCTGCCTTGAGGTTTCTTGATCGAATAGAATGATCTACTTCTATAGGTTCTGGCTTCCAATTCATTGGAGTGTTGTATGATTCTAAAACTGCATCAGCTTCCCCAACCACTTTGTTACGTACGGATAAAGAAATTAAATAATATTTGTATGAATTTTCTTGACCTGAATAGATACTCATAATTCGTTCAACATTTTTTTCCCATGAATTGAACGTTGTCCTATCCCCAGCGAATTCTCTGATTAATCTTGCTATTTGTGGTATTTTTTCTTGATCTTCACCCGCTGTGAGACTCACAAATGAAATGTCACGGAGATTCTCGTGCCCGAAATTTGGGTTATTTACATTATCCTAGAGGGTTTCCCTAATCATATTCATTATTACTGTTCTTAGTTCGGGACTTGTTACCGGTGTACTAGTACCGGGTCGCGCATTCGTTGCTTGTCGTGTGCCACCATCGAGGCCTAAGTTTGCGGCGTCTACTATACCGTCCGGCATGTTATTAACAAAAAAACAAGAGGAAACGTTGCAGTCGGACGCAACCGACTGCGGCGTACTCGATACCAGTATTAAAACCGGTAAAAAGAGGCCTGATTGCAAAGGGGTACGGATGCGGCAGGAGTGTACGCTGCCTTAAAGATTCTCCGATGCAGATGGGGATGCCACCAGCTATATTCCTTCCAAATTTGGTGACTCTAGCTAAAAGTTTGTAAGAGGTGGGGAAAGGGGGGGGGCTTGGGGCGGTATGGGTAGTTGTCTCATCAAAATTTTTGTCGCAGATCTTTGTGAAATGTCAATTGCTATCTTCATACAAAATTTGGTGACTCTAGCTCGAAATTTGTAAAAGGTGGGGAAAAGGGGGCTGGGGGCGGTTTGGGTGGGCGAGGCATACAAATTTTTGATGCAGATCTATGTGGAATGTCAATTGCTTTCTACATACCAAATTTGGTGACTCTAGCTCGAAGTTTGTAAAAGTGGGGAAAGGCGGGCTGGGGTTGATTTGGGTGGGTGTGGCATCCAAATTTTTGATGCATATCTATGTGGAATGTCAATTGCTTTCTTCATACCAAATTTGGTGACTCTAGCTCGAAGTTTGTAAGAAGTGCGGAAAGGGGGGCTGGGGGCGGTATGGGTGGGCGTGGCATCCAAACTTTTGATGCAGATCTTTGTGGAATGTCAATTGCTATCTTCATACCAAATTTGGTGACATTAGCATGAAATTTGTAATAAGTTGGGAAAGGGGGTTGGGGCGGTATGGGTGGGCGTGGTATCCAAATTTTTTATGCATATCTATGTGGAATGTCAATTGCTATCTTCATACCAAATTTGGTGACTCTAGCTCGAAAATTACAAAAAGGGGGGAAAGGGGGGCGAAATAGAGGGCGTGGCTCCAAAAGATTTTTGGGGGTCGTTGCCAGCTATCTTCCTACCAAATTTGGTGGCTCTAGCTCCACAACTCTGGAAGATACACGCATTCCCGTTTTTGACGAAGCGTTGTGACGGATGGGGGTGGCTATGCAGTTTTTGGGGGGTCATCATCAACTATCTTGGCACCAAATTTGGTGGCTATAGCTCACAAACTGTGGGAGATATAGCCATTTCTGCTTCAAAATGCGGGGGGGCTGGGGGCGTAATGTGTGGGCGTGACTCCAAAACTTTGATGCAGTTTTTTGGGGGTTGCTAGTAGCTATCTTCTTTCCAAATGTGGTAGTTCTAGCTGTAAGGATGTGCGAAATATGTGGATTTATCGGTTTTGTGTTATCGAATTTATCGATTTGCCAGCCCTCCAGTTATCGTAGAACCCCTATCTTGAAACTTTAATATACTTTCCCAAAGATAAACAGAATTGGAAAGTTTCAAGTCTCTAGCTTGAAGGGTGTGGAAAAAACTTGCAACCATACGGACGGACGGACGGACAGACACCATGACGTTCATTGCACAAAACCAATATACTCTTTACCATCGGTATCGAGTATAATTATAACTGATAATTTATTTATTTATTTATTTGTTTATTGTCAACTATGATCAGCTGACATAAAATCCAATTTAATTAAAATTATAATAAAATTAATAATTGCAATTAAAATTATGAAAAATTAAATTATATATAAATCTGAAAGTAATTTAAGGTAAAAATTTATAAAGTTCACGTTAAAGCTCTGGGAAACTCAACAATAAAATTAGTGGTCCAACATTTGTTGCGTGGATTGGGAAAAACCCCGAAAAACCCAATCAGACCAGCGTTAGATTAGTAGTTAGTGATTAGTGGTTAAGATTAGATAAAGCTAAAAAGATCGATCTTTTTATACTCGTTACCGAAGGTAAAGAGTATATTGGTTTTGTGCAATGTCCGTCATGGTGTCTGTCCGTCTGTCCGTCTGACCGTCTGTCCGTCTGTCAGTCCGTATGTGTGCAAGTTTTTTCCACACCCTTCAAGCTAGAGACTTGAAACTTTCCAATTCTCTTTATCTATGGGATAGTAAATTAAAGTGTCAAGATGGGGGTTCTACGATAACTGGCGAGGTGGCAAATCGATAAATTCGATAACTCAAAACCAATAAATCCACATATTTCGCACATCCTTACAGCTAGAACTACCAAATTTGGTAAGAAGATAGCTACTAGAAACCCTCAAAAACTGTATCAATAACTTTGGATCCACGCCCACCCATTCCGCCCCCAGCCCCCCCGCATTTTTAAGACAAAAAAGCCTATATCTCCCACAGTTTTTGAGCTGTAGCCACCAATTTTGGTGCCAAGATGGGTGATGTTGACCCCCCAAAATCTGCCCTAGCCGCCCCCATCCGCCACAACGCTTCGTCATAAACGGGAATGCCTTTATCTTCCAGAGTTAAGGAGCTAGAGCTACCAAATTTGGTAGCAAGATAGCTGGTATCTACCTCCAAAGAACTGCATCAAAGTTTTGGAGCCACGCCCCCCATTCCGCCCCAGCCCCCCGCATTTTAAAGTCAAAAAAGCCTATATCTCCCACAGTTTTTGAGCTTAAGGCACCTTATTTGGTGCCAAGATAGGTGATGATAACCCCTCAAAATCTGCATCAAAAGTTTGGATGCCACTCCCACCAATACTGCATTAGCCACCCCCATCCGCTCCAACGCTTCATCAAAAACGGTAATGCGTGTATCTTCCAGCGTTGTGGAGCTCAGGCAACCAAATTTTTTAGGACGATAGCTGGCAATGAACCCCAAAAATCTGCATCAAAGTTTTGGAGCCACGCCCACCCATTCCGCCCCATTTTCCCCACCTTCTACAAACTTTGAGCTAGAGTCACCAAATTTGGTATGAAGATAGCAATTGACATTTCACATAGATCTGCGTCAAAAATTTGGATGCCACGCCCACCCATACCGCCCCCAGCCCCCCTATCCCCAGCTTGTACATACTTTAAGCTAGAGTTACCAAATTTGGAAGGAAGATAGCTGGTGGCATCCCCATCTGCATCGGAGATTCTTTAAGGCAGCGTACACCCCTACCGCATCCGTACCCCTTTGCAATCAGGCCTCTTTTTTTACCGGTTTTAATACTGGTAACGAGTATACCGCAGTCGGTTGCGTCCGACTGCAACATTTCCACTTGTTAGTACTGGAATTGGGGACTCCAAGGATATAAAAGAATAAAGTTTGTTATAGTCAGAACATAAAACACGGAATGGTTCATGTATTAAATAGTTGCTCGAGCAACGATCAAGACTAAGGGGTAAAAAGTTACGAGTAGCTCTAATCGGAACAGTTAATTTAATTCGACTTAAAAGAACTGATGAGTCGATTTCACCATTAAGTAGGTTAGTAATAAATAATACTCCATGCCTAGTTCTACGGTTTAACAGGGAGGGAAGATTAATCAAAAGGAGTCTACTTGAATACGGGGGTAAGTCAACTCCAGGAACCCAGTTAAAACTTCTAAGGGCAAATAGAAGAAATTTCTTCAGCACAGATTCAATTCTATCCTAGTGAATCGAGTATTGTGGGGACCACACACAAGATCCATACTCCAGGATAGGACGAACTAGGGATGTATAAAGCGTTTTAGTGGTGTAGGGATCATTTAAACTCTCTCGACCACCGCTTGATGAAGCCAAGGACATTAATGGCTTTATTGACCATAGACGAAATATTAGAGTCAAACTTTAATTTAGGATCAAGAATAATGCCTAAATCTTTAATTTCAAACACGCGGTCAAGTGGTGAAGCATCAAGCAAGTAGTGAGCAGTATGAGGGGTAATTCTACAAAATGACATGACTTAACATTTTGAACAATTTAAATTTAGTAAGTTAGTAGGGCACCAGGCTGACAAAGCACCCAAATCCGACTGTAGTAAATTACGCAGGGAAGCGTCATCATAGGTGAAACATAGCTTTACATCATCAGCAAACATATACACAAAAGAGTTAGTAATAACAGCTGGGAGATCGTTAATAAACAAATTAAATAGCAAAGAACCAAGATGACTACCCTGGGGAACGCCAGAGGTAACAAAAATAGGTTTAGATACAGACGATTTAAAAACAACTTTTTGTGTTCGGCCACACAAGTACTCCGAAAGCCACAATAATAGTTTTGATGGAAATCCAATAATGTACAATTTGTGAAGCAACAGAGAATGACTAACAGAATCAAATGCCATACTAAAATCGGTGTAAACAACGTCAGTTTGCATTTTTTCCTGAAACCCTTTGATAACAAGCGAAGTGAATTCAAGAAGGTTAGTGGTAGTTGATCTTCGCCTAACAAAAGCGTGTTGATAAGGCGATATAATTGAACTACATCCGTGTTGTAGTTGAGAACATATAATTTTTTCAAAGACTTTTGGAATGGCAGACAACTTGGATATACCTGTAATTTTTAACGTTTGATTTTGATGAATTTTTATGGAGTGGAATTATAAAGGATTCCTTCCATATATCAGGAAACACAGTTGAGTCAACAGACAAGTTAAATAATTTATTTAAGGGCTTACAAAGAGAATCCGCGCAGTATCTAAGAATACAACCTGGCACTCCATCAGGACCAGGCAAGTAGCCAGGTTTGATAAAGTTAAATTCACTCAGGAGCGTGGACTCAGTTATTACTGGGACATATATGCAATTTGACGTTTGAATTTGAAAAGGATAGGAATTACTGCAACTATATAAACTCGTTGAGTATACTGATTGATAATACTCATCAAATAGATCGGCTACTGCCTGATCAGAACTTGCTTTTGTATTATCAAGGTATACTGAAGACGGCAAGCAAGAAGACTTACGTTTAGAGTTAACAAATTTATAAAACTGTTTAGGGTCACGTGAAAAGTTTAGTCTACAACGATTAAAATAATTATTATAACAAGATGTGTTAACAGAAAGAAAACTAGATTTTGCTACTAAATACGAAGATAAATCTAAAGTGGTTCCCGATTTTTTAAATTTTTTATATGATCTTGTCTTCGCGTTTTTCAATTTCGATAGTTCCCTCGTAAACCATGGTGGTTTATTATCACTTGAGGAACAAGTGAGGGAAACACAAACATCCAAAAGCGAATTCAAGGTCCCAGAAAATATGGCAATGGCAGTTTCTATATCACTACAGGAATAAAGGCGAGACCAATTAGTATGTTGAAGAAAATAAGTTAATTTAGTAAAGTTAGTTTTACGAAAGCAACGGGTTTTTAAAGTATTATTAGATACTGAACTAGGGTTAAGAATTTCGATGGATAGTTCTAAGGTTGTATGGAAGGTATCTTCCGGAAGCGCTAGAGGGGGTATTCTACTAGCATTACTGCAATCGGAGTCCGAAACAAATATTAGGTCCAACATTCTACCACTACAGTTGTGCACCCTGTTAACTTGAGATAGGCCTAACTCCAGTAGGCCATCTATAAAATCATCAGAAGTGACTGGTAATACCGCCGAAGATGTGTCAATCACAGACCATACAACATGTGGCAGATTAAAATCACCAACCACTTTCAGATTATCCATATCAGTAGTAGGGAACTGCCGGTTCTACCCCAAAGGGATGCCGACAATTTATGACCCCATTAAATTTTATGATCCTTTTTTTTACACTTTATTTATGATCCTTTTTTTTACACTTTTATTACCTCCCAATCATAATTTATGACCCCATTAAGTTTTATGATCCTTTTTTTCCATGATCGTGCCTGCTTTAATTAGACTAGGTATTAAGGACAAAGGCTTGACATTCCTAGGCCGCATTGTTATGGTTGCGGGAATCAGTGATCATAGAATCTGGTGTCAAGAGTACATCTCTTTGCACGTGCGTTGTCTTTGACCCCCTGCAAGAAAGCCACGACATGCATTGTTATTGTCAAGAGCAACATCAACAACAGCATTCTTGAGAATCAGTGATCATACGATCGGGTGTCAAGTGTGCTCCTGTTTTAAGTGCGTTGCCTTGAACACGTGCAAGCAAGCCACAACAAACATTGTTTTTGTCAACAACATTCATGTGGGTTTGTGAGCAAGGGATCTGGTGTCAAGTTGTGAAAATCAGTGTTCACACTATCTGTTTTGGCTATGTAACCAATTTGTATTAGAGTCAAGTGTGCTCCTGTTTGACAAGCAAGCCATAAACATTGATCTTTATGGTTGTGATAATGACAGGATCAGTTTTAGCTATTTAACCATTTATTGCTAGAGTCAAGTGTGCTTCAGTTTTAAATACGTTGCTCTGCACACGTACATTGTTATTGTCAACAACAACAACAACTACAACCTTCGTGGGGTGGGGTTATGTGTGCAAGGATGGGAATTTTCTGTCGCAGCAGCAGCAGCAGCAAGATCGACACATTGTTTTTAAACAAGAGTATTGATTCTTGTAGATTAAAATTATAAAGAGTTAGAGGGAGAAAGTGATAGAGGGAGATGGTGTAAGAAGGGGAAAGGATAGAGGGGGAAAGTGTTAGAGGGAGAAGGTGTTAGAGGGAGAAAGTGTTATGGTGCATTTACACTAGTTGATGCAGCGTCAATTCTAGCTCTATTAACAATTGATATCCAACGTCAACGCATTTGTTGTGTTTACATTAGTTGACTGAGTTGAAAAAAAAATCGGGTTGCCAACTAATTTTCGAGTTGAGCAACGCGCAAGATGCCAACGCGTTGATATTGAAGTTGAGAGTAATTTACACCAGTTGATATCCACATTCGTTGACATTCACGTTGCTAAGCATTTTCGTTGACGTCGATATTGTGAATGTATCGAAACCGATTGCAATCGATATTGTGTTGTTTTGTTAATTGAAAAAAGTAAAAAAGTGGTAAGTACTAATGCATATGTAACTTAAAACTAATTGATAAGCAATTTGTTTACTTTAGAATAAAATCAAAACAATGGCAACAGCGAAGAAGATGAAAATAGCGGCAGCAGTGGTTTTGATTTTAGCTCTTGAGGACGAGGAAAGCAAGAGCTAAAAAACGCAAGTGAGCTATGTGGGTTCAAGAACTTTATTTGGATCGAGAGGAAAGTGGTTTTTTCCGATCATTTGCGCTATAAAATTTATTTGGCGGCTTCCGATCAGCAGCAGCTTGACCACTTTTGGTCGATTGTACCTTGCTATGTGCATTCTAAAATAAACGACATTGCCCTTAATAAAATATAAATAATTAAATGTAAAGAAAATTATTTTTACTTGCACGGAATTGCTGGCGCAACAAGTTCAATTTATTTGAAACCTTGTCTTTAAAATATGGTTCAATAAATATGCATAAAAATAAATAAAATTGTATTTTTAAATAGCTTTTATTACTAATTATTGTTTTTTATAGACTGCACAGTTGAAAAAGCAGACAACATTAATAAAAACGGGTGGCGAAGCGAAGTGCTGCCACCTATAATATGTACATAAAGTTTGTCAACACAAAGCAAAAGAATGAACATGAGCTCAACTTAATTTTGTGTTGTCAACGCGCCGATTGTGACTTCAACTGTTGACACAAAGTGTTTACACTATGTTTACACTCAGAGCAACAATTGATGATTTTCGCATTGTCAATCTACTGTCAACGCAAAAGTTGATCAAGTTGATAGCTGTTCACACTAGGATTGATAAAGTTGATATCAACGTTGACTTGTTTATCAACTAGTGTAAATGCAGCATTAGAGGGAGAAGGTGTTAGAGGGAGAAAGTGTTAGAGGGGAAAGTGATCCTTCTTGTACTAATTTAATAAGCCACGCCCCCTTATACGATTTTATACACGAGCTCTATGAAACGCAGATGGGAATGTTATTTGTTATGTCCCCTTCATCCTCAAGATGAATGTTTATCGCCACCCTTTTCTAACCTTTGTTTTTATATATATCTGTTTTGATTATTAGTCAAGTGCTAGGAAAATATTATATCCTGCATTGACTTCAAAACGAATAAAAGAGATAGTTTTGGTTAAGCTGTAGAATTTATTTATTATTATTTTCCATTTATTTCATAAGTTCATCTACATATATAAGATATTACATATTTATTTTTTAAATATAGTATTCAAACATTTGATTCCTTATTGGCTTAAACGTTGTTTGTTCATTCTTTTGTTTAAATTTCTATATTTTGCCATTAGGCGTTCTAGTCTTGTCAGACGCATGCTTTAGTAAAAGCATCCACATGTATCAACTCCCTCTGTAGCTATATCGGATGACCAGCTGCACGCTGAAAGATGACAGTTTTTGTACGCCAAGAAAAATTCTCGGTAATCTTCAAGCAATTCATGATGTTCAGGAAAAATCATTTCTTCAAACTCATTTAAAAAATCATCGATTTTCTTAACAATTGTTTTAAATCCAAAGTTAGAAGTGAGCTTCATTTTGTAGTATACTCGGCAAACGTTTATTTAAGACTGACTTAAATGATTGTTTTCTCTTTCCTTGAAGCATTTCATTTTTTATTTAGTTTCACATTCTGATGAAATTGTGTCCTAAAAGTATTGACATCTCTTTTTATTTCTTTACCCATCTTTTTTGATATTTCAAACAGTAGGCGAGTAAGATCAATTTCTGACTCATAATCATAAGTTGTTTCTAAATCTGAAAGTTGTATATTATATTTACGCATCTCTGAACACTTTGGAATAACGTAAATATAATATATATTCCTTATTTGATTTTTTAATAATGTGTTCCAACACAAAAATGTTGTTAGAAAATTTCCTAATCTTATAAGCGTTCTCCATGAGTCGCTATCAAATTCAACTCTATTACCATACTGATTAAGAATTAATATTCGTTGCTTATCCGATTTTCGAATTTTAAAATGACACTTAACAGCCTCAAGCATTGGATGTTAAATTGTTGTATCTGGCATTAAGAAGTCAAGTTAAGGAATTTATTTCCGCCTAGTTTATCAGTACATCATTAACATTAGAGACAAAATGGTTATTCTAGATAGAAATTCATGTATTTTAGTTGACTTTCAATATGTATTTGGAAACGAAAGGCAGATGTTTGTCAAAGAATTGGCATTTATGCAAGCTGGGTCCGTCACACCCAATTTTTTTCACTTTAAGCTATCACATAAGGGAGCTGAATGAAGTGACTAGAAAAACCTTAAAGATTACCAAACAGTATGTTGACGGCTTGGATTGGTCTGAAGGTGACATCTCTTATCTAAGTCTTGATGACATAATAAAACCATTGAATAGTTACGGAACTATAATAGTAAGAGGAAGAGTTAAAAAAGAGTTCTTAACTAAATTTTTACATACAAAAATAATAGATTTAAATCTTGAACAGAGTTTAGCGCAGTATCCAAACTTCTTTACAAATTGTAGAATACATAAGAAAATAGTAAATCAATGTGCACTAAATAATTTATTTAAATTGTTTCTAATCTTAGAAAACTCTCAGTTTGAGGTATCTGAAAATGAAAATTTTTATACTCTACTTGAATAAAATAAAAATTATTTTCATATAAATTTCATCATGTTTTTATTTATTAATTAAGAGGGGGTACATAAAATTATAAATATGAATGAATATCAACTACAACTTGATTCTCCATTAAATTGGTTTTAAACGATGCGTTGAACTATTCCAGTCAAAGGCGAATACTCTGCTAATCGATCATGCATAAGCAGGCAATATACTTTAGTATTTTTTACACTAGTAGCTTCTAGATCGATCGAAACTCTTACATCGAATGGCCCCGTTTTGACTGTTTCATTCTGATGTGACAAGTCTACAACAACTATTGGTGCTTTCTCTTTAAACTCTATAGGTGTTAGTAATGGCTCAGATTCCTTCATATAGTAGCTTGATTGAAATCCTGTATACATATCATACAAACTTACATATCGTTCATGCTTAAAATTTGTATTCATGTCATCGTACGGAAAGTTCTCTCTCGACGGGCGGACGTTGCGTTGGGCCTCCTTGAAATGCAGCAGCGTGTGGTGGTCCCGGTGGGAGATTTTGCACCTGCCCGCACTGCGGCAGGATTGCCCGGAGTGCTGATGAGCCAGGCAGTTTGGGCAGTATTTATTAATGAGCACGGCTCGGAGGCGCTTCTCAGCCGTGAGTCACAAGAAGCGCTGGCACTTCCGCAAGGGGTGGACTCCTCGACACATCCTGCACCGAAATGAGTCGGTGCCGATGGGTCGGCTGTGCTGCGTGGGCTTGCGAGAGGGCATTATTATTTCTCTACAAAGAAAAATCCGAAAAGGAAAGAGGATATAAATATTTGAACTCATTGGTAATTGACAATTAACACGGAGGTACGTGGACAGCACAGAAGGAGTGTTTTTAAGGATGAATAGTCACGTGCTCAATGAGCCTTCGGACTCTCAGGGCTCAGGAATTTTATCTTCCATCGGAAGTTGGATAAGCTTTGCGATCGGCCTACGTATGGTGCCACGAGTGATGAGCACATCTACCACGCGAGCCTTGTCGTCACTGCCAGGAATGGTCAGGGTTATTCGACCAAGGCGCCACTCGTTTGTCGGCAGGTTATCTTCTTTAACTACGACCATATCACCGATTCGCAAGTTTCGTACAGGTGACTGCCACTTAGTTCGCTTAAGGAGCTCTTTAAGGTACTCATCCTTCCAACGGAAGCAGAATTGTTGGTGGAGAGCCTTCAAGCGTTGCCAGCGATTCAGAATAGAAGTGGCCTTTTCGTGTATTTCTGGTTCGGAGAGAGAAATGAGGGCGCCAGGTGTCTGGAAATGGCCCGGAGTTAGTGCAAGTAGGTCCGTAGGGTCTTCGGACATCGGAGAGATTGGCCTCGAGTTGAGACACGCTTCACTCTTGGCCAGTAGAGTCGAAAGTTCTTCAAACGTGTATTTGACCGTGGATGTGGTCTTGTAGAACAAAGATTTGAAACTCTTCACCCCAGCCTCCCATAGGCCTCCCATATGTGGAGCACCTGGTGGGTTGAAGTGCCAGGATAGGTTTTCGTGGGTGTGTTTTGAGATAACGCCAGTCCGTACTGCTTCCAGGAAGTCGCGCGATTGAGTTTTCTCTGCCCTGGCGAAGGTTTTGCCATTATCCGAGTGCATCTGTTGTGGACACCCACGCCGCGCTACAAATCGGGAGAAAGCCGCAAGAAATTTCTCGGTCATAAGGTCCGAAGTCGCCTCCAGATGAATTGCTTTTGTACTAAAGCACACGATCAAACACGCGCGACCGGTGTAGTTTTTCATGTCGAAGGGTCCGGCAAAGTCCACGCCTGTGTGTGTAAAAGGTCTCGAGAAGGACGAGCGTTTTGCTGACAGATCTCCCATCATCTGCGTCTGTAGCCTTTTCCGATAGATAACACAGACTTTGAAGGAGTTGATGATGGACTTGACGAGAATCTTTAGTTTCGGGATCCAGAACTTAGAACGGATGAGTCGCATTGTAAGCTGGTTTGCTCCATGCAAGGATATGCGATGGGTGAACCTAACTAACAACCGTGCGAAAGTTGACGAACATGACATGATGATGGGGTGGCGCTCATCATAGCGTAACGACTGAGACGCTCTCACGCGCCCACAGGCCCTTAGAATTCCCTTGCTGTCGAGGAACGGATTCAAATTACGGATGTGACTTGAGACAGGGATTTGCTGGTTTTGAGCCAAACTTTTGACCTCGGTCGCGTAATCCCTACGCTGCGCAAGAAGGATCAGCTGCTCTTGAGCCTCGGACAACTCACTGGAACTGAACTCGATTGTAATTGGATTGGCAAGCTTCTTGCCTCTCGCAATAAACCGCCGGAGATAGGCGATGACGCGAAGCGCTTTGTGGAATTTGGAGAAAATGCTAAGAAAATCGGACATTGGAGGCAGCTTTACCAAATTGCATTTAATAGTGCGCTGCTCCAAGGCCGTATCTGGAATCGGAACAGATGAGATAGGCCACTGGGTTTGAGGCAGTTGAAGCCATTCCGGCCCGTGCCACCACTGAGAATTGTCTACCAGATCTTGCGCTCGGACTCCTCTACTCGCAAGATCTGCCGGATTGTGCTCCGATCGGACATGCGACCAGTTGGAAGGGTCGCTAATTTCAGCAATTTTGGCCACTCGGTTGGCAAAGAAAGTTGTCCACTTGCAAAGTGGTTTATCCAACCAGGACAACACAATAGTGGAAACTGTCCAGTAGAAAAATTTAAAATTATTGGCTGGCAATTTATGGAGAAGGGCTGAGGACAGTTCAGCTAGTAGGACTGCCCCGCACAGTTCTAACCGGGGCACTGACAGGGATTTCACCGGAGCTACTCTCGTCTTGGCAGTAAGGAGATGGGTGGTTACTTTGCTTGCCATTTCAAAGTGGACATAAATTGCTGCGCCGTACGCACGCTCCGACGCGTCGCAGAATCCGTGGTACTGCAGCTTCCCTTGTGGCTGGATACGCAACCAGCGTGGAATGCGAATTTCCCTGAGAGCAGGATAGATTTCAAAATATTCATGCCACTTGCTGATCAGATCCGATGGCAACGGCTGATCCCATTCCAGTTGCTTGAGCCAGATTTCTTGCATAAAAATCTTAGCCCGAATGACGAAAGGCGCCAGCCACCCGGCTGGGTCGAAAAATTTGCCCAGCGTCTTTGCCGTACTGGAGTCCTCGATCTCTAGAAACTCCTCGCATAACAAATGCTCCTTGGGGATCTCTTGAAGGAATTCCTTAGCGTTCGAAGTCCATTTTCTTAGGGGAAATCAAGCGCTGTCCATAGCATGTCGCAGTTCCACGATGGTCGTAACGGTGTTGAGCTCAAAGTCCCCAATCTCGCCGTCGGCCTTCCGAAAGACGATTCGCTGGAACGGAGTGTGTCTAGGGTCCAGTAGGATTTGACGATAAATTTTCGTGATGTCAGCGTTGAAGACATACCGAAAATATGGCCACTTGAGGATCTGCATTGTGAGATTGGACTGAAGAATGGGTCCTGGATAAAGGATATCATTCAGGCTCTTGCCATTTGAGGATGGACAGGAGGCGTTGAAGACAACCCGCACCTTGGTAGTGGTGCTATCAGGCTTAAATAAAGCGTGGTGTGGCAAATAAAAATTGTATTTGGGGGAGTTGCCATGGGGTGAGATTTCTCTCATGTGACCCATATCGAGATATACTTGGAGCACGGAGTTGTATTGCTCTTTTAGAATGGCGTCCCTGGATAAACGGTTCTCGTTTTTCAGGAACTGGGCCTGTGCAATAGAATTTGAATGACCTAAGACGATGTCATCCGGATTTCGGAATGGAAGGGTCACCACATATCTGCCACACTCGGTCCGTGTAGTCGTTTTGACAAAATTGGACTCACATATGGAGTCGGCTTCCTTGACCAGCTTCGCTGGAACATCCTACATCTCGCAAAATTTTGAAATAAGCTGGTCCAGTTTCATCCCTTCGTTGGCCGAAATTCTCGTCGAGAAGGATGAAACGGACCGCGGTACAATCTTTGAAAGTGGGCCGGTGAGAATCCAGCCAAACACGGTTTCTTGCCCAAGGAGCGAGCCACAAATATTTGCATGAGACCCGCTTAAGATGACAGACGGAAGGATATCCGCGCCGATCAGCAAATCAATTTGTGAGCTCTGATAGAAGGTGGGATCAGCCAATTCAATGGCTGGGAGGTCTCTTAATGAACTTTGTGGAATGGAGGCTGAGGGTAGGTTACCCGCCAGCTGCGGAAGAACGAACGCTGATGCCTCAATATGTAACCTAGGCTTTGTTGGAGAGCCTATGGTGAAATGGCATAACTTTTGAACTTGGGCTGCCACTGCTTGATTCTGCCCCGAAACTTGAGCTTGCACGGACTGGAAGGGCAGCTTTATTAAGTGTAATAATCGCTCAGAGATGAATGTCGCTTCTGAGCCTGAGTCGATAAAAGCACGAGCGGTGTACGTGCATCCCCGATGGCATACATTTAAAACCGCCGTGCCGAGTAGGAAACTCTGCTCGTTAGCGGCAAAATAGGTTTGCACATTTGCCGCGGAATGGATCGTAGTGGACTGTATATTACACTCTCGTAACTGGTGCCCTCTTGCGAAACAATTCAAGCAGAGTTTTTTTTGCTTGATGTAAGATGCCCGCTCATTAACGGGCATCTGTAGAAAACGAGGGCACAGACGGACAGGGTGGTTCTCTTTGGAGCATAAGTCGCAAGTCTTACTTTTCGGATTAACTTGCGCTTCGAAAGAATTTACCCTCTTAGGGGCTTGGTTGTTCCGGGCAATAGAAGCTGAGGAATTTTGGGGCGTGGAAGTGGGTTTCACGTCCTCAATAGCTTCGAGCGTGCGATAGCGCTCGTTGAGGAACACACTTAAATCGTGCCACACTGGAATTTCTGATTTGTTGGAAATGGACTGTTCCCACAAGGAAAGAGTGAGTTTTGGCAGCTTTGACGAACACAGAAAGACTAGAATACAATCTGCAAACGGGGAAAACGCGTCGATATCGGAATGCTCTAGCGCCGTGAAGCATCGTTGGATGGTACTTTGGAGCTCCTTGATTGCTGCACCCGATTCGTGGCTAACCGGGGACAGGTTAAACAGAATTTTCAGGTGGCTGGTGACAAGCAGCCTCTTATTCTCGATGCGCTCGCAAAGTGCTGCCCACGCAGTCGCAAAACCATCGTTGGTAAGCGGGAATTTGGCGATTATCTCATTGGCCTCACCCGCTGTCTTGGAGTTGAGATGGTACAATTTCTCAACCGGAGTCAACCTCGGATTGTTGACATAAATTGCGGAAAACAGATCGCGGAACGTCGGCCAGCGCAGGTAGTCTCCATGAAACACCTCTGTGTCACACGGAGGGAGATGGCAGTCCCCGGAGAAGGGCAACGGAGTAGGTATTTCAACCCTTTCGGACGCAGACGCATTCTTAATTTGACCCTTCAGGCGCACAAGACATTTCTCGTATATCGAGTAGCAGTGATCATATTTCGCCTCCATGGCAGTAATATCCTCATTGCTTCCGTCCTGTCTAAGTGCGCTGGAACACAATGCATATTCCGTCTCAACTTTCTCCCAAAACGATTGCAGCCGATTGTGGCGAATCTCGTAAGTGAAGATATTGTCATCTTCGGATGCGGGAGTGATCACGCGAGCCTCAAACTGGATAAGTTTGTCGGTGACGGAAATGAAACATGTCAAAGACATTGTATGGCTTCTTTGTACGGACCTGGTCTTTATCGGATTACGCTGCGGAAATTTGGAATTTAAATCCTTTTTCGGAAGTGCGCTTGGAAATCGCGATGATGTTAATGCGGGTGACACCAAAGGATCTTTTTTCGAGCGCGAAATAGGACTTAGTTTAGGTTTTTCACCTTGCTGTAGTGGGTTTTTCGGAACACCAGTCGATTTTCTCGAACCTGATGGAGCGGACGAGATGGAATGATGTTGGTCGATTTGTGGAACCGGAAAATTTGCTTTTGGATTTGCCTTCTTATCAGTCCCTTTGGACCCTGTGGACATACTACGCTTTAGGATTATTTATTATTATTTTTTTCAGATCTGTTATTGGAACACCGGAGTGGTAATAACAAAAAAAAAAATAAAATAAATAAGTTGCACGCACAAAGAGATATACCATAAAATATTTATATATGTAGGGTATTTTTTTATTTTATTTTTTTAATTATCATTAATTATCCAAAAGAAAAAAAGAAAAATAAAAAATTAAATGTTCTATGAATAAGAAACAACTTTTAATCCTTATTTTTTATTTATTTATTAATGGATTTTACTTAACACCGATGTTGCCGCACATATATGTTGGAAGAAGTTGCTTGGAGCGCAGCTGGTTGCATGCAAGGTTTCAGATCACCAGCAGTGCTGCCAACTTTTTTTGAGCAAAAAAAGCTAGAAAGACATTTACATACAAATGATACCAAATGACTCATACAGAAAAAAGCTGTCCCATACAATATTTGAAATTTTTTTTTTGCAATCGCGTTTTGAAAAAAGCCAGATCTGACGGAAAAAAAACAGAATTGGCAGCACTGATCACCAGTGTAGATGTGTCATTAAAATGATTGATGCGCGATCGATTGTAACCAAACTATCGATAATTTGCTTGTTTACCTTTTGCAGCAGAAGTTGTGTCGTGGTAAGTAGTTTGTTATTTATTTTATAAATAAGGTTAATAATAAGGCAGCGTTTAAGAAAAATGAAACGCTCTTAATCTTTATTGTGTTTTTTGTGCGCACAATTTTCTGTGTGGATACATTTATACATATGTATGTCGTATTATTGGCGGATTGCCAGCGGCCCTTTGTGTATGTTTTTGTTGTGTGCAACTAATGTGTTTGTTAATTTGTTAATGATAAATGTTTTTACCAATGAAATAAAACGAGTGTAGTAAGAATTTAATTGTTTGATGGTTTTTTATTGTATTTTATGCGCACATCAATTTTGTGCACATATGCAGGTATGTTGGACTGCTGGCGGATTGCCGGCGGCTTTGTTTACGTTTTGGGTTGCGTGCAAAAAGTGTGTAAATAAATTATGTTAATTGTAACACTTGAGCACAAGGACGAGAGTGAATTGTTGTAGCGGATTTACTGAATAATATTTAGGACAAAATATTATTCAGTCGCGGTAGATGTGTATGTATGTATGTACATACATATATTTTTGCTTTGCACGGAACAATGGAATTGGCACTAGTAAGTACCGGCATATGCTAATAAATATATTCAACTATATTTGAGTTTTAACATATGTTGTTCTATGTAGGATATTTGTGCGGACTTGGAAAATTGTTCACAATTTTTTGGACAGATCGAAATTACATACATACAACGTATATATATGGAAATATATGTATGTTGCAATATGGCGGAGTTGGGATGCCGGTATGTAAATTATCTTATTTCGTTGTATCTGCCTCTGATCCAACGCAGCAGTCATCCAGTGCAGAGGTTACTCTTGCTGAATATCTTGTTTGGTCGTATCTTCCTCTGGATGAACGCAGCAATCATCCAGTGCTGAGGTTACTCCTAGATTCAGTTATTTCAACTCTTGTTGTTGAATTAAAGATGATTATGGTGGGAAGTTTTACTTGCTTCCGGTTGCTAGCCTTGGGCTTAGACAACAATAAAAGATAGGTGATTACGACAGATAGCCGGAGCTTATTTATTGAGCGACTTAAGTGTGGTGCGCTTTATATAAATCAGTTTGGATTTACAAAACTACAAAATTTATCATAAGACTGCCGTTGCTACAATGCATCACGCCACAAGCTGCAGTCGGCAAGCCGACTCAGCATTCCTGTGCAGAATAGCGCGACACTTTGAATATGAAGTGTCCGCTTACCACTGCTGCCGTTCTTAGCGCAAAGCGCTGCACTCAGTTAAGGCGCGTCAGCATTGTTTATACAAAGCTACTTAGTTGCTTAATGCGATACAATGTGTGTGCGAATATGTGTGTTTACAATAATATGTGTGTGTAATATTTAATTGTTAACTACCCCCCCCTCAGGATGATGACCGTCCTCGGGCATATTAAAGTTGTTTATCACCTTTTGTATCCTCAGCGATGCTCGTCTTCTCCTTAATGCCAGAAAAAGGATGAACGAGACAATTAATCCAACGTTCAAGACTGCACCAACTGCGAACCAAAGTTTGGGCGAGCCAGCTGCATCAACCTCTTCCTTGAAGTCTTGAATGGATTGCAAGTTGTCGATGTTCATGCGGTGTAGAAGCGGCATGCTCAATATTGGGTCATGGCCGACGATGTTCATAAGCGGTGACCTTACAATGCCAGGTTGCTTGCTTACCGCCTTGCGCAAATTTACGAACTCGGTGCCGTTGATGACTGCAGACCTTTCGAACGTTACCAGGAATGTTCCTGTAACGGTTACGTCTGCACCGTCGTCTGTTCGGATGCGCGCCGTTGCTTCGTTGATAATCACGACGCCGTCATCTACGGGCATTATCGCCTTCAGGTGGCTTGGTTGAGTGTGGCAATTTGCAGTGTTTCCTGCGTGGAGTGAACGCGCACAGGATTCTCGGCGTGATCGTTCGCAGAAGGTGTTGTGCGTGGTTTCAGTGCATTCCATGACTGCGAAGGTATCTTTCTCGCATGTGTCTTCGTCGAGTCGCAATATGGTTTGTTGGTGGGAACAGGATAGACGGTGACCCTTTTGCATCTGAACTTATCTTTTGGGTAGGCAATTAAGATGTGAATAATGTTTTCGGACTGAAGGATTCTAATTCTAGAGGCTTCTATTAGGCTAACTATTGGGATATCCTGTTCGATAAGTGACTTTAGATCGGCATGATCAAGGATAGTGGGATTTACTATGTTAGCTTTTGCCAATGTAATGGTGAGTATTAAATTTTGAATTTCAGTGTTTAACATCCTATTTCTTGCCAACAGTGTTTCGAATAAGTGTGGGGTGTCAACCAAGTCGCCTTTTCGAGCATTGATAATCTTATTGATCGTGTCCGTCAGTTTGTTTATTTGTTTTAGGGTTTCGGAATTTATTGCGATTTGTCTAGAATTTGACTCCGCTAACTGAGCCTCTGTGATTCTGATTTTTAAGAAATCTGAAGCATCGGGTGTGCCTGCAACTACCTTCAAGGCAGTCCCTAAAAAATCTAGGCTCCTGGCAAACCTATGGTTCACTTTGAGAACGGTCAAAAGGGTTCTAAGGTTATCTGTATCGACATCTAATAATTTGCGCATATGCGACTGCGGAAAGGAATCGGACAATTTTTCAGTCTCATCTACCATGCTGATAAATTCTGAGAGGTTACTTTAGTGCCTCAAGTAGTCTCGCTGCTCGAACACCAACACCTCACCGTCTACTACCGGAATGTAGTTGGCGTGCGAAAAATCGGTGATCCGAGCATTAGCTGCTGCTAGTATTACCAGCAATGTGAGAGCAACCCTGAAATGAGACGGGTGTTTTAGACTTTACTTACATTGACTTAATAACTAATTATAAAGGAGGCACTCATTTTAGGTTGTCCTTATGGACCACCCTCCCCTTAATGAGAACGGACGTTCCCAGGTCTGCTTCAACCTTCTGTTCTGAGCACAAGGGAGTCAGCTTATTTCCTAATCTCTTGTTGTTATTCTGGAATACCTTTTCTAATACCTAAAATCACGATTTTGTCTGGAAATATTACATCTTTTGATGTTCTCCTGCAGGGCTTTTTTTAGTCTTTCCCTGACATTTATATGACGCTCATTGGATTCTGCGTGAACAATCTCAATTGGTTTCTCGCGTGTTACCGAGTGCAGACTTTTGTTATACTCTATTGTTGCCCTCAAGATAAGTTCTACAGTGTCACTGGTTTTTTTTGTCTATCTTAAGACATCTGGCGATTTCTGTCAAGGTGCTATGAAATCGTTCAACTTGGCCGTTCGACGTGCTGTGCAGCGGGGGCGCGTTTACAACGCCTACGTCGTAGCTGTTTTTGAGCATAGAAATGATGGTCTCAGAGTTGAACGCCGCCTCATTGTCGCAATATATTGTCTTGATCTTGGGGAACATATTTACGACTTGCAGCAAAGGCCCAGTGATGTCGACTATTGTTCTGGACAGTATCGGTTGTACGATCGCGAACTTGGAGAACTTGTCAATACATGTAAGGAATTTATTTATTTATTTATTGAAAATTGTTGACAATTCTAGAGTCAACTTTTAAAAAAAATAAGTTACAATAAAATAGTAGTAGTAAAAAGCCTAGGCTGAGAACAAAAATGTCTAATAACATCACCGACCGATGGGGGTGTTTTATTTGCCAGTCCGGCCAGCTATGCCCCTTTCCACAGCCAAAACTGTCAGTGATATTATAGACTCTATACTTAAAACAGAGATGTTAGTAGAAAATAGAAAAGAAAAACTTAAATGTGAAAACTAAAAATAAAAGTTAAAAAAAAAAAAAAAAAATAATAATAATAATAATAATAAAAATAAATAAAATAGAATAAAAAATATTTATATATATATGACCCGATGAAAGAAAAGAATTTAGCCAGTCCAGCAGGCTCAGCCCCGTTTCATAGCTGAGAGCGGTCATTAACTTCCCGAAGATAAACTGAAAGCAATGGTTTGATTAAGGAGAGAGAGGTCTCATTAGAGAACACGTGGTATAGGTTATTAAATTGGACGCATAAAACACGAAATGGACTGTGCATAGCGTAATCTGTGGTGCACGTTTTCAAAAATAACGGGCGAAAGTTTCTAGTAGGTCTGGAGGGAATAGAGAAATGGAGATGACCTAACAGAAAAGAAGAATCTATATCACCATTAATCAACTTGTGCAGGAAGGCAACACCAAGGACTATCCTACGATTGTTCAACGACGGGAGGTTAAGGAGAAGAAGCCTACTGGAATATGAAGGCATGCGAAGGTTATTATCCCAATTTAAGCCTCGTAAGGCAAAAAGCAAAAACTGCTTCTGAACAGATTCGATACGATCCTGGTTATTTCTATACTGGGGGCTCCATATACAAGAGCAGTAGTCTAGGATAGGGCGAACAAGGGAAGTGTACAGAGTTTTCGTAACGTAAGGATCGTTAAACTCTTTAGACCAACGTTTAATGAAACCAAGAACACCTTTGACCTCATTAACAATAGCAGAAATATGAAGGCCGAATGAGAGTTTGGAGTCAAAAAGAACACCAAGGTCCTTGACTGTAAAAATACTTTGCAACGGGGTACTGTCAATTAAGTAGTTGGTAATGAAGGGGTTATTTCGGCTGAAAGTCATAAACATACATTTAGAACAATTGAGAAGCAACTGATTAGTCTTACACCAAAGATGCATTGATTTTAAATCATCTTGTAAGCAAGTATGATTTAGAGAACTACAGTAGGAGAAAATAAGCTTCACATCGTCTGCGTACATGAGAATGCGAGAATGAGATAAAAGAGAGGGAAGATCATTTATAAAAAGAGTGAAGAGTAAAGGACCAAGATGACTACCCTGAGGTACTCCAGAAGTAACATGAACTTGTTTCGAGGTAGCCAATCTTAGGAGTGCTCTTTGTGTCCGACCCTTTAAATAAGAAGAAATCCAAGATATAAGTGAGGGAGGGAAACCAATACGGACAAGCTTGAGAAGTAATAGGTCATGGTGTACAGTGTCGAAAGCTTTACTGAAGTCTGTGTAAATGACGTCAGTTTGCATTTTCGAGAGGAAAGCATCATTTACTAAAGTTGTGAATTCTAATAGATTGGTCATGGTTGACCGATTTTTTACGAAGCCATGTTGAGCAGGGGATAAGACTGATTTGCAGAAATGTTGCAGAGATGAAGTGATAATTTTTTCAAATAATTTAGGGATAGCGGACAATTTTGCAATGCCCCTATAATTTTCAATATTGGACTTCCCACCTTTTTTGTGAAGAGGGATTATAAAAGATTCTTTCCAAAGAGATGGAAAGACAGAAGATTCAAGGGAGAGATTAAAAAGCTTAAGCAATGGGCGAAGAAGAGAAGCACTGCACTCTTTAAGAAGACAACTAGGTATATTGTCAGGTCCAGGAGAGTAAGAAGACTTTAACGAATTTAAAGCTGATAGCAGAGTGGACTGAGAGATGGTAGGAACAGGAATATAATTTGTAGAAGCAATACTATAAGGGTAAGGTATGTTAATAGGGGATGCAGAAGAGTAAGTTGATTGGAAGAAATTGGCAAAAATATTAGCGGATTCGCTATCGATGCTAGATTTATCCATCCCAAACATGAAAGATGACGGTAATGTGGAAGATTTACGCTTAAAATTGACAAAACTATAAAATTTTTTGGGATTTTGCGTAAAGTGCCGTTTGCAACAAATAAGGTAATTCTCATAGCACTGTGAATTCAGGAGAAGAAAGTTTGATTTGGCTATAATGTATTTAGACAAGTCAGCACTCAAGCCAGACCTGCTAAATTTTTTATAATATTTAGATTTATTATTTTGTAAAGTTGATAGTCTTGGAGTGAACCAAGGGCGCTTAGAAGAAACGGACAACGGAGCAGAGTAAGGGATACATTCGTCCAATAGAGAATTTAAGGTGCTATAAAAAGATTTTAGGGCAATATTTATATCAACCGAATCATATATATAAGACCAATCAGTTGCCAGAATACGTTGATTTAATAAAGAGTAATTTCATTTGCGAAAGCAACGGCGAGGCAGGTTAAACACTGGAGGAGAAGACATAACAGGATTGCTAACAGACAATGTAACTTCTAAAGTAGGATGATATGAATCCTCAGGGACAGACAGAGGGGATGACCTAGATACATTGGCAATACAGTAGTTGTTAAGAAATACAAGATCGAGTGTTCTTATCAAATGATTAGAAACTGAATTGATCTGAAACAATGGAAGATCAAGCATTTCTTCTAAGAAGTCATGCTGGGCCGACGGTACAAGATAATTTATGGTGTCGGATGAAGACCAGGGGATGGATGGTAAATTAAAGTCACGCCAGTACGATAAAAATATCATTATCACGGATATGAGCAGAAACTTCTTTAATACAAGTTAGGTGTTGAAGATAAACTTGAATGTCAGAAGAAGGAGGGATATAAGAGCAAGTGATATAAACAACATGTGAAGGGAGAGTTACTTTAACAGAAATAATCTCAGCATCATTAACGGCAGAAAAACAGAAAGAAAGTTTTTTATCTGTTGAAAAAACGTCTATGTGCAGCATTTCACCAGCATAATTTGGAATAGGAGTCTCCCCGAGCTCTTGTTTTTTTGGGTGCCTGTCATACTTGGCCTTTGTGCAAACTCTGCAGTTGGCAACTACTTCTATGGCTAAAGTGCTCATGTTGGGGAAATAATAGTCGCGTAGGACTTGTTTGGTATTTTCCTGTGCTGCTCAGTGTGCACGATTATGCTCAGCTGTGATGATTTCTAGCTGCTCGTTTTTATCAGTTACGTCCTGCACGAAATTCTTACAGTGCCAGAATTTGGTGGCAGGGAAAAGTACAATCAGGTCGTGTTGGAAACTCGCTAACGTAGGCAGATCGCAATGTATTGTATTTACGACCCCTGTGTTGACGATTTCCTTGAGCCTTTCGAGGATGCTGCTCTTGTCAGTATAATTGATTAAGTGTCGTGTTTTGGTGCGAAACATCAACATATTTCGCTTTAATGGAAAACGCGACTCCTCTAGAACGATTTGGTTCCTGAAACAGTTCAGTGGTTTGTCAGTTGTTTCGACCGTGTAGGTCAGTGAGAGTTCGCTGTGAACGGTTGCAGCGTCCGACTGGGGCTCATTTTGCAGAGCATTAATGTTTTGCCTGGAAAGGGCATCCGCAACCAGATTTTCTTTGCCTGGTTTGTAAAACATTTTGGCATTGTGTTGGTCGATATAGGATTTCCATCTTTTTATCTTAGCGTTTGTGTTTTTGTCCGCAACAGCGAAAGTAAGTGGCTGGTGGTCTGTGAAAATGTTGATTTCCCTTGAACCGTACAGAAAGTTCTGCAATCTGCCCAAAGCCCACACAATGGCTAGTAATTCTCTTTCGTTAGTGGCATGGTTTATCTCGGCCTGTTTCAAGGCGCGAGATATCATTGTTATCGGTCTATTACCTTGGGAAAGAACTGCGCCAATTCCACTGGCTGATGCATCAGTGGTCAAGTCAAACGGTTTTTGGAAATCTGGATACATTAATATGACATCCTCTGATGCCTAAATGTTACGCAGATGCTCGAATGCATCGCGTTGAGTTTCATTAAACTCAACAGGGATTTTTTTTACATGTGTTCGCTGACTGAACCGTTCTCACCCTTGAGTATGTCTGATATCGGACGAGCTATAGCAGCAAAATCCTTAATAAAGACCCTGTAGTAACTAGCTAATCCTAGGAACGATCTAACGCCGTAAACGTTTTTGGGTTCAGGGAATTCCTGAATTGCTCTAACCTTTTTCGGATCGGATTTTGTTCCGTCTTTTGTTACTATGAAACTTAAGTATTCAATACTCTCTTTGAAAAACCTAGTCTTTTCTGGGCTTATTCGCATGTTTGCGTCGATTAAACATTTTAACACAGTATTAATGTGCTGAAGATGCTCCGTCTCGTTTTTGGAAAATATTATGACGTCGTCCACATAGATGAAACATATTTTCCCAATGTATTCCCTCAGGACATCATCTAATGCCCTTTAGAAAATACTGCCTGCATTTTTCAAGCCAAACGGTAGACGGCAGGACTCGTACTTGCCGCTACTAACCGAGAACGCAGTCTTCTCGCGGTCATGCTCCGCAAGGTAAATCTGATGATACCCTGATTTTAAGTCGAGGGTAGTGAAAAATTTTGCCTTTCCTAGGTTCGCTAGAATCATAGGAATACTTGGCATAGGGTAACGGTCCGGTATGGTTTTCTCGTTCAGGTCCTGAAATCGATGACCAACCTTTTGTTTGGGTTACCGAAGGAGTCAGTGCCTTTTTTATCAACCACCCATGTAGGGCTACTGTAAGGCGACCTGGAAGGCCTGATTATGCCGTCCTTCAACATTTGTTTGACTTCTGAATTAACGAGGTCAGAAACGCCCATATGACTTGGGTATCTGGAATACACCGGTTCGTTATCTACTGTCCGAATTGTGGCAGTGACAGCGGTATTAAATGGGGAGCTTCATTTGCATTTGAAAAAGCCTTTTTATTTCTGATTATCATGTCCCTGAATCCCTTTTTTACAGAAGGGGGAACCACAATGTCATTGACATCGGTGAAGTTTACGTCAGCACAGTTGTGATAGTGAAGTTTCTCTGAGACACCCTGGTACTCCAGAGTGCTTTTCGCTAAGTTCAACTTAACCCAGACCTGTGTTAACAAATCGAAGCCTATAATAGCGTCGAACGAGTTGAGTGTGTCAAGGAGAAAGAATGGGGACGTGTGGCGGAAGATATTCATCAGGCATTTATGCCTAACTTCGGTAGAACCGTGAATTGAGTTTACCGAAAATGACTTGGCGACCGGCGTTATGGTTTTTAGCTCTGTTAAGGGCTTCACATAATTTTTCGCCGCGCCAGTGTCGATCAACATCTTCAGAGTTCTCCCAGCCAACCGTCGCTGAATGAACGGTAGCCGGGAGTGTTCCCTAAAAAATTTACTGAGTCGTCCCCTGGTGCGTACTCATTTTCACTTTCTAATTCCTCGACTGCAGCCTTTTCTGCCTTTTCATACTCTGCTACAGCTTCTTTAGAGTCTTCCTGCACAATGTTGTTGAGACGCTGACGTCTTGGACCTGTTGAACGGTCAGATGAGTTCCTACGCTTTGGAGCGTTAGACTCATTAGGATGTCGCTTGCTATGGTCGGTGCGTTGCCTGAATCTGGACGATGAATCTACCTCCATTGGTTGCGGGGCTTCCGCTTGGCTATCTTTGTGGGGTTGCACTTGGGGAGCGCCCTTTTGCCTCTTTACAAAATGAGGGTTCCTTTCTTGGTTTTGCTCCTCTTTGTTGAATCTGTTGGGTTTGCCATTGGATCGGCTTTTGCTGTTTTCAGCGAGTTGGGCTCGTTCCTCCAAAGCTTTTGCGTAAGAGTTAGCGAACATGCTTCTCTCAATGCTAGCTTCCGCCTCTCTGGCCAGGGCCAGAGCAGATGGTAAATCTTTGGGCTGTGCTGGAAAGACTACAGCCCTGAGAGGTTTTTTTAAACCTGAAATGAAGTCGTGCAAAGCGTCGGCTCTAACTTCAGCGTTGAGCAAATCGGCGCCTTCTCGCTCGTGCGACATTACGATTTTGTTTGTAACAAGCGTTAGCTTTTTTTCAACTTCATCGTAGTACTGCATCAGGGTCATATCACCCTGCCTAACCATCTCTAAGCCTTGCCTCAACAGGCGCAAGGATGTTTTATCAGAATACGTGCAATCTAACCTGGCCAATATGGCATCGAAATTAAGCACAGTATTGTGCGATACCAGCAGGGCTCCGGCTGAGCCTCTGATCTTGTTTTGGATTATGGCGACAGCTTGGTAGTATGTACTGCTTGTTGGATGTTTCTTGAAAAGCTCGTAAGCATAGATGGCCGATTGCCTCCATGCTACATATTCATCCTGAATGCCTGTGAAATCTGGCACAGACTTGATTATGTCTAAGGGAACTTCGCATTTAACGTTGGGGTCAAAAGAGATTGCTTCGTATGTGGTGATCTGAGGTGATTCCACCTGCAGACTCTTCACTTGTGTAGCCAACGCGGTTATTTGGGTTTGCAATTGAGATCGCTGCGACGCCAATGCCTGTTTGACGGCGTTCTCAACAAGAGTTTGGACCTGCTCGGCATTCATAGTGTTGTCTACCGGACTTGTAGATAGTTGATTTTTTTTTTTTTTTTTTTTTTTGGGGTTTATTAAGTGAAGAATCTGTACAGACAAAAATAGTACCTTAACAACACATGGAAAAAGGAAAATAGAAAAAATAGCCAATCCCCATAATATATTATGAGGACTAATATTTTATGGCAGTCTTATTGACGTCCAATAGTTTTGGCAAAGCCTAGCCGTTTAAGTCGCCTTAAAGGGCGAGCTGGAAGTAGGTGTTTTGCAAGCAGGCTGCGGTGTCTTAGCAATCTGTCGCTGTATCTGCTAGTGTGGCGTCCAATCTGCTCTTCCACTGTATGCAGCTTCAGATCTTTATGTAATGTAGAACCACGTACGTACCAGGGACAGTTTGTTATTTGTCGTAGTATGCGATTCTGCAGTACCTGTATACGTTTGTAGTTAGATTTGGCTGCAATTCCCCAAATCTGTATACCATATAGCCATATTGGCATAATACAGCTAGCATACACAGCCCTCTTACATCTCAGCTGTAAGGTGCTCCTTCTGTTGATGAGCCACCGCAGTTGCTGTATTCTGTGGCCACATTTTTTCACCGTGGCCTTGAGATGTGGCTCAAAAGTAAGGCGCTTGTCCAGGGTGATGCCAAGATATTTGGCTTGCGACGGTTGATCCAGGTTTACTCCCTCCAGCTGAATTGCAGGGGTATTCATTAAAAGTCTTTTAAGGGTGAAGCTGGGGTTTGTTGTTTTCAGCGGATTGACCTTAAGATTCCACCGTTTGCACCAAGCTGCAAGCGTATTAAGGTAAGCCTGTAGTCCATTAGCTGCTTCTACGCGACAGCTGGAATTGTAAATGACTGCAATGTCATCTGCATAGGTCGCAATAAGAGCCTTAGAGGGGGCTATCATATGTTGACAGTTGGGCCTGGGTATATCAGCAGTATACAACGAATAGAGCAGCGGTCCAAGAACACTCCCCTGTGGAACTCCTGCTCTCATTTGATAATTCGTCGAGTGAGTTTCCCTTACTTTGACCTTAAACTCTCGTCCTTGGAGATATGACCTGAGCAGTCCAAAGTACGGTGCAGGTAGCAGTTTTTTAATTTTGCACAGTAGGCCAACGTGCCACACTCTATCGAAGGCTTGTTGCATGTCAATGAAGACTGCATTGGAGTACTCCTGGTCATCAAACGCCTGCAAGATGTGCTTAACCAATCTGTGAACTTGTTCTACGGTGCCGTGTCCTTCTCGAAAGCCAAATTGATGGTCCGGCAAGATATTGCATTGGCTTATAATTGCAGTAATCCGGTTGGCAACAAGCCTCTCCCATACTTTAGACAAGGATGGTAGGAGGCTTATTGGGCGATATGACTCAGGTTCAGCGTCTGGCTTTCCTGGCTTGTGAATCATCAGAACCGCTGCTACTTTCCATTGCTTTGGGAACTCTTGTACCCTAATAATAGCATTAAAAATTAGTGCTATATATAATATCGCTTTTGTTGGCAAGGCCTTTAGTGTAGCGTGACAAATTTTATCGACACCCGGAGCTTTATTTTTCGGCAAAAGTTGGATGGCTTCAGTAATTTCTTCAGTCCTTATAGGCCTTATAGGCAGGGACATCTGCAAAGGGGTCTGCAGGTTATGATGGGTCTCTCTAATCTGCTCTGCCGTAGCAAAATCAAAAGGAGTGAAACGATCTTCCAGATGAATACCGAAAGCATTGGCCTGCTCTGTTTCGTTTTTGGCAAGGTCACCACCAGGACATCGCACAGGAACCTGTCTAAAGGGTTGTCGCTTAAGCGATTTCGTACATTTCCATAACGAATAGTTCGCATCTATGGTGTAGTCCATAGAGGAAAGTTTCTTCTCGAAATAATCGCTTCTAAGTTCCCTTAAGAGAATTCGTAGCTGTTTCGCTGCCCGGTTCCACATTATTCTGTCCCAAGGGTCTTGAGAACGAATTGCTCTTCTTCGAAGACGTCTTTTGTTCTTATTAGCTCTCTGGCCTCATTTGTTAGAACAATGCCATAGCTTATTGGACGAAGTTCAGGATCAGGTGGAGTTGAAGCTGTTGCAGCTCTACGTATATTCTCAGTTAGAATATCTACTGCATTCTCGATGTCTTCTCTAGTGTCCAGGGTCGAATTTAACTGAAAGGAGCCTTCGAGATGTTGTCTGAAAGCAATTAGGTCAGTTCGGTGGGTGATTAACCGAGAGCTTGGTCTGACATTAACATTATCTATTTGTAGGTTAACAACAAGAGCTATGTGATCGGAGTCTAAATCCCAGCTTTGACTGATATTAACCCGAGAATCCGGTATCCCATGATACAGTGCGAAATCAATACAAGTTGCTATGTGGCTTGGCACATATGGGTATCTAGGTGGTGAGCCAGTAGCAAGAATATTAGCCCCTCTGGCAGTAATGGCTTCGACTAGTTCTCGTCCTCTGGGTGAATTATATGTGTCTCCCCACATCCAATGCCGCGCATTCCAGTCACCTCCAACCAGATACCTTTGACCGCAAGCAGCGAGTATGTCAGTGAAGTGCCTTTCTTGAATTCTATTTCGTGGTGGACAGTATATTGCGCTTACTTCCATGTCTCCTAAGCTTGTGGTGACTTTTATGGAAGACATCTGAATGGTTCGTGTTTCAACAACTCTTTGTGGAAAATGGCTGAGAGAACTCCTCACCAATACAGCCGCCCCTCCATTGCCGTGATTGTGACGTGATGGTTTGTATGCTGGATAAAAGGTATAGCCAAATATTTTAACTGTTTCTCCTCGGTTGAGTCTAATCTCATTTAAAAGAAGGATGTCAATGCTGTTGTTATGCGCGAAGAGCTCGACTTCTCTAGCTTTACCTGAGAGGCCATTGACATTCCAGATAAGAATCTTGAGTGTATTCATTGTGAGGCTGGAGCGTTGTTGTGAAGCTGGAGAGTTGATATACCCCCAGTCCATTGTTTAATCGAATTGGCCATTTCAAAAACCATATTTTCAAGCCGTTCTAGTCGTTGACTGTTCTGCTTGTTTTGCTGTTGTTGTTCTTGTTGCTGCTGTTGTAGCCACAAGAGGAATTGCTGCTGCTGCTGTTGCTGGAGCTGTTGTTGCCATTTCATAAATTGCTGTTGCTGTTGTTCCAAAAGTGATTGGACATCAAGCGTATGCTGCTGTTGAGTAGTATTGTCCCTTGATTTCGGTGAGTGCAGTTGCGCTTGAAAATCATGTAGACGGCGCTGGGCAGGTCCACTTCCGTTTCTTACCATTGAGGCATAAGATATGTTATTACTTGTGACTCTAGAAGTGTTAGGCATTTGCTGTGATTGTTGCTGTAGAGTTATCTGTTGCTGCAGATGCCTTTGTTGCGGCTGTTGGCGCGTTGTTTGGTTTATATCTCTCCTATTCGGATTAGGCGACAACGGTTGACGCTGTTGCTTTTTCGGAGAGCCCGTTGATCGACGAAGGTATTCCTGATATTTGGTACAGCCTTTGTAGCTTGCCATGTGGGGTCCTCCACAGTGTATACAGTAGGGCGGTTGATCTTGGGAACGTACGCATTGGTTGGTTGCATGATTTTCACCACATCGAGCACAGTTGGGATGGCGACGGCAGTACTTGGCTGTGTGTCCATAATCTTGGCATCGAATGCATTGGGCAATTTCCGATGATTTACGCATCTTTTCTATTCTCACTCTTTGTCGGCAGAGTGCTGTGATATTATATATATCATTAATTTTTGCACATGGCTTTATATTGATGAAAAATATGTTGAGTTTTTCATCTCGGCTAGTTCTTGATCTTGGGTTATGTACCTGAAGAGCATCAAAGCCAAATTTTTTAAAATCTGCAGTAATTTCGTTGGTTAGTGTGCTATAATGAAGCCCCTTAACCACTATTCTGTGAGGCTTTTCCAGCTTCATTTGGTATGTATGGAATTCAATACCCAATTTATCAAAATGGTCAACAATAGTTCTATAAGTATTGCAGTCTTTGGGGAATATTCTAGCTGTTTCTCCTTGATTAACTTTGACTGATACGTTATCAACATTTGTTACCTCCGAAATGATTTCAAAGAGATCGTTAAGGTTGGTTATACTTATAACTATTTGCGGTGGCTTTGAATTATTGTTCAGCCGATTATTAGTGCTAGACTCAATCTCTTGTGGGCTGTTTTCTGTGTCATTTATATCCATATTTTCATTAGAAATATTCAGTTGATCAGCTGCAGAAGAGCTAATAGGGCCTACATTTGAATCATTTGAACTTTCCTCATCATGTCTGTCCCTGTTTGTGTCCATTTCCATATCTAGTATGGAAAACCTGTTGCTAGAGTTTTCGTTTCTGGTTGATGCTGGGGGTGATTTCAATACAGTTTCTTTGTTAACCCTTTTATTGTTAAAAGTGGGTGAAACTGGTTTCTTCCTCTTTTGCGTCAGATGTTTTTGGCCATCCTTCAGTCTTGAAGCAGTTCCACTTAAAGCAGCAATGCCGAATGTTGAAGAGGCAGTTGCAGCAGCTCTTTCGAGAGTTGGAGAAGCAGTTTCCAATGCGTTTTGTATGGAACAAACATTCCGGATATGCATGATCCCGCTGGAGCACACACTGCTGATAGTGGGAGTTGACGCAGTTGCCGTGGAGTAAGTAGAATTACTAGTAGCACTAGTAAATGTAAGCGTAGTAGTTATTGGACTAACGCAATGAGTTTCAGAGCACAAAGCATTAGTGACCTCTGACCTGATCACAGATGGTGACTTTCCAGCTACTTGGTGCATTTTTTCAAAGGCAATTTTATCAAGCATATTGTTAAGTTTGTTTTTCCGCGGCACGACCAATCTCGATGAGAGCAGACTCGCGGCTTTCTTCGTGGGCTGCTTGCCAATTTTCTCGGGCTTTAAGGAACTCCTAAGAGTATGCATTAATTTTGGCAAGATCCTAGCCAAGTCTAGAACCTTGAAAATGTAAGAGTAAAGCTCAAAGCTTCACTGACGGTGAGCTTTTATTAAATGTTTTGGAATGACGTGGCCGCTGGGCAGCGGAGCCCCGTTTTGGGAAAATGCACTCTTAATTAAATAGGAACGCTGCACTTTCACGTTTTCACTAAAAGTGACTTGATGGTCACTAAACACGGATTGTGCCACTATTGTGGGCTTGTCTTTAAATGTTAGCGGCGAAAATTTAATTTTTCACCGCTTGCGTCACTAAAACACGTGCGTTGCTAGCAGGGTTGCATTCGATACTTACTTATGTAATGAATTATTAAATTCAGCCTCCCAACTATCGTCACTATTGTATTCGCGTTTTATTTCTCTGTAAGCCCAACTCATTGGCTGCTGGTTGGCACTCTCAAACAAACTTTCGCCGATCGTAAAAGATCGGCAAGTTTAGCTATTGGCAACAAAAGGAGACAACGTATTTTACGGTATGCGTTAAAATTTCAAGTGATGAAGGTATGCAATATTTTAATTTTAATGGTTTTATTATGTATGCAATGTTTTATTATTTTTTGATTAAGGTATGCAACAAAAAAAAATATTTTGTTGTTAAGGTATGCAATGTTTTATTTAAAAAATTTTGGTTAAAGTATGCAATGAAAATTTTTTGTCATCGAAAGTATGCAATAAAAGAAATGTCACTCATTAAAAGTATGCACTTGATATAATTTCTTAACACTTCGTGGCGATTATTTAAAGAAAATGCCGAAATTTTCACTTTCGAACTTACATGACAGTGGGTTCTATTTTGGTTGGGCGCCAATTATCTTATTTCGTCGTATCTTCCTCTGGATGAACGCAGCAATCATCCAGTGCTGAGGTTACTCCTAGATCCAGTTATTTCAACTCTTGTAGTTGAATTAATAGATGATTATGGTGGGAAGTTTTACTTGCTTCCGGTTGCTAGCCTTGGGCTTAGACAACAATAAAAGATAGGTGATTACGACAGATAGCCGGAGCTTATTTATTGAGCGACTTAAGTGTGGTGCACTTTATATCAAACTGATTCACAAAACTACAAAATTTATCATAAGACTGCCGTTGCTACAATGCATCACGCCACAAGCTACAGTCGGCAAGCCGACTCAGCATTCCTGTGCAGAATAGCGCGACACTTTGAATATGAAGTGTCCGCTTACCACTGCTGCCGTTCTTAGCGCAAAGCGCTGAACTCAGTTAAGGCGCGTCAGCATTGTTTATACAAAGCTACTTAGTTGCTTAATGCGATACAATGTGTGTGCGAATATGTGTGTTTACAATAATATGTGTGTGTAATAGAAAATTAATGTGTATTACTTATCTTTTTTCACCAGGGAACTAGCTGGGGCAAGTGCAGAAGGATATCCGGCTCCAAGGACCAATGTTTTTGTAGCGGAGGCTCCAAAATGATAAGACACAATGGTGGTGTTGTAATGTGTAAAGTGATTTAATTCAGTGTGTGTGTTGTTGGACATATGTAGTTTGTTGACTCCAGTATTGTTCAGGGTTTTCTTATTGTAGTTGAATATGATGTAGTTTTGTTTCCAATAACGTGTGGGGTTAATTCTTTGTTAATTGTAGTAATTGTAAATCGTAGTAGGATTAAGCGTAGACACGTCTGGTATTCTCGAGTATGAAATTGGGACTGGCAACCGCGCTCAGAACCAACTGTTGAAGCTCTGTTAATGTTAACAGTAACTTCAACGGGACATTTGAAAACTCAATATATAAGTAAAATATTAGAGATGCGTCATGGTTCTGAGTCGGTTACCTTTTCTGGCATCAACAGTAACATTTCTTTTTCAGTCAAAGTCCATCGTACAAAGTCTTTATTAAAGCAAAATAATACAGATTTTCTTAATTTAATTAATTTCTTATTAATTCAAACCATGAGATCAGGATTACCACCAACATTTATTTGATCAATTTCAATCTTAAGCTTTTTCATAAAGCGTTTACGTTTTTGTTTCAATATGACATTTTCTTTAACTACCTCACGGTTTTACTCTCTTTCAAACCGACAAAACAATGTTAGCGCACAGCTTTACTCTCATTCAAACCGGCCAAACAATGTTCTTTCTTCAACGCACAGTTTTACTCTCATTCAAACTTGCCAAACAATCTTCTTTCTTCAACGCACAGTTTTACTCTCATTCAAACTTGCCAACCAATTTGCACCACGCTTCCTAACCAAAGTTTCAACCTTACTGCAACATATTGCGAACCACATAACTTGGGCACCCATATGTACAGAAAGTCTTCTTTGGTAATTTCTGGGGCTTACATGGTTTTAATCAATCTCAAGATTGCAGCCCTCACTGGCTCGATCCATGGCGTCTTCTTCTGCGCCTTCATCGTCAAATTTTGTGGTAATCTCTTTCTCAGGCATACGTCGCAAAAATTCGTGCGAATACTTATAAGTTCTGTTATTATTTAATGCCTAGAGTTTATATCGATCTCCTGGCAATACTTCGGCAACTAAAAATGGACCTTTAAACTTTGGATCTAATTTGGTCTGGTGACGCTCTTCATTTTTAAGTAAAACATGGTCACCAACCTTGTGCCTCACAACAGCAGCTTTCCCTTTATCAAATCTAGCTTTGTCAAATCTAGCATTCTTTCCATGTTACGTTTTGCTATTTCTCTAACTAAACCAACATCAACAGCATTTTCGTTATCTACAACAGATACGAGACCAAACGGCCTTGCTTCCTTACCAATAAGTACTTCTAATGAGCTAACCTTGGTCACTCTATTGGGCGTGCTATTAATAGCCAACTGAATTTCACATAACGCATCCTGCCAAGATCCTTGGCCTGTTTCAACCGCAGTTAACATGGATTTGAGGGTACTCATAACTCTTTCAACTTGACCATTGGCACGACTGGCACCTGTGGCGATTAAGTGTAAATCTATTTTCTGTACGGAGCAGAAATCACGGAAAGCTGTGCTAGCAAAACTGCGACCTTGATCAGCAATCAGTCGAGATGGAAAACCAAACAATGATATTAAAGATTTGACCGCCTTTATGCAATTTTGAGTGTCCAGCTTTATGGTATGAGAAAAATAAACAAATTTAGTAAATTCGTCTATCAGCACAATTATATATTCCTTCTGGTCATTTTTACCGCTAAGCTTCCCTGTTATATCCACATGAACTGTATGCCACGGAATGTCAATCTTAGGAATTGGATGCAGCTCGGCTTGAATTTTGTCAGACAGTGGCTTTGACAACCTGCAGGTGATACAGTTGTCCACAAATTTACGAACATACTTAGACATTTTGTCGAACCAATAGAACTCATACATTTTCTCGAGAGTTTTCTCCCACCCGAGATGCATAATTGACTCGTGCACGTTGTTGACAGCAGACCACCTAAACGGCCTTGGAATTATAGGTAAACAACGAGACTTTCCGTTTCTTTGGACTTTTCTATACAGTGTCCCAGACCGTAGTTCATAAGTTTTGGCCAAATCCTCAGGCAGTTCATCATTACGCAACTTAGAAACAATGAAAGAAGTTTCTTCATCCCTTTGCTGTTCAGCTAAAAACCAGTTGTCGGATATTTCCGTTAAATTAATACGTTCCTCGGCCTCACCTGACGAATTTTGTACACTTTTTGATATTGGGTTTCGAGACAAAAAATCTACGTGAGCCATGCGCTCACCGGGTCTATACTGAATTTCAAAATCAAAAGATTGCATATACGACCACCACCTATGAACCCTCGGCGTTAACTCTATTTTGGTACGAGAAGCCTTAAGAGAATTGCAGTCAGTGAAAACAACGAAATGACGACCATGCAAATAGTGGCGAAAGTATTTAATAGAGTGAAAAACCGCTAGGGTTTCCAGTTCGTACGAATGGTAAATGCTAAAATATTCGATAACTCGAGGCTTGTTTTCAATTCGGTGCAGCAAAATAGCACCATAGCCAAAAGCACTTGCATCTGTGTGTAACTCAATAGAAAATTGTGGATCGAATATCGTGAGAACAGGTTCATTAGTCAAAATAGAAATTACTTCTTGCCGTATTTGCTAAAACTCTAAATCCCATACAAATGATTTGCTCTTTGACGTTAGGGCGTAAAGGGGTTTCATTATTTGTGAAAGCTTGGGTACAAACTGACGAAAGTACGAGACTCGTCCGATGAATTGTCTCAACTGGGTGACGGACTGAGGAGGTGGCAAATCGATAAGGGCTCGTATCTTTCTTGGATTTGGTCGAATCTCACCTGCTCTAACTTCAAAGCCCAAGTACTCAACACACGATTTAAGAAAAGAGCATTTTGTAATATTAAAAGAAAATCCAGCTTCTGTAAGCGTTTGCAAAACTACCCTCAATCTATCAAAGGCTTCTTCCTTTGTGCTTGCGACTATCATTACGTCGTCCATGTAGACAATTGCTTATGAATGAGTAAGATCACTTAAGGCACGATTAATAGCTCTTTGGAATACAGAAGGAGCGCTTTAAAGCCCAAATGGCATATTCAAATATTCAAATTGCCCTTCTGGGGTGACAAAAGCCGTTCGCTCGATTGAATCCGGGTGAATTGGGATCTGGTGAAACCCACTTGCCATGTCTATACAACTGAAAAACTTAGCACCACTCAGCCTCGCTATCTGATCGGAAATAAGCGGCAATGGATACTAATCCGAAACAGTATTTGCGTTAAGCTCTCTATAATCTACACATAGACGGTCTGTACCATTTTTCTTTCGCACAAGTAACATTGGGCTCGCAAAAAGGGAGCAACTAGGTCGTATAATGTTTGATTCCAACAGCTGTTTAATTAATTGCCAAACTTTTTCCTTTTCCTCTACACTCAATCTATACGGCCGCTTTTGAACCGTTTTATTTTGGTCAATCAACTGTGCGGGGCAGTCCTACCAGCTGAACTGTCCTCAGCCCTTCTCCATAAATTGCCAGCCAATAATTTTAAACTTTTCTACTGGACAGATTCCACTATTGTGTTGTCCTGGTTGGATAAACCACCTTGCAAGTGGATAACTTTCTATGCCAACCGAGTGGACAAACAATTTTGCGATTTGGGACAGGACCTCCCACTTCGTATAAGAAACTCGAAAGACGGCGTCAGCAGGCATGAAAATGAATTCGTCGCTGCGCGCTTGCCAGCGTAAGCTAAGACCCTAGGGTCTTTGCCGTACTGGAGTCCTCGATCTCTAGAAACTCCTCGCATAACAAATGCTCCTTGGCGATGTCTTGAAGGACTTCCTTAGCGTTCGAAGTCCATTTCCTTAGGGGAAATCCAGCGCTGTCCATAGCATGTCGCAGTTCCACGATGGTTGTAACGGCCTCTGTCTTCGAGTTTGTCCCAGCGAGGATGTCATCTACGTACATGGAATCGGAAATGACCTTGCTTGCGAGAGGATACTGCAAGCGTACGTCTTCCGCTAGAAGCTGAAGCACCCTGAGCGCCAGAAATGGGGCACAGTTTACCCCGAAGGTGATGGTGTTGAGCTCAAAGTCCCCAATCTCGCCGTCGGCCTTCCGAAAGACGATTCGCTGGAACGGAGTGTGTCTAGGGTCCAGTAGGATTTGACGATACATTTTCGTGATGTCAGCGTTGAAGACATACCGAAAATATCGCCACTTGAGGATCTGCATTGTGAGATCGGACTGAAGAATGGGTCCTGGATGAAGGATATCATTCAGGCTCTTGCCATTTGAGGATGGACAGGAGGCGTTGAAGACAACCCGCACCTTGGTAGTGGTGCTATCAGGCTTAAATAAAGCGTGGTGTGGCAAATAAATATTGTATTTGGCGGAGTTGCCATGGGGTGAGATTTCTCTCATGTGACCCATATCGAGATATTCTTGGAGCACGGAGTTGTATTGCTCTTTTAGAATGGCGTCCCTTGATAAACGGTTCTCGTTTTTCAGGAACTGGGCCTGTGCAATAGACCTTGAATGACCTAAGACGATGTCATCCGGATTTCGGAATGGAAGGGTCACCACATATCTGCCACACTCGGTCCGTGTAGTCGTTTTGACAAAATTGGACTCACATATGGAGTCGGCTTCCTTGACCAGCTTCGCTGGAACATCCTCCACCTCCCAAAATTTTGAAATAAGCAGGACCAGTTTCATCCCATCGTTGGCCGAAATTCTCGTCGAGAAGGATAAAACGGATCGCGGTACAATCTTTGAAAGTAGGCCGGTGAGAATCCAGCCAAACACGGTTTCTTGCCCAAGGAGCAACAATTGTGCGCACTCGTACAGTCTCGTAACTGGTGCCCTCTTGCGAAACAATTCAAGCAGAGTTGTTTTTGCTTGATGTAAGATGCCCGCTCATTAACGGGCATCTGTAGAAAACGAGGGCACAGACGGACAGGGTGGTTCTCTTTGGAGCATAAGTCGCAAGTCTTACTTTTCGGAATAACTTGCGCTTCGAAAGAATTTACCCTCTTAGGGGCTTGGTTGTTCCGGGCAATAGAAGCTGAGGAATTGTGGGACGTGGAAGTGGGTTTCACGTCCTCAATAGCTTCGAGCGTGCGATAGCGTTCGTTGAGGAACACACTTAAATCGTGCCACGCTGGAATTTCTGATTTGTTGGAAATGGACTGTTCCCACAAGGAAAGAGTGAGTTTTGGCAGCTTTGACGAACACAGAAAGACTAGAATACAATCTGCAAACGGGGAAAACGCGTCGATATCGGAATGCTCTAGCGCCGTGAAGCATCGTTGGATGGTACTTTGGAGCTCCTTGATTGCTGCACCCGATTCGTGGTTAACCGGGGACAGGTTAAACAGAATTTTTAGTTGGCTGGTGACAAGCAGCCTCTTATTCTCGATGCGCTCGCAATGTGCTGCCCACGCAGTCGCAAAACCATCGTTGGTAAGCGGGAATTTGGCGATTATCTCATTGGCCTCACCCGCTGTCTTGGAGTTGAGATGGTACAATTTCTCAACCGGAGTCAACCTCGGATTGTTGACATAAATTGCGGAAAACAGATCGCGGAACGTCGGCCAGCGCAGGTAGTCTCCATGAAACACCTCTGTGTCACACGGAGGGAGATGGCAGCCCCCGGAGAAGGGCAACGGAGTAGGTATTTCAACCCTTTCGGACGCAGACGCATTCTTAATTTGACCCTTCAGGCGCACAAGACATTTCTCGTATATCGAGTAGCAGTGATCATATTTCGCCTCCATGGCAGTAATATCCTCATTGCTTACGTCCCGTCTAAGTGCGCTGGAACACAATGCATATTCCGTCTCAACTTTCTCCCAAAACGATTGCAGCCGATCGCGGCGAATCTCGTAAGTGAAGATATTGTCATCTTCGGATGCGGGAGTGATCACGCGAGCCTCAAACTGGATAAGTTTGTCGGTGACGGAAATGAAACTTGTCAAAGACATTGTGTGGCTTCTTTGTACGGACCTGGTCTTTATCGGATTACGCTGCGGAAATTTGGAATTTAAATCCCTTTTCGGAAGTGCGCTTGGAAATCGCGATGATGTTGATGCGGGTGACACCAAAGGATCTTTTTTCGAGCGCGTAATAGGACTTAGTTTAGGTTTTTCACCTTGCTGTAGTGGGTATTTCGGAACACCAGTCGATTTTCTCGAACCTGATGGAGCTTTTGGATTTGCCTTCTTATCAGTCCCTTTGGACCCTGTGGACATACTACGCTTTAGGATTATTTATTATTATTTTTTTCAGATCTGTTATTGGAACACCGGAGTGGTAATAACAACAAAAAAAATAAAATAAATAAGTTGCACGCACAAAGAGATATACCATAAAATATTTATATATGTAGGGTATTTTTTTATTTTATTTTTTTAATTATCATTAATTATCCAAAAAGAAAATAAAGAAAATAAAAAATTAAATGTTCTATGAATAAGAAACAACTTTTATTCCTATTTTTTTAATTTATTTATTAATGGATTTTACTTAATACCGATGTTGCCGCACATATATGTTGGTAGAAGTTGCTTGGAGCGCAGCTGGTTGCATGCAAGGTTTCAGATCACCAGCAGTGCTGCCAACTTTTTTTGAGCAAAAAAAGCTAGAAAGGTGAAAAAATAAAGCAAAAAAAGCTATTTACATACAAATGATACCAAATGACTCATACAGAAAAAAGCTGCCCCATACAATATTTGAAATTTTTTTTTTTTTTGCAATCGCGTTTTGAAAAAAGCCAGATCTGACGGAAAAAAAACAGAATTGGCAGCACTGATCACCAGTGTAGATGTGTCATTAAAATGATTGTTGCGCGATCGATTGTAACCAAACTATCGATAATTTGCTTGTTTACCTTTTGCAGCAGAAGTTGTGTCGTGGTAAGTAGTTTGTTATTTATTTTATAAATAAGGTTAATAATAAGGCAGCGTTTAAGAAAAATGAAACGCTCTTAATCTTTATTGTGTTTTTTGTGCGCACAATTTTCTGTGTGGATACATTTATACATATGTATGTCGTATTATTGGCGGATTGCCAGCGGCCCTTTGTGTATGTTTTTGTTGTGTGCAACTAATGTGTTTGTTAATTTGTTAATGATAAATGTTTTTACCAATGAAATAAAACGAGTGTAGTAAGAATTTAATTGTTTGATGATTTTTTATTGTATTTTATGCGCACATCAATTTTGTGCACATATGCAGGTATGTTGGACTGCTGGCGGATTGCCGGCGGCTTTGTTTACGTTTTGGGTTGCGTGCAAAAAGTGTGTAAATAAATTATGTTAATTGTAACACTTGAGCACAAGGACGAGAGTGAATTGTTGTAGCGGATTTACTGAATAATATTTAGGACAAAATATTATTCAGTCGCGGTAGATGTGTATGTATGTATGTACATACATATATTTTTGCTTTGCACGGAACAATGGAATTGGCACTAGTAAGTACCGGCATATGCTAATAAATATATTCAACTATATTTGAGTTTTAACATATGTTGTTCTATGTAGGATATTTGTGCGGACTTGGAAAATTGTTCACAATTTTTTGGACAGATCGGAATTACATACATACAACGTATATATATGGAAATATATGTATGTTGCAATATGGCGGACTTGGGATGCCGGTATGTACGAACAATTTTTACACAGTTGAAAATAGAAATCTAATGTGTATTACTTATCTTTTTTCACCAGGGAACTAGCTGGGGCGAGTTCAGAAGGATATCCGGCTCGAAGGACCAATGTTTTTGTAGCGGAGGCTCCAAAATGATAAGACACAGTGGTGGTGTTGTAATGTGTAAAGTGATTTAATTCAGTGTGTGTGTTGTTGGACATATGTAGTTTGTTGACTCCAGTATTGTTCAGGGTTTTCTTATTGTAGTTGAATATGATGTAGTTTTGTTTCCAATAACGTGTGGGGTTAATTCTTTGTTAATTGTAGTAATTGTAAATCGTAGTAGGATTAAGCGTAGACACGTCTGGTATTCTCGAGTATGAAATTGGGACTGGCAACCGCGCTCAGAACCAACTGTTGAAGCTCTGTTAATGTTAACAGTAACTTCAACGGGACATTTGAAAACTCAATATATAAGTAAAATGTTAGAGATGCGTCATGGTTCTGAGTCGGTTACCTTTTCTGGCATCAACAGTAACATTTCTTTTATTTTTTTTTTCATCAATTCCAAACAAAAAGTCTTTCAAAGTCCATCGTACAAAGTCTTTATTGAAGCAAAATAATACAGATTTTCTTAATTTAATTGAGGGTGTTCACAAGTTATCGTAAAATTGTAAAGCGTAAATTTACCACACGCAAGCTAGTGAGCAACCCCTTGTGATTCACTGTAGTAATTGTTGTGTTAAAACAGCTGTTTTGACAAGTGACATTTGAGTGCCAAAATTTTATTCGGGACAAAATATACACAAAACGAAAACTTAATAAAAATGCCAAGACAAAGTGAGCGACAAGCTTTGAAAAATCGAAAAATAGACTTGGCCCTTTGGGAAATGGAATGCATTGATTTGTAAATGTTCTCAAATATATTTTTCTCATAACTGATACTTGAATCTTACTGACTATTTTATATGTGACCGCATATTTTTTAGACAAAAATTTCGATATGGCTCGATACCAAGTATTTTTACTCGATACTGTGAATAATTTTACAGCACTTCAACTCATCACAACTTTACTATTTTACGATAGTTTTTTTAAACATACCCTAGGGCATGTTTAATCGTCGTAATTTTTTCTCATGTGTTTTGTTGTTGCGTTGTAAACTTTTGGATTTACAATTTTACGCTTTACAATTTTACGGCAGCTAATGAATACCCTCATTAATTTCTTATTAATTCAAACCATGAGATCAGGGTTGCCACCAACATTTATTTGATCAATTACAATCTTTAGCTTTTTCATAAAGCGTTTACGTTTTTGTTTCAATATGACATTTTCTTTAACTACCTCACGGTTTTACTCTCTTTCAAACCGACAAAACAATGTTAGCGCACAGCTTTACTCTCATTCAAACCGGCCAAACAATGTTCTTTCTTCAACGCACAGTTTTACTATCATTCAAACTTGCCAAACAATCTTCTTTCTTCAACGCACAGTTTTACTCTCATTCAAACTTGCCAACCAATTTGCACCACCCTTCCTTACCAAAGTTTCAACCTTACTGCAACATATGGCGAACCACATAACTTGGGCACCCATATGTACAGAAAGTCTTCTTTGGCAATTTCTGGGGGCTTACATGATTTTAATCAATCTCAAGATCGCAGCCCTCACTGGCTCGATCCATGGCGTCTTCTTCTGCGCCTTCATCGTCAAATTTTGTGGTAATCTCTTTCTCAGGCATACGTCGCAAAAATTCGTGCGAATACTTATAAGTTCTGTTATTATTTAATGCCTAGAGTTTATATAGATCTCATGGCAATACTTCGGCAACTAAAAATAGACCTTTAAACTTTGGATCTAATTTGGTCTGGTGACGCTCTTCATTTTTAAGTAAAACATGGTCACCAACCTTGTGCCTCACAACAGCAGCTTTCCCTTTATCAAATCTAGCTTTGTCAAATCTAGCATTCTTTTCCATGTTACGTTTTGCTATTTCTCTAACTAGACCAACATCAACAGCATTTTCGTTATCTACAACAGGTACGAGACCAAACGGCCTTGCTTCCTTACCAATAAGTACTTCTAATGAGCTAACCTTGGTCACTCTATTGGGCGTGCTATTAATAGCCAACTGAATTTCACATAACGCATCCTGCCAAGATCCTTGGCCTGTTTCAACCGCAGTTAACATGGATTTGAGGGTACTCATAACTCTTTCAACTTGCCCATTGGCACGACTGGCACCTGTGGCGATTAAGTGTAAATCTATTTTCTGTACGGAGCAGAAATCACGGAAAGCTGTGCTAGCAAAACTGCGACCTTGATCAGCAATCAGTCGAGATGGAAAACCAAACAATGATATTAGAGATTTGACCGCCTTTATGCAATTTTGAGTGTCCAGCTTTATGGTATGAGAAAAATAAACAAATTTAGTAAATTCGTCTATCAGCACAATTATATATTCCTTCTGGTCATTTTTACCGCTAAGCTTCCCTGTTATATCTACATGAACTGTATGCCACGGAATGTCAATCTTAGGAATTGGATGCAGCTCGGCTTGAATTTTGCCAGACAGTGGCTTTGACAACCTGCAGGTGATACAGTTGTCCACAAATTTACGAACATACTTAGACATTTTGTCGAACCAATAGAACTCATACATTTTCTCGAGAGTTTTCTCCCACCCGAGATGCATAATTGACTCGTGCACGTTGTTGACAGCAGACCACCTAAACGGCCTTGGAATTATAGGTAAACAACGAGACTTTCCGTTTCTTTGGACTTTTCTATACAGTGTCCCAGACCGTAGTTCATAAGTTTTGGCCAAATCCTCAGGCAGTTCATCATTACGCAACTTATGCCCTGATTCCACTACAAGCAGAATGCAAGTATGTAATTGGAACTCGGGAATGCTGCATTCTTTTGTATTGGATTCCCATTTGTACAATGGGAATCTTGTTCAAATATTCCCCGTTGGTTGGCTGCATTCCCAGTTGGTTGAAAACCGACCAAGTGGGAATGTTAGAAGTTAACATTACAGAGCACTGAACAGAAATTTAACATAGTCGATACTATGAAATTTTGTAATCGATGATTGGCTTAAACAGTGCCAATTTGAGTAAAACAGCTTGTCATCAAGTGCATGTCTAAACAAACTGGGATATTCTCTAAACCATGTTTGCGTTTTGCGCACAAATTAAAGCAATAATTTTTTTTTGTTTGGCTTCACTTATTTTGTTTGTGTTCGAGCTTATATTTGCTTCCATTTAAATATAAACGTATAATACACAAACAGCTGTCAGCTATCACTTAGCAGACCCCGTTAAAAAAGAATGCCGAAACCAATTGGATGTATAGTGGAATCACCTGCATTCCCGACTTGCTGTTAATGAAGAATGCAGCCTAGTGGAATCAGGGCATTAGAAACAATGGAAGAAGTTTCTTCATCCCTTTGCTGTTCAGCTAACAACCAGTTGTCGGATATTTCCGTTAAATGAATTCGTTCCTCGGCCACACCTGACGAATTCTGTACACTTTTTGATATTGGGTTTCGAGACAAAAAATCTACGAGAGCCATGCGCTCACCGCCTCTATACTGAATTTTTAAATCAAAAGATTGCATATACGACCACCACCTATGAACCCTCGGCGTAAACTCTATTTTGGTACGAGAAGCCTTAAGAGAATTGCAGTCAGTGAAAACAACGAAATGACGACCATGCAAATAGTGGCGAAAGTATTTAATAGAGTGAAAAACAGCTAGGGTTTCCAGTTGGTACGAATGGTAACGTGATTCTGCTGATGACGTCACCTTGCTAAAATATTCGATAACTCGAGGCTTGTTTTCAATTCGGTGCAGCAAAATAGCACCATAGCCAACAGCACTTACATCTGTGTGTAACTCAATAGAAAATTGTGGATCGAATATCGTGAGAACAGGTTCATTAGTCAAAATAGAAATTACTTCTTGCCGTATTTGCTAAAACTCTAAATCCCATACAAATGATTTGCTCTTTGACGTTAGGGCGTAAAGGGGTTTCATTATTTGTGAAAGCTTGGGTACAAACTGACGAAAGTACGAGACTAGTCCGATGAATTGTCTCAACTGGGTGACGGACTGAGGAGGTGGCAACGATAAGGGCTCGTATCTTTCTTGGATTTGGTCGAATCTCACCTGCTCTAACTTCAAAGCCCAAGTATTCAACACACGATTTAAGAAAAGAGCATTTTGTAATATTAAAAGAAAATCCAGCTTCTGTAAGCGTTTGCAAAACTACCCTCAATCTATCAAAGGCTTCTTCCTTTGTGCTTGCGACTATCATTACGTCGTCCATGTAGACAATTACATATGAATGAGTAAGATCACCTAAGGCACGATTAATAGCTTTTTGGAATACAGAAGGAGCGTTTTTAAGCCCAAATGCATAGTCAAATATTCAAATTGCCCTTCTGGGGTGACAAAAGCCGTTCGCTCGATTGAATCCGGGTGAATTGGGATCTGGTGAAACCCACTTGCCATGTCTATACAACTGAAAAACTTAGCACCACTCAGCCTCGCTATCTGATCGGAAATAAGTGGCAATGGATACTTATCCGAAACAGTATTTGCGTTAAGCTCTCTATAATCTACACATAGACGGTCTGTACCATTTTTCTTTCGCACAAGTAAAATTGGGCTCGCAAAAAGAAAGCAACTAGGTCGTATAATGTTTGATTCCAACAGCTGTTTAATTAATTGCCAAACTTTTTCCTTTTCCTCTACACTCAATCTATACGGCCGCTTTTGAACCGTTTTATTTTGGTCAATCAACTATGCGGGGCAGTCCTACTAGCTGAACTGTCCTAAGCCCTTCTCCATAATATGCCAGCCAATAATTTTAAACTTTTCTACTGGACAGATTCCACTATTGTGTTGTCCTGGTTGGATAAACCACCTTGCAAGTGGACAACTTTCTATGCCAACCGAGTGGACAAACAATTTTGCGATTTGGGACAGGACCTCCCGCTTCGTATAGGAAACTTGAAAGACGGCGTCAGCAGGCATGAAAATGAATTCGTCGCTGCGCGCTTGCCAGCGTAGGCTAAAACCCGGCTTTTCCGTTCTGGAGTCCTCGACTCTAGAAACGCATAACAAATGCCCTTGGGGATGCTAAGGACTCCTTAGCGTTCGAAGTCCATTTCCTTAGGGAAATCCAGCCTGTCCATAGATGTCGCAGTCCACGATGGTCTAACGGCCTCTGTCTCGAGTTGCCCAGCGAGGATGTCATCTACGTACATGGAATCGGAAATGACCTTGCTTGCGAGAGGATACTGCAAGCGTACGTCTTCCGCTAGAAGCTGAAGCACCCTGAGCGCCAGAAATGGGGCACAGTTTACCCCGAAGGTGATGGTTTTGAGCTCAAAGTCCCCAATCTCGCCGTCGGCCTTCCGAAAGACGATTCGCTGGAACGGAGTGTGTCTAGGGTCCAGTAGGATTTGACGATACATTTTCGTGATGTCAGCGTTGAAGACATACCGAAAATATCGCCACTTGAGGATCTGCATTGTGAGATCGGACTGAAGAATGGGTCCTGGATGAAGGATATCATTCAGGCTCTTGCCATTTGAGGATGGACAGGAGGCGTTGAAGACAACCCGCACCTTGGTAGTGGTGCTATCAGGCTTAAATAAAGCGTGGTGTGGCAAATAAATATTGTATTTGGCGGAGTTGCCATGGGGTGAGATTTCTCTCATGTGACCCATATCGAGATATTCTTGGAGCACGGAGTTGTATTGCTCTTTTAGAATGGCGTCCCTTGATAAACGGTTCTCGTTTTTCAGGAACTGGGCCTGTGCAATAGACCTTGAATGACCTAAGACGATGTCATCCGGATTTCGGAATGGAAGGGTCACCACATATCTGCCACACTCGGTCCGTGTAGTCGTTTTGACAAAATTGGACTCACATATGGAGTCGGCTTCCTTGACCAGCTTCGCTGGAACATCCTCCACCTCCCAAAATTTTGAAATAAGCAGGACCAGTTTCATCCCATCGTTGGCCGAAATTCTCGTCGAGAAGGATAAAACGGATCGCGGTACAATCTTTGAAAGTAGGCCGGTGAGAATCCAGCCAAACACGGTTTCTTGCCCAAGGAGCAACAATTGTGCGCACTCGTACAGTCTCGTAACTGGTGCCCTCTTGCGAAACAATTCAAGCAGAGTTGTTTTTGCTTGATGTAAGATGCCCGCTCATTAACGGGCATCTGTAGAAAACGAGGGCACAGACGGACAGGGTGGTTCTCTTTGGAGCATAAGTCGCAAGTCTTACTTTGCGGAATAACTTGCGCTTCGAAAGAATTTACCCTCTTAGGGGCTTGGTTGTTCCGGGCAATAGAAGCTGAGGAATTGTGGGACGTGGAAGTGGGTTTCACGTCCTCAATAGCTTCGAGCGTGCGATAGCGTTCGTTGAGGAACACACTTAAATCGTGCCACGCTGGAATTTCTGATTTGTTGGAAATGGACTGTTCCCACAAGGAAAGAGTGAGTTTTGGCAGCTTTGACGAACACAGAAAGACTAGAATACAATCTGCAAACGGGGAAAACGCGTCGATATCGGAATGCTCTAGCGCCGTGAAGCATCGTTGGATGGTACTTTGGAGCTCCTTGATTGCTGCACCCGATTCGTGGTTAACCGGGGACAGGTTAAACAGAATTTTTAGTTGGCTGGTGACAAGCAGCCTCTTATTCTCGAAGCGCTCGCAAAGTGCTGCCCACGCAGTCGCAAAACCATCGTCGGCCAGCGCAGGTAGTCTCCATGAAACACCTCTGCGTCACACGGAGGGAGATGGCAGCCCCCGGAGAAGGGCAACGGAGTAGGTATTTCAACCCTTTCGGACGCAGACGCATTCTTAATTTGACCCTTCAGGCGCACAAGACATTTCTCGTATATCGAGTAGCAGTGATCATATTTCGCCTCCATGGCAGTAATATCCTCATTGCTTACGTCCCGTCTAAGTGCGCTGGAACACAATGCATATTCTGTCTCAACTTTCTCCCAAAACGATTGCAGCCGATCGCGGCGAATCTCGTAAGTGAAGATATTGTCATCTTCGGATGCGGGAGTGATCACGCGAGCCTCAAACTGGATAAGTTTGTCGGTGACGGAAATGAAACTTGTCAAAGACATTGTGTGGCTTCTTTGTACGGACCTGGTCTTTATCGGATTACGCTGCGGAAATTTGGAATTTAAATCCCTTTTCGGAAGTGCGCTTGGAAATCGCGATGATGTTGATGCGGGTGACACCAAAGGATCTTTTTTCGAGCGCGAAATAGGACTTAGTTTAGGTTTTTCACCTTGCTGTAGTGGGTATTTCGGAACACCAGTCGATTTTCTCGAACCTGATGGAGCTTTTGGATTTGCCTTCTTATCAGTCCCTTTGGACCCTGTGGACATACTACGCTTTAGGATTATTTATTATTATTTTTTTCAATCAGGTAATAACAACAAAAAAAATAAAATAAATAAGTTGCACGCACAAAGAGATATACCATAAAATATTTATATATGTAGGGTATTTTTTTATTTTATTTTTTTTAATTATCATTAATTATCCAAAAAGAAAATAAAGAAAATAAAAAATTAAATGTTCTATGAATAAGAAACAACTTTTATTCCTATTTTTTTAATTTATTTATTAATGGATTTTACTTAATACCGATGTTGCCGCACATATATGTTGGTAGAAGTTGCTTGGAGCGCAGCTGGTTGCATGCAAGGTTTCAGATCACCAGCAGTGCTGCCAACTTTTTTGAGCAAAAAAAGCTAGAAAGGTGAAAAAAAAAGCAAAAAAAGCTATTTACATACAAACGATACCAAATGACTCATACAGAAAAAAGCTGCCCCATACAATATTTGAAATTTTTTTTTTTTTTGCAATCGCGTTTTGAAAAAAGCCAGATCTGACGGAAAAAAAAACAGAATTGGCAGCACTGATCACCAGTGTAGATGTGTCATTAAAATGATTGATGCGCGATCGATTGTAACCAAACTATCGATAATTTGCTTGTTTACCTTTTGCAGCAGAAGTTGTGTCGTGGTAAGTAGTTTGTTATTTATTTTATAAATAAGGTTAATAATAAGGCAGCGTTTAAGAAAAATGAAACGCTCTTAATCTTTATTGTGTTTTTTTGTGCGCACAATTTTCTGTGTGGATACATTTATACATATGTATGTCGTATTATTGGCGGATTGCCAGCGGCCCTTTGTGTATGTTTTTGTTGTGTGCAACTAATGTGTTTGTTAATTTGTTAATGATAAATGTTTTTACCAATGAAATAAAACGAGTGTAGTAAGAATTTAATTGTTTGATGATTTTTTATTGTATTTTATGCGCACATCAATTTTGTGCACATATGCAGGTATGTTGGACTGCTGGCGGATTGCCGGCGGCTTTGTTTACGTTTTGGGTTGCGTGCAAAAAGTGTGTAAATAAATTATGTTAATTGTAACACTTGAGCACAAGGACGAGAGTGAATTGTTGTAGCGGATTTACTGAATAATATTTAGGACAAAATATTATTCAGTCGCGGTAGATGTGTATGTATGTATGTACATACATATATTTTTGCTTTGCACGGAACAATGGAATTGGCACTAGTAAGTACCGGCATATGCTAATAAATATATTCAACTATATTTGAGTTTTAACATATGTTGTTCTATGTAGGATATTTGTGCGGACTTGGAAAATTGTTCACAATTTTTTGGACAGATCGGAATTACATACATACAACGTATATATATGGAAATATATGTATGTTGCAATATGGCGGACTTGGGATGCCGGTATGGTGTTGTAATGTGTAAAGTGATTTATTTCAGTGTGTGTGTTGTTGGACATATGTAGTTTGTTGACTCCAGTATTGTTCAGGGTTTTCTTATTGTAGTTGAATATGATGTAGTTTTGTTTCCAATAACGTGTGGGGTTAATTCTTTGTTAATTGTAGTAATTGTAAATCGTAGTAGGATTAAGCGTAGACACGTCTGGTATTCTCGAGTATGAAATTGGGACTGGCAACCGCGCTCAGAACCAACTGTTGAAGCTCTGTTAATGTTTAGCCTAGTATGCAGGAACTAGAATTATTTCTGATAGAAAATTTCACATTATTTCTAATGTGTATCTTAAGACCATGTGTGCCCCTTAAAAATTCCGGAAAAATCCCAAAAACGCAAAAAAATGGCAAACGATAAGTTAAAAGAGTAATACGGGCACACTTGTGTTTACATTTAGTTGCCTGCTTTTTAACTGTATTTTTTTTAAACATAAAAATGACTGATGAGATGTTATTAACGGCAGTGGAGGAAGGTTCCTTGGATTTTCAGGATGAGCTTGCTGGAGTTGCATAATTTAAACAATAATAATAAATAATTATAATAACTTTATTTGCCGCTTTTGCTGTTGCTTTCATTAATTTTTATACAAACCAAGGAAAAGAGTATATTGGTTTTGGCAATGTTCCCGTTGTGGTGTGGGCGTCCCCCCCCCCCTCCCCCCCGTCTCTCCGCCCGCCCGTCCGTCCGTTTTTTTGTTTCCAACTTTTTCCCCCCCCTTCAAACAAGGGACTTGAAACTTTCCAATTCCCTTTATCTATGGGATAGTAAATTAAAGTGTCAAGATGGGGTTTTTTAATTAACGGGGGGCTGGCAAATCGATAAATTCGATAACTCAAAACCGATAAATCCACATATTTCGCACATCCTTAAAGCTAGAACTACCAAATTTGGTAAGCAGATAGCTATTAGCAACCCCCAAAAACTGCATCAAAAATTTTGGAGCCACGCCCACCCATTCCCCCCCAGCCCCCCGCAATTTAAAAAAAAAAAAGCCTATAACTCCCACAGTTTTTGAGCTAGAGCCACCAAATTTGGTGCCAAGATAGGTGATGATGACCCCCAAAATTGCATCAAAAGTTTGGATGCCACGCCCACCGACACTGCCCTAGCCGCCCCAATGCACCCCATTGCTTCGTCAAAAACGGGAATGCGTGTATCTTCCAGAGTTGTGGAGCTAGAGCCTCCAAATTTGGTGGGAAGATAGCTGTTAACGACCCCAAAAACTGCATCAAAGTTTTGGAGCCACGCCCACCCATTACGCCCCCAGCCCCCGCATTTTGAAAACAGAAATGGCTATATCTCCCACAGTTTTTGAGCTAGAGCCACCAAATTTGGTGCCAAGATAAGTGATAAAGACCCCCTAAAAACTGCATCAAAAGTTTGGATGCCACGCTCACCAATACTGCCCTAGCCGCCCCCATCCACCCCAACGCTTCGTCAAAAACGGCAATGCGTGTATCTTCCAGAGTTTTGGAGCTAGAGACTCCAAATTTGGTGGGAAGATAGCTGGCAACGACCCCCAAAAGTTTTGGAGCCAAGCCCACCCATTCCTCCCCCTTTCCCCACCATTTACAAACTTTGAGCTAGAGTCACCAAATTTGGTATGAAGATAGCAATTGACATTTCACAAAGATCTGCATAAAAAATTGGGATGCCACGCCCAACCATACTGCCACCAGCCCCCCTTTCCCCACTATATACAAACTTTGAGCTAGAGTCACCAAATTTGGTATGAAGATAGCAATTGACATTTCACAAAGATCTGCATCAAAAATTGGGATGCCAAGCCCACCCATACCGCCCCCAGCCCCCCTTTCCCCACTTTTTACAAACTTCGAGCTAGAGCTATAAAATTTGGTATGAAGATAGCAATTGACATTTCACAAAGATCTGCATCAAAATTGGGATGCCACGCCCACCCATACCGCCCCCAGCCCCCTTTCCCCAATATTTACAAATTTCCAGCTAGAGTCACCAAATTTGGTATGGAGATAGCAATTGACATTTCACAAAGATCTGCATCAAAATTTGGATGCCACGCCCACCCATACCGCCCTTTCCCCACATTTTACAAGCTTTGAGCTAGGGTCACCAAATTTGCAACGAAGACAGCTGGTGGCATCCCCATCTGCATCGGAGAATCTTTAAGGCAGCGTACACCCCTGCCTCATCCGTACCACTTTGCAATTAGGCCTCTTTTTACCGGTTTTAATACTGGTATCGAGTATACCGCAGTCGGTTGCGTCCGACTGCAACGTTTCCACTTGTTTTATATAGTATGTCGCTCATCTCCCTTTCCGCCTCAATTGATTGTTGTGGTGACAAATGATCACAATCGATAAAACTTGTGACGCGACAGTACGTCTTTTTTTCAAGCTCTGCGATACAAATATTTTTTAAAGCAATACACCGGCATTATTTTTGTTATAAATTAATAAATTGGAAAAAACTTACGGACACTGCATTCGTTTAAAACTTCTACTCTATTTAATAAATAAACGATCACTATTTGCGAAAAAACCGCGCGCACACAGTAAACAACAACACTTCTGGGAAGCTGAGAGCTATTCTTGCTCTCCACAAAGCATACGAAAACTACTCTGCTCGCAGCACGACAACACTTTTCCCTACTGCTTTTTCTTTATTTGCACAATAATGGCACCTGTTCCAAAACGTTTGCGCGAAAACTCCACTGGTGATCTGAAGGCTGGAAAGGGGACCGACTACAACTCGCTCGTCCAGCTGATTAACCAACGCTTTGATGAACAGGCTGAATTAATATCAAGCCGTATGAGAGAGTCGGAGGAACACCTGCTCTGCATACTAAATGAGAAGCTGGATGGCATGCACGGTGAGCTTCACAGCATTATGCAGCGGGTGCAAAATCTGGAGCAAGTTGCGGAGGGTACTCGAGCACTACACGTGCAAGTTGCGGCGCTTGAAGACAAGCTCAATGCGCAAGCCAATGCATCCATCGCCAAAGATGTTCGGCTACATGGTGTGCCCCTCGTAGAGGGTGAGCAGCTGCGGTCTATTTTCAACGCATTAGCATTCTCCCTTGGGGTCACCCCGGCACCGAGACTTAATGAGATCTTTAGGATCAGGCGATCTGGCAGAGCAAGTTCGGTAGTCGACCCGGAAATTGTTGTAAAGTTTGATAGCACGCACGACAAAATAAAAATAATGCGAGTGGCAGCAGAATACCGGCGAAACAACAACACGCAACTAAACTTGCACATGCTGGGCTTTGAAGCACATGGCAATGTACCAATTTACCTTAATGAGCAATTAAGCAAAGAGAACTATGAGATCTTCAAGAAAGCAATGCAAATGAAGAGGCAAAAGCTGCTGACAGCTGTGTTCTGTCGCCTGGGCATCGTCCACGTCAGACAGAGCGAGAAGGGAGATGTAGTCAGACTAGACAACCCGCAAAAGCTCGTGCCCTTACAAAGCTCATCTGCAGTCGCCACGTCAACACAACCGACCAATCAGGCGGAGCTTTTTCGCTCTTAAGTTATGCGCTTTAATATTGTCAAAACGTATGTTAATTCATGTTTTAAGTAATTTCTCTTTCTTTCATATTTTAAGTAATTTCTCTCGTTTTACAATTTCGAATCTTTTAAAAGAGGGCTCTCATCTCTTATATTTGAATGCGTCTGATGTCCAGCTGATTTTTATTGTTGTCGTTATTATTATTATTATTTCATATTTAGCGTTAGGTAATATACAATTTTTTGATGTGCTTCTGTTAGGTTTTAAAATCAAGCTTTTTAGATGTCCGCATCTTTAATAACATCCAAGTCGAGCACCCATGCCATGGTTAGAGTTCTTTGTAAGCAAAACAGCGGTTTAAACATTTGCCATATTAATGCTCAGAGTCTGGTTAAGAAGATGGATGAGTTTCGTTTTATTTTTGTGAATTCTAATGTTGATGTTGTCTGTGTCTCTGAAACATGGTTTTTCCCAGAATTAAGTGACTTGTCTATTATTTGTGATGGCTTTAATGTTTTTCGTTCTGATCGTGTAAGTCATGCAGGTGGTGTAGCAGTGTATGTAGTAAAGAGAATTAAGTGTAAAGTTGTTCTAAGTCATCTCCTTGACAGCCCAATTGAATATTTGTTTTTAGAATTAATTAGTCTTAATAAAAATATTAAGACGCTTCTAGGATGTGTGTATAGGGCACATAACCACATTGGTTACTCTGACATGATTGATACAATAGCAAACTTATCACTGAAATTCACTGATATTATTATAATTGGCGACCTAAACAGCAATATGCTTCAGAACCAAGATTTATCAGCAGAATTTAATGCACTGGGACTTGAACTTGTAAATGAATCTACACCGACTCATTTCTCTCAAACCACAAATACTTTACTTGATGTTATCTTTGTAAACAAAACAAACAGAGTAATGTTGTATGACCAAATATCAGTACCTGAGTTTTCCAAACATGACCTAATTTTTATACTCGATACCGAAGGTAAAGGAGTATATTGGTTTAAACATGTGCAATGTCCGTCATGGTGTCTGTCCGTCTGTCCGTCCGTATGTGTGCAAGTTTTTCCTCCACACCCTTCAAGCTAGAGACTTGAAACTTTCCAATTCTCTTTATCTATGGGATAGTAAATTAAAGTGTCAAGATGGGGGTTCTACGATAACTGGGGGGCTGGCAAATCGATAAGTTCGATAACCCAATACCGATAAATCCACATATTTCGCACATCCTTACAGCTAGAAGTACCAAATTTGGTAAGAAGATAGCTATTAGCAACCCCAAAAAACTGCATCAAAAATTTTGGAGCCACGCCCCCCTTTAGCGCCCCCAGCCATCCGCGCATTTTAAAGTCAAAAAAGACTATATCTCCCACAGTTTTTGAGCTATAGCCACCAAATTTGGTGCCAAGATAGGTGCTGATGACCCCTAAAAACTGCACCAAAAGTTTGGATGCCACGCCCACCGATACTGCCCTAGCCGCGCCCCCATCCACCCCAACGCTTCGTCAAAAACGGGAATGCGTGTATCTTCCAGAGTTGTGGAGCTAGAGCCTCCAAATTTGGTGGGAAGATAGCTGTTAACGACCCCCAAAAAACTGCATCAAAGTTTTGGAGCCACGCCCACCCATTACGCCCCCAGCCCCCTTGCATTTTGAAATCAGAAATGGCTATATCTCCCACAGTTTTTGAGCTATAGCCACCAAATTTGGTGCCAAGATAGGTGATGATGACTCCCTAAAAACTGCACCAAAAGTTTGGATGCCACGCCCACCGATACTGCCCTAGCCGCCCCCATCCACCCCAACGCTTCGTCAAAAACGGGAATGCGTGTATCTTCCAGAGTTGAGGAGCTAGAGCCTCCAAATTTGGTAGGAAGATAGCTGGTAACGACCCCCAAAAATCTGCATCAAAGTTATGGAGCCACGCCCTCCATTTCGCCACCCTTTCCCCACTTTTTACAATTTTCGAGCTACAGTCACCAAATTTGGTATGAAGATAGCAATTGACATTCCACAAAGATCTGCATCACAAATTTGGATGCCACGCCCACCCATACCGCCCCCAGCCCCCCCTGTCCCCACTTTTTACAAATTTCGAGCTAGAGTCACCAAATTTGGTATGAAGATAGCAATTGATATTTCACAAAGATCTGAATCAAAAATTTTGATGCCACGCCCACCCATACCACCCCCAGCCCCCCTTGCCCCACTTTTTACAAACTTCGAGCTAGAGTCACCAAATTTGGAAGGAATATAGCTGGTGGCATCCCCATCTGCATCGGAGAATCTTTAAGGCAGCGTACACCCCTGCCGCATCCGTACCCCTTTGCAATCAGGCCTCTTTTTACCGGTTTTAATACTGGTATCGAGTATGCCGCAGTCGGTTGCGTCCGACTGCAACGTTTCCACTTGTTCTTTCTTATGACACTCAACTTGACTCTTATAATCAAATTATTCAATACAGGGACTTTAAAAATGTAGATAAAAGTATGTTGTTCAGTGACTGTAATAATTGTGATTGGAATAGTCTTTACTTCCTTCCGTCTGTTGACACCCAGTTAGGATTGTTACAAACTAATATTGAATATTTGTACAATAAACATGTACCGCTTAGGACCTTAGTTATTAAGCCGAAGCTAAATCCATGGTTTAGCAGTGATATAACAAGTGCAATAAAACACCGGGACAAGCTTTACGAGAGGTGGAAACGTTATAAGACTGACCAAATATTCCAACTTTTTAAGACTGCTAGGCGTAATGTAAATGACTTGATCAGTAGTGCTAAGCGTAGACATTATGGTTTAAAGTTTGACAATATAAATTCCACGAAAAAATTATGGAAGGAGTTGAAGAACGTTGGAATTGGAAAGGCAAAATCTGTGATAAATAATGACTTGGATGTAAATGTTCTTAATGGTAGTTTTGTAAATGTCAATGTTCGTCCAGCAACATGTAATCCGTACATAAACTCTGTGTCGTTCAATAATTGTACTAGCTGTTTTAACTTTGTTAGTGTAAGTCAATGTGATGTTCTTGAGTCAATCTTTAAAATTAAGTCAAATGCGTGTGGATTAGATGATATTAACCCAAAGTTTTTAAAAATAATACTTCCACTAATTTTAGGTCATATAACGCACATTCTAAATTATGCAATCACCACGTCCACATTTCCTGAGATGTGGAAAATCGCTAAGATTACGCCCATCCCAAAAGGCAAAGATGAGTTTAGACCGATAGCTATATTGCCATTCTTGTCTAAAGTTTTTGAAAAATTATTGGCAAACCAAATTTCAACTTTTATGGACACCAACATTTTACTTAGCAACAAGCAATCTGGGTTTAGGAAAAAGAAAAGTTGTATAACCGCAATTTTAAAAATTGTTGAGGATATAAGAAGTCATATGGACAATAGTGAAGTTACTCTATTAACACTTCTTGACTTTAGTAGGGCTTTTGACACGGTTAACCACGAAATTTTGACAACGAAGTTAAGCAGGCTTTATAATTTCTCCACAACTGCAGTTAAGTTAATGGACTCATATTCAAGAAATAGAAAACAGGCTGTAGTTGTTCAGGATTCTACCTCCGACCTTGTGGTAACAACACGTGGTGTTCCACAGGGATCAATTCTAGGTCCTCTACTTTTTACAATTTATGTTAATGATCTCCCAAGTGTTCTGTCCATGTGTGAAGCCCATATGTACGCTGATGATGTCCAATTATATGTAAGTCGTCCTACTAGTCAGATTAACCAATGTATCATGCTATGTAATAATGATCTGTTACGTGTATGTAAATGGGCAAGTAGTAATGGCCTTCGTTTGAACCCGTCAAAGTGTAAATGTATCATAATGTATAAGAAAAAACTAAATGTTGACAATTTAAGTAAACTCTGTGTTGATAATGTAGATATTGCGTATGTGGAAAAGGCTGATAATCTAGGAATAACATTTAACAATACACTAACATGGAAAGACCAGGTCAATAAAGCTGTGGGTAAGACATATGGTGTTCTCCGGCAGCTTGTGCTAACACAGCCCTGGCTGCCGATTAATACAAAAATGACTATAGCGAAAGCTTTAGTTACACCAGTTTTGTTTTATGGAATTGAAATCTTTGCCAACTGTGATATTGCTAGTCAGCAGAAGCTAAAAGTAGCTTTAAATAGTATAGCACGTTATGTTTTTGGACTCAAACGATATGACCATGTTACATGTTTTACAAATCGTATTTTTGACTTAGACTTAAAAAACTGGACTAGATATAAAACTTTAACTTTGCTCCATCAGATCATAAGTACAAAAACGCCTGATTACTTATATGACAAATTACGCTTTGCGGTATCTTTAAGGACCTGCAATATTGTTTGTCCCAGAATTAACTTGCATCCTCCGACAGGCACTTCTTTATATGGGTTGCTCGACTTTGGAATCAGTTGCCACTTGAGATTAAGACTATTAGAAGCACATCAAGTTTTCGAATCAGGCTAAAAAGACATTTACAACAACATAGCTAATGATGTTGATCTTTCATCATTAGTAATAAAAATAAAAATAATAATGGTGATAACGATAGCAATAACATTGTGAGTGAGGTTGCAGAGAGTAATGCCCATAATTATAGACAATTTTTTATTTCCATTTTAATGTTTAGTACATAAGAAGTATTATTATTATTATAATCTTTGTATTAATCATATTTATAATTTCTGTTTAAATTTTTATAGGATTATTTAAATGTGACTAGTGCACTAATTTATAAGTACTCCCACTTGTAGCACTAGGAATAAAATTCAATAAAATTCAAATTCAAATTCAAAAAGTGGCCCAGTAACTAAAAATGGGTCGAGTTTCCTCCCTTTCCTTCTCCTTCTTCCTTTCCTCCTCCCTCTTCTTCTCTTCTTTTTCCTTCTGACTATCCTCCAAGTGGCTTCGCAGTATGTCCACTATCTGCTCCTCGGGGCTGATCACTTTCTCGACCCTACTTTTTTGGCCTGGCTCGGCTGCTATGAAAAAAAAGTTAAGGTAAATTTAATCTATAAATAAGTACATTTAATACTTACAAAATCATATGTAGGTGTGGTGGGCGAAATTATTTCTAAATCTAAGCTCTCGTCAACGGGAGACTCAAAATTAAATGTCGAACTTGCTGACGGCGGCTCCTCCCCTAAAATGTCATCTAAATTTGGTGTAGGGGGTCCAGTTGAAATACTACTGGAGCTGCAGGAAGGGCCTTCAAAAATGCCCATGTTATACGTGCTGTAAACGTGCAAAACTTAGAACAAGAGTTAAAGTTAATTAAACGCAACGTACCGCCTTGCCGTAGACATATTTGGAACGAACGCCATTAAATCAGCGTACTGCCAATTAATTGATTCTTTAATTTTTTGTGCGTCCAGCACAACGCCTCCAGCATTGCCACTTTTCTTGGCCTTGGCACGTTGGTACTTTAGGCTTTCTTTCAAAGAAACCCATGCTTTCTTGCATTCCTCCGCTATTTAGCAAATTAAGTATTTGTATTATTTATGTAAATAACAACCAGATTAGTACTCACCGCATTTCTCCAACTGCACGCCAATTGATTCCCAAGCAGCTCTTATAAAATTTGCATCCATATGCTTTGCGTGTGTAAGGTCCCAAATGCAACTATTTTTCCTCACTGCGTTGATTAATTTGATCTTGTCGTCATGTAAAAATTTTTTAACACGACTTTCATTTTTTTTGCCACTCAAAATTCCCTCCATTTCACAATTGACGCCTAGAAATAATGTGCTGCTAATTTTTTCTGGCAGAAATTCAGCTGTTCAATGCAATCCACACGATCCACTTCAATGTAATCGATGTGGCAACTCACAACATTTTTTGAGTATACATTTCTAAATTCTGCATACACTCATTAGAAATGTCTCTAGAAATTATGTCCAGACATTATTTCTAGCGTTTTTTTTATATGGAGTTTGACACATCTAGAAATATTTCTAGTTCCTGCATACTAAGCTTTAACAGAAACTTCAACGAGACATTCGAAAACTCAATATATAAGTAAAATGTTAGAGATGCGTCATGGTTCTGAGTCGGTTACCTTTTCTGGCATCAACAGTAACATTTCTTTTTCAGTCAAAGTCCATCGTACAAAGTCTTTATTAAAGCAAAATAATACAGATTTTCTTAATTTAATTAATTTCTTATTAATTCAAACCATGAGATCAGGATTACCACCAACATTTATTTGATCAATTAAAATCTTAAGCTTTTTCATAAAGCGTTTACGTTTTTGTTTCAATATGACATTTTCTTTAACTACCTCACGGTTTTACTCTCTTTCAAACCGACATAACAATGTTAGCGCACAGCTTTACTCTCATTCAAACCGGCCAAACAATGTTCTTTCTTCAACGCACAGTTTAACTCTCATTCAAACTTGCCAACCAATTTGCACCACCCTTCCTTACCAAAGTTTCAACCTTACTGCAACATATGGCGAACCACATAACTTGGGCACCCATATGTACAGAAAGTCTTCTTTGGCAATTTCTGGGGGCTTACATGATTTTAATCAATCTCAAGATCGCAGCCCTCACTGGCTCGATCCATGGCGTCTTCTTCTGCGCCTTCATCGTCAAATTTTGTGGTAATCTCTTTCTCAGGCATACGTTTCAAAAGTTCGTGCGAATACTTATAAGTTCTGCTATTATTTAATGCCTTGAGTTTATATCGATCTCCTGACAATACTTCGGCAACTAAAAATGGACCTTTAAACTGTGGATCTAATTTGGTCTGGTGACGCTCTTCATTTTTAAGTAAAACATGGTCACCAACCTTGTGCCTCACAACAGCAGCTTTCCCTTTATCAAATCTAGCTTTGTCAAATCTAGCATTCTTTTCCATGTTACGTTTTGCTATTTCTCTAACTAGACCAACATCAACAGCATTTTCGTTATCTACAACAGGTACGAGACCAAACGGCCTTGCTTCCTTACCAATAAGTACTTCTAATGAGCTAACCTTGGTCACTCTATTGGGCGTGCTATTAATAGCCAACTGAATTTCACATAACGCATCCTGCCAAGATCCTTGGCCTGTTTCAACCGCAGTTAACATGGATTTGAGGGTACTCATAACTCTTTCAACTTGCCCATTGGCACGACTGGCACCTGTGGCGATTAAGTGTAAATCTATTTTCTGTACGGAGCAGAAATCACGGAAAGCTGTGCTAGCAAAACTGCGACCTTGATCAGCAATCAGTCGAGATGGAAAACCGAACAATGATATTAGAGATTTGACCGCCTTTATGCAATTTTGAGTGTCCAGCTTTATGGTATGAGAAAAATAAACAAATTTAGTAAATTCGTCTATCAGCACAATTATATATTCCTTCTGGTCATTTTTACCGCTAAGCTTCCCTGTTATATCCACATGAACTGTATGCCACGGAATGTCAATCTTAGGAATTGGATGCAGCTCGGCTTGAATTTTGCCAGACAGTGGCTTTGACAACCTGCAGGTGATACAGTTGTCCACAAATTTACGAACATACTTAGACATTTTGTCGAACCAATAGAACTCATACATTTTCTCGAGAGTTTTCTCCCACCCAAAATGCATAATTGACTCGTGCACGTTGTTGACAGCAGACCATCTAAACGGCCTTGGAATTATAGGTAAACACCGAGACTTTCCGTTTCTTTGGACTTTTCTATACAGTGTCCCAGACCGTAGTTCATAAGTTTTGGCCAAATCCTCAGGCAGTTCATCATTACGCAACTTAGAAACAATGAAAGAAGTTTCTTCATCCCTTTGCTGTTCAGCTAACAACCAGTTATCGGATATTTCCGTTAAATTAATACGTTTCTCGGCCACACCTGACGAATTCTGTTCACTTTTTGATATTAGGTTTCGAGACAAAAAATCTACGTGAGCCATGCGCTCACCGGGTCTATACTGAATTTCAAAATCAAAAGATTGCATATACGGCCACCACCTATGAACCCTCGGCGTTAACTCTATTTTGGTACGAGAAGCCTTAAGAGAATTGCAGTCAGTGAAAACAACGAAATGACGACCATGCAAATAATGGCGAAAGTATTTAATAGAGTGAAAAACAGCTAGGGTTTCCAGTTCGTACGAATGGTAAATGCTAAAATATTCGATAACTCGAGGCTTGTTTTCACTTCGGTGCAGCAAAATAGCACCAAAGCCAACAGCACTTGCATCTGTGTGTAACTCAATAGAAAATTGTGGATCGAATATCGTGAGAACAGGTTCATTAGTCAAAATAGAAATTACTTCTTGCCGTATTTGCTCAAGCTCTAAATCCAACAAATGATTTGCTTTTTGACGTTAGGGCGTAAAGGGGTTTCATTATTTGTGAAAGCTTGGGTACAAACTGACGAAAGTACGAGACTAGTCCGATGAATTGTCTCAACTGGGTGACGGACTGAGGAGGTGGCAAATCGATAAGGGCTCGTATCTTTCTAGGATTTGGTCGAATCTCACCTGCTCTAACTTCAAAGCCCAAGTATTCAACACACGATTTAAGAAAAGAGCATTTTGTAATATTAAAAGAAAATCCAGCTTCTGTAAGCGTTTGCAAAACTACCCTCAATCTATCAAAGGCTTCTTCCTTTGTGCTTGCGACTGTCATTACGTCGTCCATGTAGACAATTGCATATGAATGAGTAAGATCACCTAAGGCACGATTAATAGCTCTTTGGAATACAGAAGGAGCGTTTTTAAGCCCAAATGGCATAGTCAAATATTCAAATTGCCCTTCTGGGGTGACAAAAGCCGTTCGCTCGATTGAATCCGGGTGAATTGGGATCTGGTGAAACCCACTTGCCATGTCTATACATATGAAAAAAAACAGTATTTCGAATAAACGCTCGCATATTAGAACATTTGCCAATATCTGCAATGTGCTACAAACAATACTGCCACCAATGCCCTTTAGGACGACTATGTTGCTTGCTCGAGTTCCAGATAATCTTTGAGAAGCGGCCTCCTTGATGAGCGAGCACTCGGCTCCAGAATCAAAACAAAATTGGAACGACTCACCAGATTGCAAAAACTTTTCTACGGGCTCAAGAACAGTACAGATGTTGACATATTTTTCAATGGTGCTTTTATTATTAGACGACGAACGCTGCTCCTGACGATCAGGGCACACTGTAGATACATGGCCAGTTTTTCCACAATTGTAACAGGTCACTGTAGACCGGTCTCTTCCTCCTGTGTAGCCAGAGTGTTGTTTGCCAGGTTGCTGTTGCTGAGTCACCAAAGTTTTTGAGCGACATTCCGCCTTCTTGTGGCCAAGCTTCCCGCAATTATGACACTTGATGTGAGGCAAGAGCCTAGCTCGCTTTCCTGAAGGCGCTGCTGTGTTGTCGTTTGAAAGCTGGCTCGGTTTAGCGTCAAACGAGTATGCTTTTAGTTCTTGATGCATCTCGTTCCGCGTGTTGATGTCCGTAGTTAAAACCAAGCGCCGCAATCGCTTGTCAATTCCAGCTGCATGTGCCAGCGCAACGGAGACTGCGATTTGTTCCACGTTCAGCGCAACGTTTTCTAAAGCGTAATCTGTGTGAGCGCTTCATGACTGTTTCGTTCACTGGTGATATTCAAAGTGATCAAAAACCAACGCGTGCCTAACACGCATAACCAAAACGTACAGTACTCGTCTAGACACACCGTAGGTTATTTTTCCAGGCTCGCTACCTACACATTTTGGTGAATTACTCTTTACTATGTACACACACCAATACCAACACACAATGTGCAATATCCATACAGACAGACGTCTGCGTTTCGCTCACACCCGCCATCAGACTACGTTCGACAGAAACCCTAACGGGAATCTGCCGCGCCAAACGAACAGAGAAGGCACCAGCAGAGAATCTGCAAACGACAATAAATACACAGGCAGAAATAATAGCAAACGGTCGTTAGATTTGAATTATAAAATTACTCTGCGACATACTGTTAGCTGCGCCAAGTGGAGTGTAATCACAGTTGCTGTAAAACTGTGCGAGGTTCAGTTGCTCTTATTCAGTGCAGTTAAAGTTGTCATAAAACCGTAAAGAGGTTACATACAGTGTCTTTTTAACTGTGCGTGCAGCTGCAAGCCATAAGCAGTGTAGAGTTGCGTTGAAATCTGGCTATTCCTTTCAATCTCAAATTAATTCTTAAATATTAATTGCTTATATGTTCGGCTGAACATTGCAAATTCGCGCGTTGTGGTTCTGTTGGCGTTATTAGCACATATATTATTTTTGAGCGCCTTAATATTTGTATAATTATTTATTTAAATCGGCTTTATAAACAAAATTAAAAAAATAAATTTGCAAAATGAGTAAGGAATATAAAGAACAAGTCCCCAAGGACGGAAGTTCAACAAGTGGAAACGTTGCAATCGGATGCAACCGACTGCGGTATACTCGTTACCAGTATTAAAACCGGTAAAAACAGGCCTGATTGCAAAGGGGTACGGATGAGGCAGTTGTGTACGCTGCCTTAAAGATTCTCCGATGCAGATGGGGATGCCACCAGCTGTCTTCGTTCCAAATTTTGGAGAATCTAGCTCGAAGTTTGTAAAAGGTACAGAAAGGGGGGCTGGGAAGCGGTATGGGTGGGCGTGGCATCAAAATTTTTGATGCAGATCTTTGGGGAATGTCAATTGCTATATTTTTACCAAATTTGATGACTCTAGCTCGAAGTTTGTAAAAAGTGGTGAAAGGGGGGCTGGTGGCGGTATGGGTGGGCGTGGCATCCACATTTTTGATGCAGATCTTTGTTCAATGACAATTGCTACCTTCATACCAAATTTGGTGACTCTAGCTCGAAGTATGTAAAAAGTTTTGAAAGTGGGGCTGGAGGCGGTGTTGGTGGGCGTGACTTAAACATTTTTGCTGCAGATCTTTGTGGGAGGTCAATGGCTATCTTCAAACCAAATTTGGTGACTCAAGATCAAAGTGTTGTAAGAAGTGTATGGAAAGGAGGGCTGGGGGCGGTATGGGTGGGCGTGCATCCAAACTTTTGCTGCAGATCTATGTGGGATGTCAATTGCTATCTTGATACCAAATTTGGACATTATTGGGGTGGGGTGTGGGGGGCGTGGCATCCAAAATTTTGATGCAGATCTTTGTGGAATGTCAATTGTAATCTGCATACCAAATTTGGTGACTCTAGCTCAAAGTTTGTAATAGGTTAACAAAGGGGGCTGGGGGCGGTATGGGTGGGCGTGGCATCCACATTTTTGATGCAGATCTCTGTGCAATGACACTTGCTACCTTCATATCAAATTTGGTGACTATAGCTCAGGGTTTGTAAAAGTTGTGGTAAGGGGGGCTGGGGGCGGTATGGGTGGGCGTGGCATCCAAATTTTTGATGCAGATCTTTGTGGAATGTCAATTGCTACCTTCATACAAAATTTGGTGACTCTTGCTCGAAGTTTGTAAAAAATGGGGAGAGGGTGGCTGGGGGTGGTTTGGGTGGGCATGGCATCCAAATTTTTGATGCGGATCTTTCTGGGATGTCAATTGCTATCTTCATACCAAATTTGGTGACTCTAGCTCAAAGTTTGTAAATGGCGTGGAAAGGGGGGAGGAATGGGTGGGTTTGGCTACAAAACTTTGATGAAGATTTTTGGGGGTCGTTGCCAGCTATCTTTCTACCAAATTTGGTGGCTCCACAACTCTGGAAGAAACACGCATCCCCGTTTTTGACGAAGCTTTATGGCGGATGGGGGCGGCTAGGGCAGTATTGGTGGGCGTGGCATCCAAACCTTTGATGCAGTTTTTGGGGTGACATCAACACCTATCTTTGCACCAAATTTGGTGGCTATAGCTCAAAAACTGTGAGAGACATAGGCTTTTTAGACTTTAAAATGCGGGGGCACTGGGGTGGAACGGGTGGGCGTGGCTCAAAATTTTGATGCAGTTTTTTGGGGGTTGCTAGAAGCTATCTTCTTACCAAATTTGGTAGTTCTAGCTGTAAGAATGTGCGAAATATGTGGATTTATCTGTTTTGAGTTATCGAATTTATCGATTTGCCAGCCCCCCAGTTATCGTAGAACCCCCATCTTGACACTTTAATTTACTATCCCATAGATAAACAGAATTGGAAAGTTTCAAGTTTCTAGCTTGAAGGGTGTGGAAAAAAGTTGCAAACATACAGACGGACGGACACCATGACGGACATTGCACAAAACCAATATACTCTTTACCTTCGGTAACGAGTATAAAAAGTAATGCAAAATTATTATTGGCAATGCAAAAATACGACAAGGTTATGGGTGATATATCACGTATGAGGACAGCATTTGAGGAAAAAACTATATCGTTCAATAAGTTTCCATTGGGATACAGAATGCTGCTGCTTGAAAATTATTGTGAGAAGTTAATGGATATCCTGGCAGACATTGATGCACTTAACCCAAACAATGATTTAAGAGGGTCTGTCGAGGATATGTGTATTATATCAAAGGCTTTATATCAATCCGCAATAAAAGCAAATGAATCTCCGAAGGTAATTTACGGGGATAGTAGTGCTCGTCCTCATTCCTCACAGCTGCCAAAAATGAATCGTCAGAAGTTTAGTGGAAAGCATGCCGAGTTAAAAATTTTATAAGTCTTTTTGAGAGTTTGGTGCATACTGACTCATCTTTATCAAATGTTAAAAAATTCAATCATTTACTGTCTTGTTTGAAGGATGATGCGTTGGGAACTGTCAAGGCGTTTCAAATATCGGATTGTAACTATGAAAAGGCGTTAGCTAGTTTAAAAAGTGTTTATGATAACAAATGTTTAATTTTCTTCGACACAAGCTCGCAATTACTTGACATTCCCCATCTATCAAAACCTTCTGCTTCAGGCTTAAGGTCTTTGATTAATGAAATATCGGCTCTCTATGCATCGTTACAGTCATTGGGAAGTGAAAAGGAAATAAATAATACCATTTTAATTCACATAGCAATGTTTAAAGCAGATAGTTCAACAAAATCTCGGTTTGAAGAACAGCTAGACTATAATACTCTGCCGACGTGGTCAGAGTGTGCGGCTCAGTTAAACCGACGGTACCAGCATTTAGCTGCTGAAGAAGCAACTAAAAACAAAAGCAAGCCTACCCAATCATCGAATAAAGGTTATACAAAATCATCGTTTTCGTGTGCCAAAACAGATCGGCGACCTGAGTCAAACTGTCGTTATTGTTCAGCGACGAATCATACATTAGGTAATTGTCAAGCTTTCACCGCTCTTCCTGTAATTCAACGTTTTGAGTTTACAAAACAGAATCTTTTGTGCATAAATTGTCTTAACCAAGGACACACAGTTAAGAATTGCAAGGCCACTAGATGTCGGGTATGCTCAAAATCCCATAACACACTACTTCATAGATATGGGGGAGAGCACCAGTCAACTGTTCCAGCTCACTACCTTAAATGCAGTCACAACAAATGCAATCACAATCACGCTCTGGAGCTTCTGACCCTCCGGTAGCTTACACCAGTCATGTTGCTAGTAGCGATCAAGTAATTCTTGCTACTGCGTTAGTAAAGGTGCGTGATAGATTTGGACAGTTTCAACTAGCACGTGCACTTTTGGATTCCGGGTCGCAATCAAATTTCATTACAGAGGACATAGCACAGCGTTTACGCTTGCATAGAAATGAGTCTTGCATTAATATTTCCACTCTTGGAAAAAATGACTGTAGTACGCCATAAAGTGCACACGTCAATTCATTCTCGGGTCAGTTCTCATAGTTTTGCCACAGATTTCTGGGTTTTAAAGTCTTTGCGTCTCCCTTATGTTCTGTTATTCGTGTCGCGAGTGATCTTTTTGTTGTTCCAATGTGAACTCTATTACACTCTTCTCCCTCTTTTCCATTGCACTTGATTTCGTAGATTACATTGTTCTGCTTGTTTCTGTCAATTTTGTCTATCGTGTTCGTAAACAAACTTCTTGTTGTTATGTGAGCTTTGTAAGCATATGTGATGTGCTCTGTGCTGTCTTTTGGTACTAATTTCGTTAGCGTTGCTTTAAGCAGGGTTTACCTTGTCAGCTTAGCTTGGATTGAAGCTTTTAAAAATCTGAAATGTACGCTGATAGTTTACAATGTCAGCGTGAACAACATGTTCGAATTTCGAATTTGTAAAACAGCTGTTTATGAGCTATGAACAGCTGATGTTTGTTTTATGTTTGTGTCAAAAATTTATAATGTTAATCAAAGTCGGAATCAGAAACGGATTTATTTAAAAAATGGAGGAAAAACAAGCAATTAGTTTTCAATTCCATGATGACGCAGGCAGTTCTTGCTGCTGCTGCTGTAGTAGAAGAGGAGAATTGTCAACATAAGCGCAATTCGAACAGTGCAATCAGCTGATTCGAACTCGGCTAACAACATGTGAGATAGCGCAAAAATTATCGATTTGTTTTTTTATTTAACAATGATTTTATTGTTACATATTCATTAATATGTACTTAATATATATATAATAGTGAATTCTGTTATCATTTACCTCAGTATTGAGTAAAATAGAGGTAAAAACTTTGGAGCTTTCAAGCACATGTTACTAATTTCGAACATACGCCATCTATTGACAGCTTTTAAAACAAAATTTTCGAATAGCTTTTTTCCACTCCAAGCTGAGATGCAAACGAAAGCGGTTACAGATTGGGAGTGAGTGAGACGAACTTATGTGAAAACAAGTGGATAAGTTGCAGTCGGACGCAACCGACTGCGGCATACTCGATACCACTATTAAAACCGGTAAAAAGAGGCCTGATTGCAAAGGGGTACGGATGCGGCAGGGGTGTACGCTACCTTAAAGATTCTCAGATGCAGATGGGGATGCCACCAGCTATATTCCTTCCAAATTTGGTGACTCTAGCTCAAAGTTTGTAAAAGGTGGGGAAAGGGGGAAGGGGGGCTGGGGGTGGTATGGGTAGTTGTGGCATCAAAATTTTTGTTGCAGATCTTTGTGGAATGTCAATTGCTATCTTCATATGCAATTGGGTGACTCTAGCTCAAAGTTTGTAAGAGGCGTGGAAAGGGGGGCTGGGGGCGGTATGGGTGGGCGTGGCATATAAATTTTTGATGCAGATCTATGTGGAATGTCAATTGCTATCTACATACCAAATTTGGTGACTCTAGCTAAAAGTTTGTAAGAGGCGTGGAAAGGGGGGCTGAGGGCGGTATGGGTAGGCGTGGCATATAAATTTTTGATGCAGATCTTTGTGGAATGTCAACTGCTATCTTCATATGCAATTGGGTAACTCTAGCTCAAAGTTTGTAAGAGGCGTGGAGAGGGGGGCTGGGGGCTGTATGGGTGGGCGTGGCATATAAATTTTTGATGCAGTTTTTTGGGAGTTGCTAGTAGCTATCTTCTTACCAAATTGGGTAGTTCTAGCTCCACAACTCTGGAAGATACGCGCATTCCCGTTTTTAACGAAGCGTTGTGGTGGATGGGGGCGGCTAGGACAGTATCGGTGGGCGTGGCTAAACTTTGAGTTTTTGGGGTCATCATCACCTATCTTGGCAACAAATTTGGTGGCTACAGCTCACAAACTTTCGGAGATATAGGCTTTTTTGACTTTATAATGCGGGGGGGCTGGGGGCGGAATGGGTGGGCGTGGATCCAAAATTATTGATACAGTTTTTTGAGGGTTTCTAGTAGCTATCTTCTTATCAAATTTGGTAGTTATAGCTGTAAGAATGTTTGAAATATGTGGATTTATCGGTTTTGTGTTATCGAATTTATCGATTTGCCAGCCCCCCAGTTATCGTAGAACCCCAATCTTGACATTTTAATTTACTATCCCATAGATAAAGAGAATTGGAAAGTTTCAAGTCTCTAGCTTGAAGGGTGTGGAAAAAACTTGCACACATACGGACTGACAGACGGACAGACGGACAGACACCATGACGGACATTGCACAAAACCAATATACTCTTTACCTTCGGTATCGAGTATAAATATGTGTGGTAGGCAGAAGCAAAACATTTTCCAATCTCACGCTGACATTGTAAGCCCTCCTTTATTCGTTATGTTTTCTATGTACGGGATACTGATGTATTGTCTGCTTATCGTTCCTTGGGTTTTTGTTGATGTTTGGACGTGACATCATTTATTAGTTTATCTATCAGAATTTTCGGATAGCTATTTTTGATTAACATAGTTTTGAGTTTTATTTAGTTTTTGGTCGGTGTTGTTTATCGCATAATGTGTATGTATTTCTAATAATGTTCTGGATTGTGTTTATTTTTTGTGTCATTGGCTGGTTTGAGTCGTAATTTATTATTCGTCCCGACGCTGTTCCTTTTATGTACCAGTCAAATATAAGTCTATTTTTCCTTCGCTCTGTTTCCATATCAAGATAGGCAATTTTGTTGTTCTTTTCTGTTTCTATTGTAAATTGTACTCTTTTGTGTTGTTTGTTAAATGTTTCTAATATGAGTTGTGCTTCGTTCTTGTTTATAATCAGAAAAATGTCATCAACGTATTTTGAGATATGTTTAATTGTTATGTTATGTTGCTTCAGCTCATCAATCGCGTCGTCTAAGATTTTGTCTAAAACTATATTTGCGATTGTCGGTGAAAGCGGGTTTCCCATTGGCATTCCAAACACCTGACTGTATGTGATGTTATTGTATTTGAAATAATAATTATTTTCAATAAGTACAAGATCTAAGATTTCTTTAAATTTCTGTTTTGGAATGGATGTGTGTATTGATATGTCTGCCCATCTATCCATTATGTTTTTTGTTGCAGTGTTAATGGGGATGTTAGTGAAGAGCAAGATAACATCAAATGATACAAGCATTTCCCCGTTTCCTATTTCTAAGTCCTTTATATCGTTTTTCAATTCTGTTGCGTTCCTAATGTTGTACTGTGTGGATTGTATGTTCTTAATAATGTCACCTACATGTTTGGCCAATACCTTTATAATTTTTAACGTTGGACTAAAAAGAACTTTTAAGGAATGGAATAATAAAGGATTCCTTTCACATTTCAGGAAATATAGCTGAGTCAACCGACAAGTTAAATAATTTATGTAAGTGTTTACAAAGTGAATCAGCACAATATCTAAGTATACAAACTGGCACTCCATCAGGACCAGGCAGGTAGCCGGGTTTGATAGAGTTAAGGTCACTTAGGAGCGTAAACTCAGTTTAAACAGGGACATATATGCAATTTGACGTTTGAACTTGAAAAGGATAGGAATTACTGCAACTATATAAACTCGTATACTGATTGAAAATACTCAGCAAATAGATCGGCCACTAACTGATTAGAACTTGCCTTCGAATTATTGAGGTAAACTGAGGAAGGTAAGCCTAAAGATTTACGTTTAGAGTTAACAAATTTATAAAATTGTTTAGGGTCATGTGACAAGTTTAATCTTAATAGATTAAGATTATTATTATAACAAGATGTGTTAACAGAAAGAAAACTAGATTTTGCTACTAAATACGAAGATAAATCTAAAGTAGTTCCCGATTTTTTAAATTTTGTATATGATCTTGATTTCGCGTTTTTCAATTTCGATAGTTCTTTCGTAAACCAAGGTGGTTTATTATTACTTGAAGAACAAGTGAGGAGAACACAAATATCCAAAAGCGAAATCAAGGTCCCATAAAATATGGCAATGGCAGTTTCTATATCACTACAAGAATAAAGGTGAGACCAATTAGTATGCTGAAGAAGATAATTCAGTTTAGTAAAGTTAGTTTTACGAAAGCAACGGGTTTTTAAAGAATACTTAGATGGTGGACTAGGGTTAAGAATTTCAATGGATAGCTCTAAGGTTGAATGATAGGTATCTTCCGGAAGCACTAGAGGGGGAATTCTACTAACATTACTGCAATCTGATTCCGAAACAAATATCAAGTCCAACATTCTACCACTACAGTTATGCACCCTGTTAACTTGCGATAGGTCTAACTCCAGTAGGCCATCGATAAAATCATCAGAAGTGACTGGTAATACCGCCGAAGATGAGTCATTCACAGACCATACAACATGTGGCAGATTAAAATCACCAACTACTATCAGATTATCCATATCTGTCAACAATGACGAAACAAGTTGCAGGGTTAGATGGGATGAGTAAATGTGAGTATCAGAATGAGGAGGAATATAAGAACAAGTAACATAAAGTGAACGGCCGTTTAGTAATATTTTAACATATAAAAACTCTATGTCCGGAAGATCCTGAGAATGAATCTGTTCAGAGGAAAAACAAGTGGAAACGTTGCAGTCGGACGCAACCGACTACGGTATACACGTTACCAGTATTAAAACCGGTAAACGAGGCCTGATTGCAAAGGGGTACGGATGCGGCAGGGGTGTACGCTGCCTTAAAGATTCTCCGATGCAGATGGGGATGCCACCAGCTATATTCCTTCCAAATTTGGTGACTCTAGCTCAAAAGATATAAAAGGAGTGGAAAGGGGGGCTGGGGGCGGATTGGGAGGGTGTGGCATCCAAATTTTTGCATCAGATCTTTGTGGAATGTCAATTGCTATCTTCATACCAAACTTGGTGACTCTAGCTCGAAGTTTGTAATAAGTGGGGAAAGGGGGGCTGGGGGTGGAAAGGGTGGGCGTGGCATCCAAATTTTTGACGCAGATCTATGTGAAATGTCAATTGCTATCTTCATACCAAATTTGGTGGTTCTAGCTCAAAGTTTGAAAAAATTGGAGAAAGGGGGGCAGAATGGGTCTGCGTGGCTCCAAAACTTTGATGCAGATTTTTGGGGGTCGTTACCAGCTATCTTCCTACCAAATTTGGTGGCTCTAGCTCCACAACTCTGAAAGATACACGCATTCCCGTTTTTGTCGATGCGTTGGGATGGATGGGGGTGTCTAGGGCAGTATCGGTGGGCGTGGCATCCAAACTTTTGATGCAGTTTTTGGGGGGTCATCATCACCTATCTTGGCACCAAATTTGGTGGCTACAGCGCAAAAACTGTGGGAGATATAGGCTTTTTTGGCATTAAAATGCGGTGGGCTGGGGGCGGAATGGGGGGGCGTGGCTCCAAAATTTTTGATGCAGTTTTTTGGGAGTTGTTAGTAGCTATCTTCTTACCAAATTTGGTAGTTCTAGCTGAAAGGATGTGCGAAATATGTGGATTTATCGTTTTTGAGTTATCGAATTTATCGATTTGCCAGCCCCCCAGTTATCGTAGAACCCCCATCTTGACACTTTAATTTACTATTCCATAGATAAAGAGAATTGGAAAGTTTCATGTCTCTAGCTTGAAGGTTGTGGAAAAAACTTTCACACATACGGACGGACAGACGGTCAGACGGACAGACGGTCAGACGGTCAGACACCATGACGGACATTGCACAAAACCAATATACTCTTTACCTTCTGTACTTGTTATATTTAAAAGAAAAAACGGAATAATCAGAAATATCGGGTTTTAACCAGGTTGTTTCCGTGAGTGCAACTATTTGTGAATTAAATGATAAGCTGTTAAAATATAATTTAGAAAGTTTAGCAACAAGGTGGCTAACAGGCGGTGCATTACTTATCCTAATACCCTTATTATTATTAATTCGCCTATTCTCATATTGCTTTACAACAAGCTACTGCGGCCAGAAATTTTCCAATAAAATTATCGAAAAAAGTTCAGGCGGCACGCTCAACTTGAAAGAAGATATACTTCGGGCGCGTTTAAATTTAAACTTCACAAGAATCACAACAATAATAAGAGGAGAATCAATTTTACTTTTAACATAAGCTGAAACATCATCCGATGAAGTATCGAATGCCAGCCTAGACACAAATATAAATTTATTAAAAGGCACAACAACAAGGGGCTTGGGAGCCCCGGCTATACCGCCAGCAGGATTACTAGGCACACAAGCTGTCGAACCAGAGGATTATTAGTGGTATAGAATAAACGGTGGTTAGGCTATTGGTGGGATTTCTTGCCGGCGAGTTAAATACCATTAATGGGCTAGGAATAGGAGTTATGGGATTAATGCTTGACACCAGAAGTGGCTTGCTGGGCAAGACAGGTGGAACACAAGGTGGATAAGGACCTGAAGTCTTTTAACGCTTCGGAGATTCAGTTCTTGTCATTTTCAAAATTATTTTCTAGCTCTTTAAATGCCGTATGCAGATTGTTGAAGGCAACATTCATAGACTTAAAAACTTCATCATATATTTATGTGTTCTTTATGTAAGGCACAGCAGCGTCAGTTTAATTGAAAATTAAAGTGAGTATAAACTTGGCAAAACTTTTTTTGCAAACGTAAATATATACACGTATATATGCAATCACTGCTAGAATTATGAGTGATACACCGTTCACAAACACAAGAGAACAATAAATAATGAAATGCACGCAAAAACACGACCGTCAGCAACGAAAGACAACTTGTTATGGTATACTGGTAACGAGTATACCGCAGTCGGTTGCGTCTGACTGCAACGTTTCCACTTGATTTTCGTTTAACAAGCTCACAGACATGTGAAACTTATAAAAAGCTCTTAAAAAAATAATTCCTAATATTTTATCGCTTATTAAACATTTATTTGTTATTATTATTATTATTTTTATTTTTCCAAATAAAATTTGGTGAAAAATTCCTGTCACAAACTAAGTGGAAATCTTGTCACGTTCGCAATGTCGCGTTACAAATTACTAACCAAACTCGTAAAATAAATAAAATGATAGTAACATACCAAAATGATTTCTGTAATGGAAAACTAGATTTTATTATTATGGCTTAAAAATATTTTCTTCCAAATTATTCGCCACATTTTGCAGACTTTCGCATGTGATAAGATGAACTCAAACATGACTTCCATTTATCGTCGCGTTGGCGATGCATTGTTTTCTATAAATAATTCGAAAACGACAAGTCTTCAAAGCTTGTCTTTTATAATAAAAATAGTGTTGATAAAACGCATTAAACACGTGAGAAAATATTTTTGAATTTGCATTTAAAAACGTACCATATCATTTACGATTGAAATGGTTTTGGGAAACACAGTTGAGGTTTAGTATAAAAATGAGGATAAAGATTTGCATAAGTAAATGATTTTGATTCAGTTGCTGAAATCGCTGAAAAGTGTATGTCAAATTTGTATAATCCATGACGCTGAGCAATTTTTCGACGTGAGGTGAGCTGCTTCTTCCACTTTGTTCGACGATTTTGAAACCAAGTTTTTATTTGCACTTCTGTCAGGTTCAATGATTTTGAAAGATCCGTGCGCTTGTTAACGCTTAAGTATTTGTCAACCTTGAACTCATTTTCTAGACGGTCCAGCTGTATTGCGCTATAAGCCTGTCGAGGCTTTCTTTCCGTGCCTTGTTTTCTAAAACGCTTTCCTAAAGTAATGTTATTATCAGATTTTGCCCACATGTACAACATCTAGGCAACAAAATATCAAATTTTGTACCCTATAAAACGAAAATTTTGAATAGTAGTATGATAACAAGAGAAAGCTTGCATAAAAACCCCTTACGGCTCTTTAAAATTTAAGTTTAACAGTTTGTTTTATTCGTGTATTCGTGTTATGTTTACAAAAATTTCCTGCGTTCACTGTATGTATTTGTGATACTGCAAACAACAAAACGTTGCAGTCGGACTTTGCAGACTTCGGAATACTCTGAACCCAATATAATAACAGTTTGTCTTCTTGCAAATGGAAGGCTGTCCACAATTAACCTTTTGATTTTGGTTACTCCACTTTTTAAATTATAGACGATATAGCTATTTCCATAAAAGAATTTAAAAAGTGTTTGGCTCATTGGTTTTTGAAATCATCTCAAAATCTGATTTGATGGAATGAAATAAACCTGGGATTTGAATTCAGAGCCCCAAAAACATGTAAACATTGTCAGACCCCCAGATCAAAAAATTTTTTATTTCTGTCTGTGTTATCAATGACCAAAGAATAAAAAATAAAATTCTTTTATTTTTCGTTTTTATAAACACAATATTTTGAATTAAGGCATAATTATTGAATATTTTGTTGCCTAGTGTTATAAGATTGATATGTTTGTACCTTGGACACTGATTAGGTGCTGCAAATATGGAGCCGTTGCAAACATTCTCATACATTGCAAACTTGACAGCGAGTTTGGGGTCGCAGTTGCCAAAGGGATGGGCATAATATTTGTTGCAATGAAATCGACGTTTTGCAAAAAAGGAATTGAATGTGTATGAACATCGCTACCATTAGCAAAATATTGTCCAATTTCACCTGCAAGTTTGAATAAACAAAAGAGAATATATATTAATTTCTGTACTCAAATCAATCTGTAATAAATCAATAACTTACTTCAACAAGTAAAACAACTATTTTATGAACAATGAAAACTATATACACAAAATAGCTTATTTATACTAAGATCGTACAGGTATTGCCTTCATATGGCAGATAAATAATATAGTTGTTCGATCAGGCCGATTTCGATAAAATTGTTGAAATATTAAGAAATAGCCCACAAACGGATAGAAAATGATTTGCATAAAAACAGATGTACACTTTATAGGGACTTAGATGCCTCCATACGTACATATCAAAACATTATTTTAGGAAAATACATGTAAGTAGTTTTAGCTGAATGGTATATCTTTTCATTCAGCCTTGATTTGTTTTATTTTTATACTCTTTACCGAGTAAAGAAGTATGAACGCAACTTTTTTCCACACCCTTCAAGCTAGAGACTTGAAACTTTCCAATTCTTTTACGACGCCCACCCATACCACCTCCAGTCACCCCCCCCCCCCCCCTTTCCACATCTTTTACAAACTTTGAGCTAGAGTCACCCAATTTAGATGGCAAATAGCTGGTGGCATCCCCATCTGCATCGCAGTATCTTTAAGGCAGCGTACACATTTGCCGCATCAGTACCCCTTTGCAATTAGGCCTCTTTTTACCGGTTTAAATACAGGTATCGAGTATACCGCAGTCGGTAGAGTCCGACTGTAACGATTCCACTATTTTTGTTTTCAGCACAATAAATAGTTTAATAAAAAACAAGTGGAAACGTTGCAGTCGGACGCAACCGACTGCGGCATACTCGATACCAGAATTAAAACCGGTAAAAAGAGGCCTGAATGCAAAGGGGTACGGATGCGGCAGGGGTTTAAGCTGCCTTAAAGAAATTTCCGATGCAGATGGGGATGCCACCGGCTATCTTCATACCAAATTTGGTGACTCTAGCTTAAAATTTGTAAAATTTGGGGAAAGGGGGGCTAGGGGTGGTATGGGTGGGCGAGGCATTAAAACTTTTGATGCAGATCTTTGTGGAATGTCAATTGTTATCTTCATACCAAATTTGGTGACTCTAGCTCGAAGTTTGTAAAAGGTGGGGAAAGGGGGCTGGGGCCTTTAAGGGTGGGCGTGACTTCCAAATTTGTGATGCAGATCTTTTGGAATGTCAATTGCTATCTTCATACCAAATTTGGTGACTCTAGCTCGAAATTTGTAATAAGTGGGGAAAGGGGGCTGGGGCGGTATGGGTGGGCGTGACATCCAAATTTTTTATGCAGATCTTTGTGGAATGTCAATTGCTATCTATATACCAAATTTGGTGACTCTAGCTCGAAGTTTAAAAAAGATGGGGAAAGGGGGCTGAGGGCGGTAAGGGTGGGCGTGGCATCCAATTTTTGATGCATATCTTTGTAAAATGTCAATTGCTATTTTCATACCAAATTTGGTGACTCTAGCTCGAAATTTGTAATAAGTGGGGAAAGGGGGCTGGGGGCGGTATGGGTGGGCGTGGAATCCAAATTTTTGATGCAGATCTTTCTGAAATGTCAAATGCTATCTTCATACCAAATTTGGTGACTCTAGCTCGAAAATTGTAAGAAGTGGGGAAAGGGGGCGAAATGGAGGGCGTGGCTCCAAAACTTTGATGCAGATTTTTGGGGGTCGTTGCCAGCTATCTTCCTACCAAATTTGGTGGCTCTAGCTCCACAACTCTGGAAGATACAGGGATTCCCGTTTTTGACGAAGCGTTGGGGTGGATGGGGGCGGCTAGGGCAGTATTGGTGGGCGTGGCATCCAAACTTTTGATGCAGTTTTGGGGGTCATCATCACCTATCTTGGCACCAAATTTGGTGGCTCTAGCTCAAAAACTGTGGGAGATATAGCTATTTCTGATTTCAAAATGCGGTGGGGCTGGGGGCGGAATGGGTGGGCGTGGCTCCAAAACTTTGATGCAGTTTTTTGGGGGTCGTTACCAACTATCTTCCCACCAAATTTGGAGGCTCTAGCTCCACAACTCTGGAAGATACACGCATTCCCGTTTTTGACGAAGCGTTGGGGCACATGGGGGTGGCTGGGGCGGTATTGGTAGGCGTGGCATCCAATCTTTTGATGCAGTTTTTGAGGGGTCATCATCACCTATCTTGGCACCAAATTTGGTGGCTATAGCTCAAAAACTGTGGGAGATATAGGCTTTTTTAACTTTAAAATTCGGGGGGCTGGGGGCGGAATGGGGGCGTGGCTCCAAAATTTTGATGCAGTTTTTTGGGGGTTGCTAGTAGCTATCTTCTTACCAAATTTGGTACTTCTAGCTGTAAGGATGTGCGAAATATGTGGATTTATCGGTTTTGAGTTATCGAATTTATCGATTTGCCAGCCCCCCAGTTATCGCAGAACCCCCATCTTGACACTTTAATTTACTATCCCATAGATAAAGAGAATTGGAAAGTTTCAAGTCTCTAGCTTGAAGGGTGTGGAAAAAAGTTGCGAACATACGGACGGACAGACGGACAGACGGACAGACGGACAGACGGACGGACACCATGACGGACATTGCACAAAGTCAATATACTCTTTACCTTCGGTATCGAGTATAAAAAGAAATTTATGTAAACTAATTAATTTTTTATTTTTTATGAGCATAAAGTACATGGCTAAGCTCTCTGTTGAAAACGTCTGGCCAGATCAGCTGAATAGTGGAGCTGAGGTGACGCAGAGTGTACACGACATATACAGACTACAACGGGTTTTTGCTAATGTTACATTGAGTAAGCCTAAACTGTAGTGCAGATTATTGCATATCCTGATGTATTAATCCAACGAATAGAACACTTTTTCAGCGAACTGTATCATCATTTAACCATTTGAATATAAATAATTTATAGTAATAATGCGTTTTAAAAGTAAAGTAATTTCATAATTTTAAAGTTAATCAAAATATTTTATTGTTCGAGATTTCCATATTTAATATCGCAAGCAGACTCTTCACAACGTGCTTTTTATACTGGTATCAAAACATCTTGCAATCGTTTGTCCGACTGCAACGTAAATAATATATTACATTTTATATTTCCCAGCAAACCTAAGACGCCAGGTGAGCCATGTAAGCTGATCAATTTTAAAGTATGTACTTTTCTCAGCTAAAACAATACCACAGAGATGTAAGTAAATTAATCCTCTTTTTGCGATTGCTTACCTTTTACAAATGTGGTGTCGGAAGAGTTCTCTGATTGCGTTATGTTTTTAGGCTGTGTTTTATGTATTCTTCTGCCATCTAATTGTGAGTCATTATTGCTACACAAGATGTTTTCAATACTAAAGGAGAATTCTTGCTTATGCCTGTCCGAAATCTCCTTGCCTTTGATTCCGTCATTAGCTTTATGTATAGTTTTGCACAATATTTCACTTGACTCAAAACTATGTTTTTGTGTATTTTCATTATGATTAACTGTAAACGGGTAGTGCCGATACATTTTAACCACGCTTAGCTTGACATGATGTGACCATTACTAAAGTAATACTTTTTTTATTTTTTACTAAACAGTTGTTTGAGCGAAGGTGTGAAGTAAATTATCCGTAGCTCTTTTTCTGACTCCGCCCAATATTAGCACATTTACTTCATAGCCTATACATCGGTGTAGCAAAAACAACCATTCCGATCGGTAGCTTAAAATGACCAATCATGTGTCAAAGCGGCTTCATTCACATCGTTTAGAATTGTTTTGGCTGAAGTTAACACCTACAAATTCAGTACATTATTATAGGATATATGATGTGCTTGTAGTACATATTTGTAATTTAAGACGTGTTAATGATTTTCTTCTATTTAAACAGTTAAAACGTGATTGTTGATTCAAGTGAGTAAGAGAGTGCAAATGAAAAACAAACAAAACCAAGTCAAAACGTTGCAGTCGGATGCCACCGACTGCACTATACTCTGATTCCTGTAAAAAACCGTGGACGCCCAAGGGAAGGTGCTGCGTTTCAAGACAGTTTAATGCAACTTTTTGACCAGCTAAATTGCTACCAAATTTGGTAACTAGCACAACAACTATTGGGCGGTATGGATGGGTGTGGCATCCAACTTTTAGATGCAAACCTTTCTTCACTAGCTATATTGCCACCAAATTTGGTGACTCTTGCTCAAAAACTAAAGAAGCCATTCACATTCCAGTTTTTCAAAGGCAGGGCTGGGAGCGGTATGCTTCGGCGTAGCATCCAATATTTTGATGCAAATCTTTGGGGAAGCGGCCAGCATTCTTCCCACTATATTTGGTGACTCTAGCTGTTAAATTATGGAAAACATTTGTGTTTTATCGATTTGCACCTCTAGCTTTTTCGGCGTCTAAGAAACGCACGTTCATACGGACGGACAGAAGGAAAGACAACACAAAACTAATAGACTCGTTACCTTCGGTATCAGAGAATAAAAATCTGAATTATTTAAGTGTAACTTCAATCTTCGATACATCGTAGATTAATATTATAATAATAAAATTTTCACACACTATGTTCATTATTTTTTATACAATTTCTGAAGCAAATTCCAAATTTTTCAAATTCAACATGTGTAATCGGCTATTGACGCAACTCTAAAGTTGGTAGGTCTTGTAGTCTCCGAAATCCGCACACTCATACAGACCGACGGACGGACGGAGAGAAAAACGGGCATGCCCAAATCGACTCGGCAGTTGATGCTTAAAGTGCGACTAGAATTTTTCATTTTGGTCGGAGATTTTTGCGCATCCAGCAACGAATCAAAAAATAATAAACCGCTTATCGATAGTTTCATTTAAATGCTGTATTGTTCATACGCTCTGGCAAGGAATATACGCATACGGTACATATAAATTATTCCTGTGTCGGGAGCAAGAAAATCCCCGACAGCAACCAAAGATGGCTGTGGCAAATATGGAAAAGCCGAATAAGGCCGAAAATTTTATTCATGGAAAGAAAGTGGAATGGGTAGGCGTGGCTCTAAGATTATTGATGCAGTTATTTTGGGGATGCCTAACAAATTCGGTTATTCTAACTGTAAAGGTGTGGGAAATAAAAGGATTTATCAATTTTTAGTTTAACGATTTGCCAGCCTCCGAGTAATCGTGGAACCCCAATCGTGAGACTTGATCTCTCCCGGCCATAGCAAAAGATATTTACAAAGATTTAAGTCTCTAGCTTGAAGTGTGTGGAAAAAAGTTGCGTTGATACGGACGGACAGACACCGTGACGGACATTGCACAAACCCAATATACTCTTTACCTTCGGTATCGAGTATAAAAAGATAAATCCAATTATTACAGCTAGAGTTAACCAATTTAGGGAAAAGATAGATACTAGCGTCCTTTTAAAAGCTTAATCAAAATTTTTTATGCCGCGCCCACCCCTTATGCCTCCAGACCCACGCATTTTGAAATCAAAAACGAACTTCGAAACAACTACCTTCCATATTACCATTTCTTTAAAACGAATAAATTTCAAGAACTCTGCATTTTGTTTAAATTTTCAGCGTGTTTTGCTTGCCATGTCACTAATTTCATTAAAGCGAATATTTCTTTAATGGCCGTAGCTCGAACTCCATGCGTTGTCGATCTCCTCAAACCGATTTTTTACATATTTATTTCTTTTAATTTCTTTAATGGAAAGAAAATGGGATAGTAACACATTTTATGCATGAACCGTTTTATTTTCGGTTTCTTAAATTATTTTCTGATTTTCACTGCACAATTTGTTGTTGTGACAACCGGCGTCAGAGCAATTTCTTGTAGGTTGGTCTTTAAGTCAGCATTTTAATAAGAACTTAGGCGACTTTCAAACACTTCCGGGGAAAAACTATAAGCAAAATATAATAACAGATTATCTATATATTTACAAAAAAAAAAAAAATACGGATGAATTTGATTGCATACTTATATGAATATATTATAATTTATTTTTTCCAATCTGTGTAATTCTATTTAGGATTGGCCGATGATAAGAAAAGTAGGAAATGAATGCGAGTGTTTCAAGATTAATATGCCTCGAAAATGTCAAATCAATGGTGGTTCCTCCTAGCGTTGTTGACATATGAACATTTGATGCGCAGTCGAGATTATACGCGTCTTTCATGAATTTAAGGAAATTGTCATCATTTTTTACGTTGGTGTTAAAATCGCCACAAAGAAGAACTGATACTTTACTATCCACTTGCATGATCGGATGCACATATTGGCTGTTGTGCACATATTTCAAAAATGCTTGGTGCAGCAAAAGACTAATATTTGAAACACTTGCTGAATATAAATTTCGCAGAGTACAATTTCATACGTTTTATGAACCTTGAAATATGTTATTTCTGCCAAGCACACGAAGCCCGTAATCAGACCTTGGTATGACTGTATCCATTTCAATATCCGCTGAGTGAGCAGACAAACTCTGAGAGTTATAGTTTGTCCAGCGTTGATCGCGTCATTACAGAATTTCACTATTTTCTCAGTGATTGTTTTATGTCTGTGTCCACTGAGTCGAACATATTCGGTGCGGATATCTCGCGTAGCATGTGAGTCGCTTACATCCGTCCGTGTTTGAAAATGAAGGAGCATCATTGTGTATCGTCTAGTCGAGAATCAAGTAGAAAGATTCTTTGCTTGCTTATATCTCACAACTAATGAACAAAAAACAAGTAAATCAAAAAAAAAAAAATGTTGAAGACATGCTTTTATACGCTTTCTTGCATACAGATGTAAGTTTATACATATATTAAAAAAAAAAAAAAATTAAAAAATTATATTTATGCCTGTGATGCGGCAGTCTTCTATCTACGCCACCAAAGCTCGTCAATTTTACCAGTCAAATTAGTAATTTAAGCAAAAGGGAAAGCACGTTTTCGTGGCTTTTACATGATATTACATATTTTTACTTTAGAAACATGTATTGTCATCTGAAACACATCTTTGGCGAACATTTCAGAGCTCTAGCTAGTCGGGAACTTGGTAAAAATTTGATTACAAGAATCCGGTACAAACAAACAAACAGACAAGTCAAGTTAAATAATAGCATGTAATAAATACCTGAAATTATACTAGAAATGAGATTTTTAAATTGCAAGAATAATTAACCCTACTTAACAAAATTCTTAATGTCACGTCAAAAACAAAAAAACAACAAGTGGAAACGTTGCAGTCGAACGCAACCGACTGCGGTACACTCGATACCTGTATTAAAACCGGTAAAAAGAAGGCTGATTGCAAAGGGGTACGGATGCGGGAGGGGTTTATGCTGTCTCAGAGATTGTCTGATGCAGATTGGGATGCCACCAGCCATCTTCCTTCCAAAATTAGTGACTCTAGCACAAAGTTTGTAAAACGTGGAGGAAGGGGGTTGGGGGTGGTACGGGTGAGCGTGTCATCCAAATTTTTTATGCAGATCTTTGGCGATTGTTAGCAGTTATTTTCCTACCAAATTTGGTAGCTCTAGCTCCAAAACAGTGGTAGATAGACGCATTCCAGTTTTTATGGGTGGGCGTGACATTCAAAGTTTTGATGCAGTTTTTTGGGGTCGTCATCACCTATCATTGCACTTAATTTGGTGGCGCTATCTCAAAAAATATGGAAGCTATCGGCGTTTCTGATTCACTTATCTTGTCATCAAATTTGGTGACTCTAGCACAAAAACTGTGAAAGTAATGAGCGTGTCTGATATCAAACTGCGGGGGTCTGGGGGCGTTATGGGTGGGAGTGGCACTCCAATATTTAATGTTGATAATTGTGGGTTGTCAATTGCTATCTTCCTACCAAATTGGGTGACTCTAGCTCAAAATTTATAAAAAGTGTGTAGAGGGTGGCTGGTGGCGCTATAGGTGGGCGTGAAATCCAAATTTTGGGGGTTGTTACCGGGCGTCCTCCTACCAAATTTGGTAGCTCTAGCTCAAAAACTGTGGTTGATAGACGCGTTCCCATAATTAACGAAGCGCTGGGGTGGCTACGGTAGGCTAGGGCGATATGGGTGGGCGTGGCATCCAACGTTTTGATGCAGTTTTTTGGGGGTCATCATCAACTATTTTGTCATCAAGTTTGGTGAGTCTAGCACAAAAACTGTGAAAGTTCTGAGCGTGTCTGATTTCAAACTGCGAGGGTCTGGGAGTGGAATGGGTGGGCGCGGCCCCAAAACTTTGATGCAAATCTTTGGGGGTCTTTACCAGCTATCTTCCTACCAACATTGGTGACTCTAGCTCAAACACTATGATACACGCACTCCCGTTTTTAACGAAGCGTTGGGGCGGATAGGTGTGCGTGTCATCCAAAGTTTTGATGCAGTTTTTTAGGGGTCGTCACCATCTCTCATGAAACTAAATTTGGTTGCGCTAGCTCAAAAAATGTGGAAGCTATCGGCGTTTCTGATTCCAAACTGCAGGGGGTTGGAAAGGTGGCAGTGGCTCCAAAATTTTTGATGCAGATTTTTGGTGTTGGTCAGTAGCTATCTTCTCACCAATTTTGTAGTTCTAGCTGTAAGAATGTGTGAAATAGGTGGATTTATTGTTTTTGAGCTATCGAATTTATCGTTTTGCCAGCCCCCCAGCTATCGTAGAACCCATATCTTGACACTATATCTGTACTGGCCAAAGATAAAGATAATTGGAAAGTTTCAAGTCTCTAGCTTGAAGGATGTCGAAAAAAAATAGCGTTCATACAGAAGGACAGATACCATGTCGTTGAAAAAACCCAATATACTCTACACCTTTGGTATCGAGTATAAAAATATATAAAATTAAAAAAAATGAAAACATTCAAGAAATTGTCACGCGGTTTTGAGCCTGGGTCTTCCACATTCAAAAACACAAAAAATTGAGCGTTTGTTCAGCAGCACTGCGACTATGTTAACATTATGATGGCGTTAGCGTTGAGCAAAGCATTGTATCAAAGCAACGGGACACTGTGAGCGTAAGTACTCATTTTTTGGAACATGCAGCCTGTGTTCGCAGCCTGTGTTTATCGATTTATTATACGTTGTCAAGTCAAAAAATAATTAAACATTAATAAAAATTTGCATCGCCATCATTACCTCACAAATATTTATACAGTAAAGAACTTTTCTTGAAGAGCTTTTAAAATTAAATTTTGTAAATTCATTGATTGATTGCTAGAAATGCCTCCAATAAAAAAATATCAATGGGTGTTGGAACTCACGGGCGATGTGTTAACACCTGTTTGTTGGTGTGTTTGCAACTGTATTACTGCTATGAGCTCGTTTTCTTGAACAAAAACAAGTGGAAACAGTGCAGTCGGACACAACCGACTGCGGTATGCTCGTTACCAGTATTAAAAACGGTAAAAGGAGGCCTGTTTGCTAAGGGGTACGGATGCGGCAGGGGTGTACGCTGCCTTAAAGATTCTCCGATGCAGATGGGGATGCCACCAACTGTCTACATCCAAATTTGGTGACTCTAGCTCAAAGTTTGTAAAAATTCGGTTAAGGGGGCTGGAGGTGGTATGATTTGGCGTGGCATCCAAATTTTTGATGCAGATCTTTGTGGGACGTCAATTGCTATCTTCATACCAAATTTGGTGACTCTAGGTCAAAGTTTTTAAAAGATTGAGGAAGGAGGGCTGGAGGCGGTTTGGGTGGACGTTGCATACAAATTTTAGTTACAGATGTTTGTGCTATGTCAATTGCTATCCTCATAAAAAATTTGGTGACTCTAGCTCCACAGCTCGGAAAGATACACGCATTCCCGATTTTGACGAAGCGTAGGGGCGGCTGGGGACTGCTTGGGAAATATTGGTGGGCGTGGCATGCAGTTTTTGGGGGTCGTCATCACCTATTTTGGCACCAAACTTGGTGGCTATAGCTCAAAAAGTGTGGGAGATATAGGATTCTTTGATTTCGAAATTCGGGATGGGCTGGGGGCGGAATGGGTGGGCATGGCTCCAAAACTTTTGATGCATTTTTTTGGGGGTTGCTGGTAGCTATCTTCATACCATATTTGGTGGTTCTAACAGTAAGAATGTGCGAAATATGTGGATTTATCGGTTTTGAGTTATCGAATTTATCGATTTGCCAGCCCCCCAGTTATCGTAGAACCCCTATTTTGAAACTTTAATATACTTTCCCATAGATAAACAGAATTGGAAAGTTTCAAATCTCTAGCTTGAAGGGTGTGGAAAAAAGTTGCGTTCATACAGACGAACAGACGGTCAGACACCATGACGGACATTGCACAATCCCAATATACTTTTTACCTTCGGTAACGAGTATAATAATATATTATTGAATTTGGGTTAACTTTTTGAATTTGGGTTCATGATCACAAAAGAAGCAATACAGAATTGCACTAGACGAATGATAAATTTTGGATACTCTTATAATGTTGGAAGATGATTTGTTATTAAACTGTTTTTAGTTATTTCTCAATTGTGTGTTAACGCCAACCTTTGCTAATCAAAATATTCAAAATATGCAATTATTGCAAAAATATTCTATAACTACATATCCACAATAGCACTTTTAATTTATTAGGGTATCCAACATTCATCATTCGTCTAGTGCATTTCTGTTTGGCTTCTTTTGTGAATGCACAAAAACTCACACTTTTTATTATAGCTAAATTTAATTATTGCCAACCCATTATTCTCTATTATAACTAAATATATTTAAAATTGCCAACCGAGAAACCCTGCACCTATAAATAAATAAGCTTGTACGTAATAGTATTTTCTTTTGTGGTTGTTTGTGGGCATAACATAAACAGCAGAACCGCGTGACTCAACCGTCGCAGTCGGCTGCTTCTCTGGTTCTAAGCACAAACAAAACAAAGCGAATGCAAAGCAACATACACATCGTTCGTTAATTCACGAGCGAGACTTCGTCTTTTACGGACACTTTTCTCAACACCAATACCATCATATTCGTTTACAAGCAGAGACAATTGTTGTAAAACAACCACATACTATTTCAATTTTGGACTGCCTATTTGTGTGAGTTACGGCAGTGACTTACGGCAACGACTTACGGCAGCGACTTACGGCAGCGAATTAACGCAGCGAATTAACGCAGCGAGGTATGCATGTGAGTTACGGCAGAGAAGTCTGATAGTGTGTGACTTTTAATAGTTACGCTACCGGGCGTATAGATGTTAACATATCAAAAATCGTCAATTGGGAGAGAAACTTCGAATGCAAAGCAATCAAGAGAACAACAGAGGTAAAATAGACGATCAACGAGAATATCACGTGTTCTAAACTCATAGAGCAGACGTCACTAAGCACCGCAGCAACGCGCACCGGGACAGCTAGTTTTAAACAAAATTCGAATTAAAAACAAGTTTTCAATCATTTCTATGTAACGAATTTTCTATATTGTTGCGTTTTTTCTTTTCCCCTTGATATTCGTTATATGGAAGTTCAACATAGTCACTTAATTAAGTGACAATATATATAGATAGATGTAAGCTGGCTGAAGGCCGTGACATATTCCTGCTGCCTGCCAGCCACCCTTCGCAATTAGATTCTCTACTACCAGTTTTTACCTTCAGCATCAGAGTATTCCGCAGTCGGTTACGTCCGACTGCAACGTTTTCACTGATGTTTTTGTGTATATTGTCAATTAGGTGTGAAAATTCAATATCATGCATAGTATCAGTCAGAGGATACTCGGGAGTGCTTGACTTAAATGTGCTTTGCACTCTTGTTTATGATATAAATTTAGCAAAAAACGTTGCAATCCAATCGAAGGCAGAAAGTTTTTATGCATGGCATCAAAAGACATATATTAAATAGCTAGCCTTTACGGTATTTGCTTTCAAGTCCATGATACAGACTAAATGATCAACTTTTCTGCATTGATTAAGTTAAGTATTTTGATAAAGATTACTTCAAAAAAATTATTATACCTTCTATTATATTTTATTGGTTACAGGGTATATAGTATAAAGGTACTTAGCTACATGTAAATATATAAAGCAAATCTAAGTAAATGATTGCTACATGGGCAAACCATGAATATTGTAACAACTCAATTTGTGTATAATACACATTGAAGAAAATAAAATTTTTATACTCGATACCGAAGGTAAAGAGTATATTGAGTTTGTGCAATGTCCGTCATGGTGTCTGTCCGTCTGTCCGTCTGTATGAACGCAACTTTTTTCCACACCCTTCAAGCTAGAGACTTGCAACTTTCCAATTCTCTTTATCTATGGGAAAGTAAATTAAAGTGTCAAGATGGGGGTTCTACGATAACTGGGGGGCTGGCAAATCGATAAATTCGATAACTCAAAACCGATAAACCCACATGTTTCGCACATCCTTACAGCTAGAACTACCAAATTTGGTGAGAAGATAGCTACTAGCAACCCCCAAAAAACTGCATATTTTGGAGCCACGCCCACCCATTCCGCCCCCCGCCACCCGAATTTTTCAGTCAAAAAAGCCTATATCTCCAACAGTTTGTGAGCTAGAGTCACCAAATTTGGTGCCAAGATAGGTAACGATGACCCCCAAAAAACTGCATCAGATTGGATGCCACGCCCACCAATACCGCCCTAGCCACCCCCATCATCCCCAACGCTTCGTCAGAAACGGGAATGCGTGTATCTTCCAGAGCTGTTGAGCTAGAGCCACCAAATTTAATAGGAAGATAGCTGGCAACGACGCCCAAAAATCTGCATCAAAGTTTTGAAGCCAAGCCCACCCATTCCGCCCCCCTTTCCACACCATTTACAAACGTTGAGATAGAGTCACCAAATTTGGTATGAAGATAGCAATTGACATTCCACAAAAATCTGCATCAAAAATTAGGATGCCACGCCCACCAATACCGCCCCAGCCCCCACCTTTCCCCACTTTTACAAACTTTGAGCTAGATTCACCAAGTTTGGTATGAAGATAGCAATTGACATTCCACAAAGATCTGCTTCAAAAATTTTGATGCCACGCCCACCCATACCACCCCAACTCCCATTTCGACACTTTTTACAAACTTTGAGCTAGAGTCACCAAATTTGGAAGGAAGATAGATGATGGCATCCCCATCTGCATCGGAGAATCTTTAAGGCAGCGTACACCCCTGCCGCATCCGTACCCCTTTGCAATCAGGACTCTTTTTACCGGTTTTAATACTGGTATCGAGTATACCGCAGTCGGTTGCGTCCGACTGCAACGTTTCCACTTGTTTTGTTAGAAACTTACATAAATTTCCAATGTACTTATGTATAATTGCTCAAAAGAGGACAGTTAGACGAAATGCATCAGCTTGTCAGCTATTATATTTTGGTGTTTAGTGTAGTCACAATAAAATTTTGTGATCTTTTTTTACATTCTTAGGATGATCTTAGGATCTGTGCAAAGGACTTTGCTTTGTAAAATTAATTGTTTCGCTTTTCAGAGATAAATGCACGGTAAAAGATGACGAAGCTATTGATACCGCGTAACTTCCCCAAATATGCTTTTGAAGGGTTTAGTCCTTAAAAACGTATGTATATATATCATATTCAAAAAAAAAAAAAAAAAATTATTATAATAATAATAATAATAAAGTGTAAACTGTCTGATGGGTCTGCATTCTAGTGGCAATATAATCTAGCTTGTGCTCAATATCGACACATATTTTGTTACTTGTTTAAATAACATTATGGCTTAAATCTTATGGTGTATTGGTTTGAGCAAATGTATCTAACGGGCCGAAAGAAGCATCTGCAATCCCATAAATTAATTCTTGATCAGCATCATTTTTTCGACACCCGATAAGCTAGAGATTTGAAACTTAGCAAATATCTTTTTTATAGGCGGGACACGTCAAGTGTCAAGCTTGGGTATCTACGCCTACTGTGGGGCTGGGAAATCGAAAAGTTTGATAGCTCAAAATCGATCAATTCACATATATCCTAATCCTTCCAGCTAACTAAATTTGGTAAGGTAATAGCTACTGGCATCCCCCAACATAATATATAATAAATAAACATTTTTGGTGCCACGTCCATCTAAAACGCATGTATCTCCCACAGTTTCTCCAGGCATTTTCCACGTTGGCGCACTTAAGAAACAAGTTGTTGCCTTTTGATGTATATTTGAATTTAACCGCCAAATGCTTAAGTATACCCATGCCCTGAACCTCTTTGATAAGCCATTGTAGACGATACTTACTAAACGATATTGTCATTGTAATCGATATTCATATTTTTACCGATCTATTTTGTGCCATGCGCCAGTCGCGAAGAAGATGCGATGGAGTGAAGGTGAACCGTAATCATGAAGTAAAGACTAACAGGTGAGGCATTGCGCATGTCCGTCATATTGCTTTCTATCAGCTGATCGTTTTTTATGTCACGATAGACCTTCTGTGCTTTGTTAACATTGTTTTAATTTGTGAAAAGAGTTAATGGTGGGCGTGGCATCCAAACTTTTGATGCAGCTCAAAAACTGTGAAACTGATATCAAAATGCGTTGGATGGGGGAGGGGGTGGGCTGGGGGCGGAATGTGTGGGCGTGGCTTCAAAATTATTGTTGCAGTTGTTTGGGGGTCGTTACCAGCTATATTCCTACCAAATTTGGGGGCTCTAGCTCCGCAACTCTGAGAGATACACGAATTCTCGTTTTTGACGAAGCGTTGGAGCGGCTGGGGGCTACTAGGGCTATGTTGGTGGGTGTGTCATCCGAAGTGGGATTTTTTGTTTTATAAATGTGGTGGGGGGGGGGCTGGGGGCGGAAGAGGTAGCTCTTTACCTTCGGTAACGAGTATAAAAATATATAAAATTAAAAAAAAAACAAGTGGAAACGTTGCAGTCGGACGCAACCGACTGTGGTATACTCGTTACCAGTATTTAACCGGTAAAAACAGGCCTGATTGCAAAGGGTAACGGATGCGGCAGGGGTGTACGCTGCCTTAAAGATTCTCCAATGCAGATGGGGATGCCACTATCTATCTTCCTTCCAAATTTGGTGACTCAAGCTCAAAGTTTGTAAAAAGTGTCGAAAGGGGGGTTGGGGTGGTATGGGTGGGCGTGGCATCCAAATTTTTGCTGCAGATCTTTGTGGAATGTCAATTGCTATCTTCATATGCAATTGGGTGACTCTAGCTCAAAGTTTGTAAGAGGCGTGGAAAGTGTGGCTAGGGGCGGTATGGGTGGATGTGGCATCCAAATTTTGCTGCAGATCTTTGTGGAATGTCAATTGCTATCTTCCTACCAAATTTGGTGGCTCCAAAATTTTTGATGCAATTTTTTGGGGGTTGCTGGTAGCTATCTTCTTTCCAAATTTGGTGGTTCTAGCTGTAAGGATGTGCGCAATAAGTAGATTTATCGGTTTTGAGTTATCGAATTTATTGATTTGCCAGCCCCCCAGTTATCGTAAAACTTCGTCTTGACACTTTAATACTATTACATACTATTTCAATTTTGGACTGCCTATTTGTGTGAGTTACGGCAGTGACTTACGGCAGCGACTTACGGCAGCGACCTACGGCAGCGACTTACGGCAGCGAATTAACGCAGTGAATTAAAGCAAGGAATTAACGCAGCGAGGTATGCATGTGAGTTACGGCAGAGAAGTCTGATAGTGTGTGACTTTTAATAGTTACGCTACCGGGCGTATAGATGTTAACACATCAAAAATCGTCAATTTGGAGAAAAACTTCGAATGCAAAGCAATCAAGAGAACAACAGAGGTAAAATAGACGATCAACGAGAATATCACGTGTTCTAAACTCATAGAGCAGACGTCAATAAGCACCACAGCAACGCGCACCGGGACAGCTAGTTTTAAACAAAATTCGAATTAAAAACAAGTTTTCAGTCATTTCTATGTAACGAATTTTCTATATTTTTTTCTTTTCCCCTTGATATTCGTTATAAGGAAGTTCAACTGTATATCACATTTTATAAGCTATAGTTACTAAATTTAGTGGCAATTTATATAGCTGGTAAGCTGGCTGAAGGCCGTGACATATTCCTGCTGCCTGCCAGCCACCCTTCGCAATTAGATTCTCTACTACCAGTTTTTACCTTCAGCATCAGAGTATTCCGCAGTCGGTTACGTCCGACTGCAACGTTTTCACTGATGTTTTTGTGTATATTGTCAATTAGGTGTGAAAATTCAATATCATGCATAGTATCAGTCAGAGGATACTCGGGAGTGCTTGACTTAAATGTGCTTTGCACTCTTGTTTATGATATAAAGTTAGCAAAAAACGTTGCAATCCAATCGAAGGCAGAAAGTTTTTATGCTTGGCATCAAAAGAGATATATTAAATAGCTAGCCTTTACGGTATTTGCTTTCAAGTCCATGATACAGACTAAATGATCAACTTTTCTGCATTGATTAAGTTAAGTATTTTGATAAAGATTACTTCAAAAAAATTATTATACCTTCTATTATATTTTATTGGTTACAGGGTATATAGTATAAAGGTACTTAGCTACATGTAAATATATAAAGCAAATCTAAGTAAATGATTGCTACATGGGCAAACCATGAATATTGTAACAACTCAATTTGTGTATAAGACACATTGAAGAAAATAAAATTTTTATACTCGATACCGAAGGTAAAGAGTATATTGAGTTTGTGCAATGTCCGTCATGGTGTCTGTCCGTCTGTCCGTCTGTATGAACGCAACTTTTTTCCACACCCTTCAAGCTAGAGACTTGCAACTTTCCAATTCTCTTTATCTATGGGAAAGTAAATTAAAGTGTCAAGATGGGGGTTCTACGATAACTGGGGGGCTGGCAAATCGATAAATTCGATAACTCAAAACCGATAAACCCACATGTTTCGCACATCCTTACAGCTAGAACTACCAAATTTGGTGAGAAGATAGCTACTAGCAACCCCCAAAAAACTGCATATTTTGGAGCCACGCCCACCCATTCCGCCCCCCGCCACCCGAATTTTTCAGTCAAAAAAGCCTATATCTCCAACAGATTGTGAGCTAGAGTCACCAAATTTGGTGCCAAGATAGGTAACGATGACCCCAAAAAACTGCATCAGATTGGATGCCACGCCCACCAATACCGCCCTAGCCACCCCCATCATCCCCAACGCTTCGTCAGAAACGGGAATGCGTGTATCTTCCAGAGCTGTTGAGCTAGAGCCACCAAATTTAATAGGAAGATAGCTGGCAACGACGCCCAAAAATCTGCATCAAAGTTTTGAAGCCAAGCCCACCCATTCCACCCCCCTTTCCACACCATTTACAAACGTTGAGATAGAGTCACCAAATTTGGTATGAAGATAGCAATTGACATTCCACAAAAATCTGCATCAAAAATTAGGATGCCACGCCCACCAATACCGCCCCAGCCCCCCCTTTCCCCACTTTTACAAACTTTGAGCTAGAGTCACCAAGTTTGGTATGAAGATAGCAATTGACATTCCACAAAGATCTGCTTCAAAAATTTTGATGCCACGCCCACCCATACCACCCCAACTCCCATTTCGACACTTTTTACAAACTTTGAGCTAGAGTCACCAAATTTGGAAGGAAGATAGATGATGGCATCCCCATCTGCATCGGAGAATCTTTAAGGCAGCGTACACCCCTGCCGCATCCGTACCCCTTTGCAATCAGGACTCTTTTTACCGGTTTTAATACTGGTATCGAGTATACCGCAGTCGGTTGCGTCCGACTGCAACGTTTCCACTTGTTTTGTTAGAAACTTACATAAATTTCCAATGTACTTATGTATAATTGCTCAAAAGAGGACAGTTAGACGAAATGCATCAGCTTGTCAGCTATTATATTTTGGTGTTTAGTGTAGTCACAATAAAATTTTGTGATCTTTTTTTACATTCTTAGGATGATCTTAGGATCTGTGCAAAGGACTTTGCTTTGTTTTTTTATTTATTTATTTATTTATTGTCAGCTAAGAGCAGCTGACATTAAAATGAAATCAAAATTAATTTAAATTAAAAAATAGTTAAAATAATTTAAAATAAAAATATAGATTAATATATAAATCTGAAAATATAATCAAAAGTTAACGTTAAAGCTCTGGGAAATTCAATAAAAATTGAGTAGTCCAACATTTGTTGCGAGGATTGGGAAAAACCCAGAAAAACCCAATCAGACCAGCATTTGATTAGTGGTTAGTGGTTACGATTAGATAAAGCAAAAAGGATCGATCTTTTTAGTACTGGAGATGAGGCCTCCAAGGAGACAAGAGAATAAAGTTTGTTATAGTCAGAACATATAACACGAAATGGTTCATGAATTAAATAGTTGCTGAAGCAACGATCAAGGCTAAGGGGTAAAAAGTTACGTGAAGATCTAATTGGGACATTAAATTTAATTCGACTCAAAAGAACTGATGAGTCGATTTCACCATTAAGTAAGTTAGTAATAAATAATACTCCATGCATAGTTCTACGGTTTAACAGGGAGGGAAGATTAATCAAAAGGAGTCTACTTGAATACGGGGGTAAGTCTACTCCAGGAACCCAGTTAAAACTTCTAAGGGCAAATAGAAGAAATTTCTTCTGCACAGATTCAATTCTATCCTGGTGAATCGAGTATTGTGGGGACCACACACAAGATCCATACTCCAGGATGGGACGTACTAGGGATGTATAAAGCGTTTTAGTGGTGTAGGGATCGTTAAACTCTTTCGACCACCGCTTGATGAAGCCAAAGACATTAATGGCCTTATTAACCATAGAAGAAATATGAGAGTCAAACTTTAGCTTAGGATCAAGAATAATGCCTAAATCTTTAATTTCAAACACGCGGTCAAGTGGTGAAGCATCAAGCAAGTAGTGAGCAGTATGAGGGGTACTTCTACAAAAAGACATGACTTTACATTTTGAACAGTTTAAATTGAGTAAGTTAAAACGACACCAGGCCGACAGCGCACATAAATCCGACTGTAGTAAGTTGCACAGAGAAGCATCATTGTAGGTGAAACATAGTTTTACATCATCAGCAAACATATAAACAAAAGAGTTAGTAATAACAGCTGGAAGATCGTTAATAAAAAAATTAAATAGCAAAGGACCAAGGTGACTACCTTGGGGAACACCAGAGGTAACTAAAATAGGTTTAGATACAGACGACTTAAAAACAACCTTTTGTGTTCGGCCACACAAGTACTCCGAAAGCCACAATAAAAGTTTTGATGGAAATCCAATAATATTCAATTTATGAAGCAACAGAGAATGACTTACAGAATCAAATGCCTTACTAAAATCGGTGTAAACAACGTCAGTTTGCATTTTTTCCTGAAACCCTTTGATAACAAGCGAAGTGAATTCAAGAAGGTTAGTGGTAGTAGATCTACGCCTAACAAAACCATGTTGATAGGGCGATATAATTGAACTACATCCGTGTTGCAGTTGAGAACATACAATTTTTTCAAAGACTTTTGGAATGGCAGACAACTTAGATATACCCCTATAATTTTTAACGTTTGATTTTGAAGAATTTTTATGGAGTGGAATTATAAAGGATTCCTTCCATATATCAGGGAACACGGTTGAATCAACAGACAAGTTAAATAATTTATTTAATGGCGCACAAAGAGAATCCGCGCAGTATCTAAGAATACAACCTGGCACTCCATCAGGACCAGGCAAGTAACCAGGTTTAATAGAGTTAAATTCACTCAGGAGCGTAGACTCAGTAATTACTGGGACATATATGCAATTTGACGTTTGAACTTGAAAAGGATAGGAATTACTAATACTATACATATTCGATGAGTATACTGATTGAAAATACTCAGCAAATAGATCGGCTACTGCCTGATCAGAACTTGCTTTTGTATCATCTAGGTATACTGAGGATGGCAAGCAAGAAGACTTACGTTTAGAGTTAACAAATTTATAAAACTGTTTAGGGTCACGTGAAAAGTTTAGTCTACAACGATTAAGATAATTATTATAACAAGATGTGTTAACAGAAAGAAAACTAGATTTTGCTACTAAATACGAAGATAAATCTAAGGTAGTTCCCGATTTTTTAAATTTTTTATATGCTCTTGTCTTCGCGTTTTTCAATTTCGATAGTTCCCTCGTAAACCAAGGTGGTTTATTATCACTTGAAGGACAAGTGAGGGGAACACAAATATCCAAAAGCGAATTCAAGGTCCTATAAAATATGGCAATGGCAGTTTCTATATCACTACAAGAATAAAGGCGAGACCAATTAGTATGTTGAAGAAGATAATTTAATTTAGTAAAATTAGTTTTACGAAAGCAACGGGTTTTTAATGTATTATTAGATATTGAACTAGGGTTAAGAATTTCGATGGATAGTTCTAAGGTTGGATGGTAGGTATCTTCCGGAAGCACTAGAGGGGGTATTCTACAAGCATTACTGCAATCTGAGTCAGAAACAAATATTAAGTCCAACATTCTACCACTACAGTTATGCACCCTGTTAACTTGCGATAGGCCTAACTCCAGTAGGCCATCGATAAAATCATCAGAAGTGACTGGTAACACCGCCGAAGATGTGTCATTCACAGACCATGCAACATGTGGCAGATTAAAATCACCAACCACTATCAGATTATCCATATCAGTCAAAAATGACGAAACAAGTTGCAGGGCACTCAGATGGGATGAGTAAATGTTAATATCAGATTGAGGAGGAATATAAGAGCAAGTAACATAAAGTGAACGGCCGTTTAGTAATATTTTAACACATAAAAACTCTATGTCCGGAAGATCCTGAGAAAGAATCTGTTCAGAGGAAATACAGGAGTCAACAGCAATGAGAACACCACCCCCTTTGCGGGAAGTGCGATCGCATCTGTACAAGTTATATTTAGAAGGAAAAACGGAATAATCAGAAATATCGGGTTTTAACCAGGTTTCTGTAAGTGCAACAATTTGTGAATCAAAAGATAGGCTGTTAACATATAATTTGGCAAGTTTAGAGTTAAGGCCTCTAACATTTTGGTAGGCCAAGCTAATTAGTTTTTTGCCGACGACGTGGAGGCCACAGGGTGGCTTACAGGCTGTGCACTAGTAATCCTAATACCATTTTTATTAAAATTATCATTACGCCTATTCACAAACTCCTTTACAACGAGCTGTGGCGGCCAAAACTTTTCAGAACAAATCGTCGTGAAAAGTTCGGGCGGAACACTCAACTTAAAAGAAGATATGCTTCGGGCGTGTTTGAATTTAAATTTTTCCACCCTAATATGTGGGGACTCGATATAACTTTTAATGTAGGCACTAACATCATCCGATGAAGTATCGGATGCTAGCCTAGACACAAAGATAAATTTGTTGATAGGCACAACCACAAGAGGCTTGGGAGTGCCGGCTGTACCTACAGTAGGATTACTAGGCACACAAGCTGTAGGATCAGAGGGCACTTGTAAAGGATTGTTAGCTGTGGTTAAGTTATTAATAGGATTTCTAGCTGGCGAGTTAAAAACCATTAATGGGCCAGCAATAGGCCCCGATGTGGGATTATTACTTGGCACCAGTAGTGGCTTGGTTGGCAGGACAGGTGGGACACTAGGTGGAAAAGGACCCGAAGTCTTTTTGCGCTTCGGAGATTCCGTCATGATCTTGCCATTTTTAAAATTCGCCTCAAGCTCCTTGAAAGCCGTATGCAGATTATTAAACGCTTTGTTCATAGATACAAAGCTTAGGTGAGTCTGCCTTATGAATTGAGCAGTTTCTTTCTCAACCTCATTGCAGGACTCACAATACCATTTCAGGCCAGAGTCAGCAACTAAGCAGTCCCTTATTTTGGCAGTAAAGCCAGCACATTTCATATGGATCGCGTTGTCACACAATCTACGTAAAATTAATTGTTTCGCTTTTCAGAGATAAATGCACGGTAAAAGATGACGAAGCTATTGATACCGCGTAACTTCCCCAAATATGCTTTTGAAGGGTTTAGTCCTTAAAAACGTATGTATATATATCATATTCAAAAAAAAAAAAAATTATTATAATAATAATAATAATAAAGTGTAAGCCCATGTAAGACCCATCAGACAGGTCTGCATTCTAGTGGCAATATAATCTAGCTTGTGGTCAATATCGATACATATTTTGTTACTTGTTTAAATAACATAATGGCTTAAATCTTATGGTGTATTGGAAGGAAGCATCTGCAATCCCATAAATTAATTCTTGATCAGCATCAATTTTTCGACACCCGATAAGCTAGAGATTTGAAACTTAGCAAATATCTTTTTTATAGGCGGGACACGTCAAGTGTCAAGCTTGGGTATCTACGCCTACTGTGGGGCTGGGAAATCGAAAAGTTTGATAGCTCAAAATCGATCAATTCACATATATCCTAATCCTTCCAGCTAACTAAATTTGGTAAGGAAATAGCATGTATCTCCCACAGTTTCTCCAGGCATTTTCCACGTTGGCGCACTTAAGAAACAAGTTGTTGCCTTTTGATGTATATTCTAATTTAACCGCCAAATGCTTAAGTATACCCATGCCCAGAACCTCTTTGATAAGCCATTGTAGACGATACTTACTAATCTTGGTAGACGATATTGTCATTGTAATCGATATTCATATTTTTACCGATCTATTTTGTGCCATGCGCCAGTCGCGAAGAAGATGCGATGGAGTGAAGGTGAACCGTAATCATGAAGTAAAGACTAACAGGTGAGGCATTGCGCATGTCCGTCATATTGCTTTCTATCAGCTGATCGTTTTTTATATCACGATAGACCTTCTATGCTTTGTTAACATTGTTTTAATTTGTGAAAAGAGTTAATGGTGGGCGTGGCTTCAAAATTTTTGTTGCAGTTATTTGGTGGTCGTAACCAGCTATATTCCTACCAAATTTGGGGGCTCTAGCTCCACAACTCTGAGAGATACACGCATTCTCGTTTTTGACGAAGCGTTGGGGCGGCTGGGGGCGACTAGGGCTATATTGGTGGGTGTGTCATCCAAAGTGGGATTTTTTGTTTTATAAATGTGGGGGGGGGGGGCTTTGGGCGGAAGAGGTAGCTCTTTACCTTCGGTAACGAGTATAAAAATATATAAAATTTAAAAAAAACAAGTAAGAAGGCTCTAGTCGGGAGAGCCCGACTAGAAGATACCCTGAACCCAGTTGCAAAAAATAAATTAAATTTATATAAAACTTTGGTATACTGACTTAACTTCAATCGATTAAATTCGATATCACCGGTGTTTCTTAACTGATTTGGACGAAATTTTCAGAAAAGATCTATCGTTACTCATTCTTTCAACCCTCATTTCTACATTTTCCAAATTCGATATATTTTTGTTATCGATTCCATGTGTATATCGGAAACCAGAATAGTTATCGATAATTTGAAGCAAACTTGTTCTGCTCATGGTATAGGAGAACTTATATCCCAAATCTGAAATTTCTAGCTCTTGTAGTCTCTGAGATCCACGCGTTCATACAGACAGACAGACAGACAGACAGACAGACAGACAGACAGACAGACAGACAGACAGACGACAGACGGACAGACAGGGCTAAATCGACTCGGCTATTGATGCTGATCAAGAATATATATACTTTATAGGGTCGGAGATGCTTCCTTCTGCCTGTTACATACTTTTGCAAAAAACCATTATACCCTTATTTACCCATTTTATGGGTTAAGGGTATAAAAACAAGTGGAAACGTTGCAGTCAGACGCAAACGACTGTGGTATACTCGCTACCAGTATTAAAACCGGTAAAAATAGGCCTGATTGCAAAGGGGTACGGATGCGGCAGGGGTGTACACTGCCTTAAAGATTCTCCAATGCAGATGGGGATGCCACCATCTATCTTCCTTCCAAATTTGGTGACTCAAGCTCAAAGTTTGTAAAAAGTGTCGAAAGGGGGTTGGGGTTGTATGGGTGGGTGTGGCATCCAAATTTTTGCTGCAGATCTATGTGGGATGTCAATTGCTATCTTCATATGCAATTGGGTGACTCTAGCTCAAAGTTTGTAAGAGGCGTGGAAAGTGCGGCTGGGGGCGGTATGGGTGGGCGTGGCATCCAAATTTTTGATGCAGATCTATGTGGGATGTCAATTGCTATCTTCATATTAAATTTGGTGACTCTAGCTCGAAGTTTGTAAAAGTTGGGAAAGGGAGGCGGAATGGGTGGGCGTGGCTGCAAAACTTAGATGCAGATTTTTGGAAGTCACTGCCAGCTATCTTCCTACCAAATTTGGTGGCTCTAGCTCCACAACTCTGGACGATACATTTATTCCCGTTTTTGACGAAGCGTAGGGGATGGATGAGGACGGCTAGGGCAATATTGGTGTGCGTGGCATGCAAACTTACGATGCAGTTTTTTAGGGGTCGTCATCGCCTATTTTGGCACCAAATTTGGTGGCTATAGCTCAAAAACTGTGGGAGATATAGGCTTATTCGACACTAAAATGCGGGGGGGCTGGGGGCGGAATGGGTGGGCGTGGCTCCAAAATTTGATGCAGTTTTTGACGTAGAATACGTCTTACCTTACGATAATGAAGTCTCAACACAAAAAAGTTGTTGTTGTAATAAGAGAGGTTCACAAAATCGCTTATTGCTCATGAACTAATGGATCAATTTTCCTCAAATTAGTTTCATTTAAAAGCCAAGGCTTCAAGCTTTCAATAAATGTATATTAATATATGTATTGATTACATTGTCTATTAAAAAATTGAAACCAAAAATATGTATATTTTTGCTTCATTTTGAAGACCTTAAATTGGTCTAGCGCTCTCAATAATTCATCAATTACTTTAGAGTTTTGGAATATAAGTTGAGATAAGTTAAACAAACATTCCTACATTCAAATTTTATATACTTTTGCCAAATTTATAACTTTTTAAGGCAAAAAACCAGTGCAAAAATCATTACTTTTTTTTTAATTGCAAATTGCTTAAAAACTCCCTGATGAATTTGTTTAATTTTTTCTCAATATAAAATAGACTCGATTTCCTTTCGTTTGATATATATGCGGTCATGATTGATATCTTCTAAGTGCTGAAATTTCATTAAGATGTTTGGTCATAATTAAATTTATTTCAAATGTGTGTATATTAGTATTAGTGATGTAACCAATAAGTGTGAGTGAGTGCGATAGCTGATAGCATGTGCATATGCTTGCACTGTTCGTCTCAGCTCAGCAAACAATCGATGGAACTATCGGACAATCTATGGTCTTACACTATCGCTGCCACTATCGAGGGCAGCAGTGGCTACTAACTAACGGGAAATAAACTATCGATAGTGTTGACTATAAGAAAGTTTGTCTTTACGGTAGCAGCTTTGATTTTTGCAACTCATGCATGAACTTACTTCATAAAATAAATTTTAAAAAATGCCGACTGTGAAAAAAATACTTTTGCGCAGCGTAAAAGAATGTACAATTTACGGAGTAGAAGATCAGGTAAGTTGTGTTTTAAAATTAAATATTCGAAGATGACTCTATAGAAGACTCCGCCATCATGAACCCAATTGGTACAAACAGCGTGTTTTTATATAATTCAATTTGTATTGTAGAATTAATTTCTAGTATAGAGCCGACAACAACTTCAGATGCAACAACTGCAAATGACACAGGTAGAAATAATATGCTTTTATAAAAAAAAAAAAAAAAAATATTCATCATAAAACAAAAATTACTTAGTTTTAAGTACTATTTTTAATAAAACTGTTTAAATTCTATGCATTCTATTCAATATACAATAATAAAAAACTTTTAATAAAAGATTGAACAGCTTTTATTAACGCTTTTGCTATGTAAGGCATAAATATGCATTTCAGCTTTTCAAATGTTTAATGTATTTAAATTTCAAATCATATAAATACTATGTTTACTTTCATAATTTTTGTTGCACAAAATGACGTATTCTACGGTTAACCTATGCGCCCGTGTGATCTAACACAGGCCGTAAATTTTTTTGGGGGTTGCTGGTATCTATCTTCTTACCAAATTTGGTGGTTCAAGCTGTAAGGATGTGCGCAATAAATAGATTTATCGGTTTTGAGTTATCGAATTTATCGATTTGCCAGCCCCCCATTTATCGTAGAACCCCCATCTTGACACTTTAATTTACTATCCCATAGATAAAGAGAATTGGAAAGTTTCAAATCTCTAGTTTTAAGGGTGTGGAAAAAAGTTGCGTTCATACAGACGGTCAGACACCATGACGGACATTGCACAATCCCAATATACTCTTTACCTTCGATAACGAGTATAATAATATTTTATTGAATTTGGGTTAACTTTTTGAATTTGGGTTCATGATCACAAAAGAAGCAATACAGAATTGCACTAGACGAATGATAAATTTTGGATACTCTTATAATGTTGGAAGACTATTTGTTATTAAACTGTTTTTAGTTATTTTTCAATTGTGTGTTAACGCCAACATTTGCTAATCAAAATATTCAAAATATGCAATTATTGCAAATAATTTCTACTAGTAAAAGGCCCGCTTACTTCGCTGCGCGGATAGTTTATATAAATTTAAGCAATATAAGATAGATACAAAATAAATAAAGTAGAAAATATTTCACAAAATATTTAATTCCGTCAGGTGCTAAAACAAATAAACTTTTTGGTGAACTGTCTCTTGAGCAGGCTACATAATATTGGCCATGAGAAAAACAATCGTGTCTTAAGTCTAGTCCGGCTAACTTAAGAGTTTGTCCCTGTGATTTATTAATTGTTAAGGCAAAGCAAACTTTTAAAGGAAATTGCAATCTTTTAAATTGAATTGGCAATTCAGAATCAGAAGGTATTAATGGAATTCTCGGTATAAAAACCGTTTCCCCTATACCATTGCCAGTAAAGATAATTGCTTCGACAACATTCTTATGAAGGACTTTAACTTGCAATCTTGTACCATTGCACAGTATTGGTGGTTTCAAGTTGCGAATCAACATAACAGGTAAACCAATCTTTAAAGTTAATTTATGTTGAGGCAGGCCAGCCGGATTTAATGAACTAAGAAACTCGACGGGGTAATGAACTGCATCTTCGATTTCAGTCACAGAATCAATAGAGTTATATGTCATTTCTTCACTTTGAAATGATTTTAATAAAAACTCGTTTATTTCCAATGCATTGTCATTTCTCGCAGTCAAAATAGCAAGTTCGAGTGATTTTTGAGAGATATTTGTAATATCCGGAAATATTTTTAGAGTTAGCTCTTCAATACTTTTCACAACATGACACAAAGTTGATGGTAAAGTTATTTAGCCATCATGGGTTGGAAATAATCCATTTCCTATTTGAAGGAGCATTTTTGCAAATTCACCAGCTATGCTATCACCTTTTGAGTGCACTCACATATTCTTCGTTAATGCAATTTTCTGTATTTTGGGCCACAAAATTGAAGACTTTAAGCACGCATTTATTTCATCTGCTCTTGTTCCTCTGGGGATCACTGGAAGAGTTTGTCGAAAATCACCAGCTAAGAGAACAGTTATGCCACCCATTAAGTATTCACTATCTCGAATGTCTTTCAAAGATCGATCTACAGCTTCAAAAGCACCTTTATGGCCCATAGTACACTCATCCCAAACAATAAGCTTGCAATCTTTGAGCACAGCAGCAATATTAGATTGCTTTGAAATTGAGCAATGTGGTGTTTCTAAATGAATCAAATTAAATGGAATCTTAAGTTTAGATTGCGCTGTGCGCCCACCATTAAGTAAAGTGGCTGCGATACCGGAAGAAGCAACGGCCAATGCAATTTTTTTACTTTGCCGTACCTTTGCCAATAATAAATTTAAAAGAAAAATTTTACCTGTTCCACCAGGTGCATCTAAAAAATAGATTTCTCCTTTTTCTGCTTCAACGCTATATAGTATCTTTTCGTATACTTGTTTTTGCTCAGCAGTAAGGAGTAGCTCATTATTAACAACAAAATTATCGCAATTTTCATAATTTGTTTCTCTATGATATTCAATATTTGGAACAATTTCCTCGGATCTAATTGGTAGTGGAAGTCCATAGTAAGTCAAGTTTTGACCACCAATAGACATACAATATCTTCAATGTAAATAAGACATTTATTTAATACATTATTCACAATACTTTCATCAATATTTCTGTCTTGTGAAAAATGAAAGGCTCTTAAAATATCTTCTGAGAAACTCTCTTTATAAGTATTCCAAAGTTTAAGAGCATCTGAAATTTGACAAAATACTAACATTATTGCAAAATGTTCTCTCAGTTTTGTAGGATTTTGACATATGACAGCTTCGGCTATAGTTGAATCCCAGTGCTTATCATCTTCTAGTAATCCTAGAGCTTCACACGCCAATTGAAATGATGCGTATGCTATACCATTAACGGTTTTTAAATTTGAATCTCTTTTAACTCCAGGAAAATTTGGCACATCATGCCCTCGTTTTCTTCTTTGAAATTATTTATTGTTCCATGTAAAATACGATGGAACTTCACAATATAGAAGCGTTCTTGCAAACTCATCACGTGTGCATAGCTCAAAGAAGGCTAGCAAAGTGGTTTTGGGTGTAGTGCTTAATCTAACAAGTAATTGTTGCAGATTATTGGGGTTAAAATATATCCGTTGACCATTTTCTAAATGAACAGCTAAGTGTGCAATAGCCGGAAAACGTTCATGTATGGGAAATGCAAGGATTCTCCATACCGCTTCTGAGCTACTTATTTAACGGCCACTTTTGTACATATTAATTTCATAACGTTGGTCTTCAAGAGTAAATGATGCTTGATCACTGCCCTTGTTAACATATTTACAAATGTATTTAATAGACTTTACAGAACTACATTACTCAACATTTATGTGAGCTTCAAATGTTCTCAATAGTACACAGTTATAAGGCACAACCCAACGATTATCTATGCAATTACCATTAATATTAATTGCATTACCACCATCTTCTATCGATCTTCTACGATATAGAGGGTAACTATCTTTTCCCGTCACAGTTTCTTTAATTAATTGTCGAGGAAACCTTTGGGTACATTTTCCATTTTTCATGCATGGCGATTTATTATTAAATACACCGCAAGGACCATGAATTATATTTGACTTAAGAATGTTAAATAACAAAGGATCCTCATCTGCGTTTGGTATTTCGGCACAGATAATTTTATCGATTTTATCTGGTCTTATTTTATTTTCTAACCAAATAGAATATGTATATGTGGTAAACCCCGCTTTTGCCATTCCACAGAGTACACGAAACATTGCACGCTTCCAAACAAAGAACCTTTTGTCAATAGTGACATTAAAGCTTTAACTTTTAAATGAAAAACTCGAGCTATAATATCGTGACGATCATGCGGTTTTTGACCCGGTAATAAAACACTTATGATGTCATTCCATTGTGGATTGCATGTGAATGTTATGCAAAGATCTGGTCGCTCATAATGGCGAACATATGTCATAGCATCTTGAGTCTTTTCATGCATATATCGTGCAGAGCTTGTAAAAGAAGACGGTAAAATTACCATCTGACCAAGCTGCGTCAACATCTTGTTGGCCTATTGCATCTTGTAGATGTATATAGCTATCTGCTCTGAGTTTCGCTTGATTGTAGCGAATATAATTTAACCTTTCTGTTTCAATTTTAGCATACATATCAACCAAAAACTGACTAAAAAGGGAACGACAATAAATTAAATGATTTATCTCAGATTGACGAATCAGTATTTTATAGCTGTAAAAGCTTAACGCAGATATCATTTTTTTTTGGTTCCTCTTTTTTTAATAATGGATTCCATTGTGGTATATCCACTGAATAGCCATCTTCGCCATAAGGAAATAGCAAAGGGTACTGTAAGGCATCGTATGATCGATGCACCTCACTTATACGATGTAATTTATTATTATGGCTTTCAATAATAATATCGCGCTTTTCAAATTGCTGACCAACAATAACTTAAGCTACTTCGCTTGATTGAGGTGCATTGTAAATCCCTTTATGTGCACCAGCGGGTGTTCGATCAGCATGCATAACCAATTTATAGTTTTTGGTACTTGTTTGTATGTTGTTGAGCGCCATAAAATGGGTAAATAAGGGTAAAATGGTTTTGTGCAAAAGTATGTAACAGGCAGAAGGAAGCATCTCCGACCCCATAAAGTATATATATTCTTGATCAGCATCAACAGTCGAGTCGATATAGCCATGTCCGTCTGTCCGTCCGTCTGTATGAACGCGTGGATCTCAGAGACTACAAGAGCTAGAGACTTCAGATTTGGGATATAAGTTCTCCTATACCATGAGCAGAACAAGTTTGCTTCAAACTATCGATAACTATTCTGGTTTCCAATATACACATGGAATCGATAACAAAAAATATCGAATTTGGAAAATGTAAAAATGAGGGTTGAAAGAATGGGTAACGATCGATCTTTTCTGAAAATTTCGTCCAAATCGGTTAAGAAACATCGGAGATATCGAATTGAATCGATTGAAGTTAAGTCAGTATACCAAAGTCTTATATAAATTTAATTTATTTATTGCAACTGGGTTCAGGGTATCTTCTAGTCGGGCTCTCCCGACAAGAGCCTTCTTACTTGTTATAATAGCTAATTTAATTATTGCTAACCCATTATTCTCTATTATAACTAAATATATTTAAAATTGCCAACCGAGAAACCCTGCACCTATAAATAAATAAGCTTGTACGTAATAGTTTTTTCTTTTGTGGTTGTTTGTGGTCATAACATAAACAGCAGAACCGCGTGACTCAACCGTCGCAGTCGGCTGCTTCTCTGGTTCTAAGCACAAACAAAACAAAGCGAATGCAAAGCAACAGACACAGCGTTCGTTAACTCAAGAGCGAGACTTCGTCTTTTACGGACACTTTTCTCAACACCAATACCATCATATTCGTTTACAAGCAGAGACAATTGTTGTACAACAACCACATACTATTTCAATTTTGGACTGCCTATTTGTGTGAGTTACGGCAGTGACTAGTTAGCAAAAAACGATGCAATCCAATCGAAGGCAGAAAGTTTTTATGCATGGCATCAAAAGACATATATTAAATAGCTAGCTGTTTACGCCAAATAAGCGCATAAGGCTTATGGCCGGGAGCTAACTAGTAATTTGTGTAAATAAAATGAATTTGTATTATTAAGGTATTGAATTGTAGCATTAAGAGATTGAATTGTATTGAAAGTATGTACAGTGCATACTTACAGAAGATTATTGCTATAGAACACGTATGTAAGATGTAATATCGATATAGAAAGAGGAAGAGATTACCATATCTAATAGAGATTATTAAATTGTTTGAATTCCGACTCGGTCGAACCAGCAGCACTTGGCTTTTCATTTCGAGATATTGATTCCGAACTGGTTTGAAGAGTTGCGGGAACATTTGGCGCCCGAGCAGGGACTTCTTGGAAAAAGTTCACGTCCCATTAGAAGCTCATCGTTGGAGCTTAATTCGTTTTGGAGTGCATAATTACATACGGAGGCTTGGAGCTGCTAGCGCATTGGAAGCGGCAGTGTCGGCTCTGTAATCGGACTGTGAGTAGTGTATAGCTTGGTGTAACCAAAATCGCTGCACAGTGTATATGTATGTTGCAAGTCGATAGTAATTAAACTCAACTCAATTATAAATTAAAAATCGGCATACAAAGCTGGTGTGTTTGGTAAAAATCGTTAAATACATATTGGTGCTTAATAAAAGGTTCAGCTAACGCGAGATAATTGAGGTTAGGGTATATGCAGGTGTGCCAGTGTACTTAGTTCAATTGGAACTTAAGAATAGAGAAAAGTCAAAAGACACACTTACATATGCATGCACATACATATGTATGTACGTATTTCGGCAAGTGCATAGAGTTCATAACCTTGATCTGATCTTCAAATAGCATGTGCAAGCGCAGTTGCAGAAAATAGTTCAAGAGATAACAAAAAAAGAGAAGCTGCAGCTGTGCTCACGCGTATTTGAGACATACAGAGTCCGTAGTCAGTTATTTATTCGCGGCAATTCGTTGATTGAGTGATTTAGCAATTTGAGCACTGCGTTGAGTACAGTTTTGAGTTTGTCGCTTTCTAGATTAAGTTGACGCTTTGAGTGACTTAAAATTTTTGGCACAACGTTGAGTGCATTGTTTAACTGATTTAGCTTCGGTAGCTAATTTGAGGGTGGGAGCATTGTAACACCTAGCTCAAATAGCTATAATCGGTTGAATTAACTTTGGTTAATTATAGTGCGAGCAAAATGGCTCCAAAGAAAAGCAAAGATGCGGACTTTAGTGCTTCGCGAGAAAGTTTGATGGCTTCATTAACTCGAAACAAGGCGTATATATATGAGAAATGTACGTCTATGGTTTCATCAGAGTTAGAAGCGCGCTTGAGTCTGGTCGAATCAGTTTTTACGCAATTATGCAGCATTCAACAACAAATAGAAAATGGTAGTGAAGATGTTAGTGAATTTGGCACTAGACAAGAAATTGAGAATTTATATTGTGAAATAAAGTCTAAAATTTTGGCACAGTTAGCCCAAAGGGGCCGTCAAGCTGCATTTGGTGCAAATCCGTCTGCTAATTCTACACTGTCAGTTCCGTCGGCAAATTCGCGTTCGTCAAATTTACCTAAATTGAAGTTGCCAGAATTTAGTGGAAAGGTTACAGAGTGGACAAGTTGGTTTAACACTTTTAAAACATTGATAGAATCAGATTGTGAAGTGGACGAACTATCAAAATTTATCCACTTAAGGTCATGTTTAGGCCCAATGCCCTTGCGTACGATTGAGTGTTTGGAACTTTCTTCAGATAACTACAGAAGGGCATTGCAGCTGCTTAAGAATCGATTTGAGAATAAGTCCATAATTGTTCAAGCCCATGTGCATGAGCTTTTTAGCATAAATAAGCTAAAACATGCAAATTCGGATTCATTAAGAGGATTAGTTGATGCTGTTAACGCTCAGTTGGAGGCTCTACGCTCATTGGGTAGTGAAAGCGAAATCTTAGACGCGCTTTTGTTCCACCTAGTCCAAAATAAGTTGGATGATGACTCACTGGAAAAATGGGAGAACGAATTCGATTGTTCTCAATTGCCATCATGGAAGGTGCTTTCGTTGTTTATAGTCAACAGAGGCACTAATCTAGCGGGTCGAGAAGTGAGAAAACCAGGTATGTTTAAGACTAGCAACAGCGGAAAGAGAGCAAGTTTAACGGCCGCATTAGAGTCAAATGGAACTTCATGCTACTGCTGCTCAGGTTCTCATGGCATAAAGGTGTGTCAGAAATTTGCTGCCCTGACACCTCTGCAAAGATATTTTGAAATTAAGAAATATGGTTTATGCTTTCGTTGTTTTAGCAAGCGGCATCAAACTAAAGAATGTACGGCGCAATCGTGCAATATCTGCAATAAGCCACATCATAACTTGTTGCATAGAGAACCAGTCAATGGAAATTCAACAAGGTCTCTGGGCAATGGCCAGGCATCGTTGCAAAGCTCTCTTCTTACTAATAGAGGAACCAGTTTTTTAGCTACTGCCATTGTTATGGTTAAAGGTGCCGATAGTAGATTCTATAAATGCAGATGTGTCTTGGATTCGGGTAGTCAAATTAATTTTGTGACAGCCAAATTTGCTTCGCAGCTAAACCTTCAAGTCAGCGAAGTGCAGTATTCACTAAATGGAATTGGAAACTTAAAATCCGAGGTAGTCGGGGAGATTGAAACAACGTTCAAATCCCGAGTGACAAATTTCGTTGCAGCAGGCAAGTTTAGTGTTTTGCCAGAAATCACACAGTATCATCCCACAGCGACAGGATTTTTAAGGTCACTAGTTCCCAAGAAGGTTAAACTTGCAGATCCTTCCTTTGATTCGTCAGAGGAAATAAGTATGTTAATTGGAGTTAATTTGTTCTTTCAGCTAATAGTAGCTGGTCAGATTAAAATGGGATCAAACAAGCCAGTACTTCAAAGATCGTTGTTAGGTTGGATAGTGGTAGGCGAGTGTATTCCTGACGAGAATGTTGCGTTGATTGTTAATAAACCTGATGGTCCAAGGCAGCAGGAGACGGATCAGTTGCAAAATTTGGTGCAGCAGTTCTGGCAATGCGAGGAGGTGTCGCGACCAGGAAAAGTATTAACAGAATCTGAAAGACTATGTGAAGACATGTTCGTGGCTACAGTGAAACGGACAAACGATAATCGTATAGTAGTTCGCTTGCCTTTTGCACAGCCACAGAAGCCGCTAGGGGATTCATATAATATCGCTTTGACTAGGTTTTTGAACTTAGAACGAAAGCTCAATAAGCATTCAGAGCTCAAGAGAGCCTACTCTGAGTTTATCGATGAGTACAGAAAATTGGATCATTTAGAGGAGGTAGCGGCTGATAAGATACACGAGGTGAAATATGTCATGCCTCACCATCCAGTGATTCGCCCAGAAAGTTTGACGACTAAGTTGCGAGTCGTATTTGATGCATCGTGTAAATCAAGCAATGGGCTTGCCTTAAACGATACAATGCTGGTAGGACCAACGTTGCAACCTGATTTGTTCGACACACTTACTCGATTCCGGTTCTATCGATTCGCATTGACTGCTGACATCTCTAAAATGTATAGGCAAATATTAGTTGAACCAAGCGACCGTAATTATTTGTGTATTTTATGGCGTAGTTGTAGTACTGACCCAATTAAGGTACTACGCCTTAAAACGGTTACCTATGGAACCAACTCAGCACCTTTCTTAGCAGTTAGATGTCTTTACTATTTAGCGGACCAATTTGGGAAGTCGTTTCCATTAGCTAGTGAAGCGGTAAGGCAAAACTTCTACATGGATGATATGCTAGCTGGAGCGAGCTCTTACGAGCAGCTAAATGAATTAAAAAATGAAGTTACCGAGTTGTTAAAGTTGGGACGATTCGAGCTTCATAAGTGGCGTTCTAACAGCTATTGTAATGGAGATCGTGTAGAAACAGTAGAACCTTTAGAGCTACAGGTAACAGATACAGCAAAGACGCTTGGAATATATTGGGCTTCGAGGGTTGATAAGTTTCAGTTTTCGTATGTCGCAAGTAATTCGGACAGCATTACGAAGCGTATCGTGTTATCAGAGTTAGCACAGTTGTTTGATCCAATAGGATTTCTAAGCCCGCTTCTGATTTTAGGAAAGATTTTCATGCAAGAGCTGTGGCTGCTGAAGCAGCATTGGGATGAGGAGTTGCCACCAAGCTATGCGCTACAATGGCAAAAATACAGAAGCGAATTAGAGCTTGTTCATGAGTGTTCGCTGCCTCGAGCTGTAGTTCCAGTCCATGCAGTGGCAGACAGAATTGAGTTGTATGGGTTTTCAGATGCCTCTTGTAGAGCTTACGGAGCGGTGGTATATGTTCGCGTCATTGATGAGCATGGAGGCATTTCAGCAAATTTGTTGACAGCCAAATCGAGGGTTGCACCTGTTCGAGTAGTATCTCTACCTAGGTTGGAATTAGAAGGTGCTAAGCTGCTAGCGCAGCTTATGGCAAAAGTCAAAGGGTGTGCACCCGAATCGTTTTCTAAGGTCGGTTACTTTACAGATTCGACAACTGTTTTGAGTTGGATCGCATCGCATGCTAGTCGTTGGACAACCTTTGTTGCCAACAGAGTAGCTATAATTCAAGAGTTATCGAACGCACAGGAGTGGTACAAAATAGAATCGAAGCAAAATCCGGCAGATATTGTTTCTCGGGGGCTGTACACAAGTCAGCTAAAGGCATCGTCGTTGTGGTGGCAAGGGCCAGAATTCTTGCAGTTACCTGATGAGCAGTGGACCCTTGTGGAATGGCAAGGTCCAGAAGGGCTCCCTGAACAGCGAAACAACAAATTTAGTCTGCTAGCTGGTCCAAATATGAGAGTAGAGGATATAATAGGAGGTAGCAAATATGCTAAAGATTTTTTAAAACTTACGAGAGTATTTGGTTATGTTTATCGTTGGCGTCAAATTGCACAAAGGATTGATTCGACTAGAGCTAAAGAGCTAACGGCACTCGAACTAAAAGGTGGCTTGAATTATGTAGTGTTCAATTTGCAAGTGTTATGTTTTTATATGGAGATCGAAAAATTACGCAGTGGAAAAATAATAAGTTCTTCAAAAATTCAAGCACTTAATCCGTTCCTAGACAAGTCTGAGGGTATAGAAATAATTCGTGTAGGTGGCAGACTGTCTAGGGCAAATTTACAATTTGACACCAAACACCCCATGCTTTTGCCAAATAATCATATTGTTGTAAAATCATTGTTTGAATATACGCATCGAAGCAACATGCATGTCGGAGCACATGCGTTATGTGCTTTTGTGCGACAGCGTTTTTGGGTCATCAATGCTAGAAAACTAGCTCGCAGTACGGTAAGGAGTTGCATTGCATGTTTTCGACAACGTCCAATATTAGCTACGCAAATTATGGGTTCCTTACCAGCAGGCCGAGTGCAGCAAGGAGTGAAGCCTTTTGAACGTACTGGACTCGACTACGCTGGACCGCTATGGATGCACTTCAACCAAAGAGGACGACGGCCTATCAAGGTTTACTTATGCGTTTTTGTGTGCTTTTTGACCAAGGCTTGTCATCTAGAGCTTGTGTCAGATCTGAGCACAAACGCATTTATAGCCGCACTCAAACGATTTTTTGCTCGTCGTGGGATCAGCGCAGATCTGTTTTGTGACAATGCCACTAATTTTGTTGGTGCTTCACGGGAGCTAAAGGCTATAGCAGACTTAAACTGGAATGACAGTGGCAAGCACCAAATTGTGGACCAGTGCAGCCACCTCGGTGTCAATTTCCATTTTATTCCGCCCCGATCGCCGCATTTTGGAGGACTTTGGGAGAGTGCGGTGAAAGTAGCGAAGCAATTGTTGGTGCGAAGTTTCAATAGCACAGCGCTTAACTACGAAGAACTGGTCACAGCGATAGCACAAGCAGAGGCAGTGATGAACTCACGACCAATTCATCCACTCTCATCGGACAGTAATGACTTAGAGGCATTGACGCCGGGTCATTTCTTAATTGGTCGACCCCTGAACTGCATTCCTGAGACATTTGATGAGGACATTTTGAAGTTGTCTGCTACTAATCGATGGAAAAGAATCGTCGCAGTACACCATGCATTTTGGAGACGCTGGTCGCTGGAGTATTTGACGTTGTTGCAAGAGCGATGCAAGTGGTCTTCCGTATGCAACAACATTCAAAAAGGCGTTTTAGTCTTAATTAGAGAAGACAACATACCCCCAGGGCAGTGGGCTCTGGGTCGTGTACAAGAAGTTCATCCTGGCGCTGATGGTGTTGTTCGTGTGGTCACCATAAAAACTAAAGCAGGATTCTACAAGCGTAACATACACAAGATCTGCCCGTTACCTATTGAAGACACAGAGTAGAATGTTGGAAGGAGCTTCCAAGGCCGGGAGTATGTTTACGCCAAATAAGCGCATAAGGCTTATGGCCGGGAGCTAACTAGTAATTTGTGTAAATAAAATGAATTTGTATTATTAAGGTATTGAATTGTAGCATTAAGAGATTGAATTGTATTGAAAGTATGTACAGTGCATACTTACAGAAGATTATTGCTATAGAACACGTATGTAAGATGTAATATCGATATAGAAAGAGGAAGAGATTACCATATCTAATAGAGATTATTAAATTGTTTGAATTCCGACTCGGTCGAACCAGCAGCACTTGGCTTTTCATTTCGAGATATTGATTCCGAACTGGTTTGAAGAGTTGCGGGAACAGCTAGCCTTTACGGTATTTGCTTTCAAGTCCATGATACAGACTAAATGATCAACTTTTCTGCATTGATTAAGTTAAGTATTTTGATAAAGATAACTTCAAAAAAATTATAGGGTATATAGTATAAAGGTACTTAGCTACATGTAAATATATAAAGCAAATCTAAGTAAATGATTGCTACATGGGAAAACCATGAATATTGTAACAACTCAATTTGTGTATAAGACCCCTTTTACACGATAAAGTTTTTGCTTCTGAAGCATTCGTTTGTTGGCAAAGGGAGTAGAGGGGTAACAGCTGCAAGCAATGCTTGATGACTTTTGTAGCAATGATTTATTTTTCTCATTTTGCTTTGCTTTATTCCGATTGCATGTAAACACAGAGTTGCACAGGGTTCGATGTGAATAATTAAGTTATCGATGCGAAATATCGCACAAGCTAATATTAGCGCCAATAGTAAATCAGGCGTGTTCTAGTTTCCGAGTCGAAACGGAATCGAAATGGATTCTCATTTCGATGGTTGCATTCCCAGATTTCGATCGACTTATATTCTTCTTATACTCAATTTCGATACCAATTTTTTATCGATACAAACAGCTGATTGTGTAAATCAAGCAAAAAAACAAGTGGAAACGTTGCAGTCGGACGCAACCGACTGCGGCATACTCGATACCAGAATTAAAACCGGTAAAAAGAGGCCTGAATGCAAAGGGGTACGGATGCGGCAGGGGTTTACGCTGCCTTAAAGATTCTCCGATGCAGATGGGGATGCCACCGGCTATCTTCATACCAAATTTGGTGACTCTAGCTCAAAGTTTGTAAAAGGTGTGGAAAGGGGGGGAGGGGGCTGGGGCGGTATGGTTAGTTGTGGCATCAAAATTTTTGATGCAGATCTTTCTGAAATGTCAATTGCTATCTTCATACCAAATTTGGTGACTCTAGCTCGAAAATTGTAAAATTGGGGAAAGGGGAGCGAAATGGAGGGCGTGGCTCCAAAACTTTGATGCAGATTTTTGGAGGTCGTTGCCAGCTATCTTCCTACCAAGTTTGGTGGCTCTAGCTCCACAACTCTGGAAGATACACGCATTCCCGTTTTTGACGAAGCGTTGGGGTGGATGGGGGCGGCTAGGCCAGTATTGGTGGGCGTGGCATCCAAACTTTTAATGCAGTTTTTAGGGGGTCATCATCATACTAACATTATTGCAAAATGTTCTCTCAGTTTTGTAGGATTTTGACATATGACAGCTTCGGCTATAGTTGAATCCCAGTGCTTATCATCTTCTAGTAATCCTAGAGCTTCACACGCCAATTGAAATGATGCGTATGCTATACCATTAACGGTTTTTAAATTTGAATCTCTTTTAACTCCAGGAAAATTTGGCACATCATGCCCTCGTTTTCTTCTTTGAAATTATTTATTGTTCCATGTAAAATACGATGGAACTTCACAATATAGAAGCGTTCTTGCAAACTCATCACGTGTGCATAGCTCAAAGAAGGCTAGCAAAGTGGTTTTGGGTGTAGTGCTTAATCTGTCAAGTAATTGTTGCAGATTATTGGGGTTAAAATATATCCGTTGACTATTTTCTAAATGAACAGCTAAGTGTGCAATAGCCGGAAAACGTTCATGTATGGGAAATGCAAGGATTCTCCATACCGCTTCTGAGCTACTTATTTAACGGCCACTTTTGTACATATTAATTTCATAACGTTGGTCTTCAAGAGTAAATGATGCTTGATCACTGCCCTTGTTAACATATTTACAAATGTATTTAATAGACTTTACAGAACTACATTACTCAACATTTATGTGAGCTTCAAATGTTCTCAATAGTACACAGTTATAAGGCACAACCCAACGATTATCTATGCAATTACCATTAATATTAATTGCATTACCACCATCTTCTATCGATCTTCTACGATATAGAGGGTAACTATCTTTTCCCGTCACAGTTTCTTTAATTAATTGTCGAGGAAACCTTTGGGTACATTTTCCATTTTTCATGCATGGCGATTTATTATTAAATACACCGCAAGGACCATGAATCATATTTGACTTAAGAATGTTTAATAACAAAGGATCCTCATCTGCGTTTGGTATTTCGGCACAGATAATTTTATCGATTTTATCTGGTCTTATTTTATTTTCTAACCAAATAGAATATGTATATGTGGTAAACCCCGCTTTTGCCATTCCACAGAGTACACGAAACATTGCACGCTTCCAAACAAAGAACCTTTTGTCAATAGTGACATTAAAGCTTTAACTTTTAAATGAAAAACTCGAGCTATAATATCGTGACGATCATGCGGTTTTTGACCCGGTAATAAAACACTTATGATGTCATTCCATTGTGGATTGCATGTGAATGTTATGCAAAGATCTGGTCGCTCATAATGGCGAACATATGTCATAGCATCTTGAGTCTTTTCATGCATATATCGTGCAGAGCTTGTAAAAGAAGACGGTAAAATTACCATCTGACCAAGCTGCGTCAACATCTTGTTGGCCTATTGCATCTTGTAGATGTATATAGCTATCTGCTCTGAGTTTCGCTTGATTGTAGCGAATATAATTTAACCTTTCTGTTTCAATTTTAGCATACATATCAACCAAAAACTGACTAAAAAGGGAACGACAATAAATTAAATGATTTATCTCAGATTGACGAATCAGTATTTTATAGCTGTAAAAGCTTAACGCAGATATCATTTTTTTTTGGTTCCTCTTTTTTTAATAATGGATTCCATTGTGGTATATCCACTGAATAGCCATCTTCGCCATAAGGAAATAGCAAAGGGTACTGTAAGGCATCGTATGATCGATGCACCTCACTTATACGATGTAATTTATTATTATGGCTTTCAATAATAATATCGCGCTTTTCAAATTGCTGACCAACAATAACTTAAGCTACTTCGCTTGATTGAGGTGCATTGTAAATCCCTTTATGTGCACCAGCGGGTGTTCGATCAGCATGCATAACCAATTTATAGTTTTTGGTACTTGTTTGTATGTTGTTGAGCGCCATAAAATGGGTAAATAAGGGTATAATGGTTTTGTGCAAAAGTATGTAACAGGCAGAAGGAAGCATCTCCGACCCCATAAAGTATATATATTCTTGATCAGCATCAACAGTCGAGTCGATATAGCCATGTCCGTCTGTCCGTCCGTCTGTATGAACGCGTGGATCTCAGAGACTACAAGAGCTAGAGACTTCAGATTTGGGATATAAGTTCTCCTATACCATGAGCAGAACAAGTTTGCTTCAAACTATCGATAGCTATTCTGGTTTCCAATATACACATGGAATCGATAACAAAAAATATCGAATTTGGAAAATGTAAAAATGAGGGTTGAAAGAATGGGTAACGATCGATCTTTTCTGGGCGTGGCTCCAAAATTTTGATGCAGATTTTTGGAGGTCGTTGCCAGCTATCTTCCTACCAAGTTTGGTGGCTCTAGCTCCACAACTCTGGAAGATACACGCATTCCCGTTTTTGACGAAGCGTTGGGGTGGATGGGGGCGGCTAGGCCAGTATTGGTGGGCGTGGCATCCAAACTTTTAATGCAGTTTTTAGGGGGTCATCATCACCTATCTTGGCACCAAATTTGGTGGCTATAGCTCAAAAACTGTGGGAGATATAGCCATTTCTGATTTCAAAATGCGGGGGAGCTGGGGGCGGAATGGGTGGGCTTGGCTCCAAAACTTTGATGCAGTTTTTTGGGGGTCGTTACCAACTATCTTCCCACCAAATTTGGAGGCTCTAGCTCCTCAACTCTGGAAGATACACGTATTCCCGTTTTTGACGAAGCGTTGGGGCACATGGGGGTGGCTAGGGCGGTATTGGTGGGCGTGGCATCCAATCTTTTGATGCAGTTTTTGAGGGGTTATCACCACCTATCTTGGCACCAAATTTGGTGGCTATAGCTCAAAAACTGTGGGAGATATAGGCTTTTTTGACTTTAAAATTCGGGGGGGCTGAGGGCGGAATGGGGGGGCGTGGCTCCAAAATTTTTGATGCAGTTTTTGTGGGTTGCTAGTAGCTATCTTCTTACTAAATTTGTTACTTCTAGCTGTAAGGATGTGCGAAATATGTGGATTTATCGGTTTTGAGTTATCGAATTTATCGATTTGCCAGCCCCCCAGTTATCGTAGAACCCCCATCTTGATACTTTAATTTACTATCCCATAGATAAAGAGATTTGGAAAGTTTCAAGTCTCTAGCTTGAAGGGTGTGGAAAAAAGTTGCGTTCATACAGACGGACAGACGGACAGACGGACAGACACCATGACGGACATTGCACAAACTCAATATACTCTTTACCTTCGGTATCGAGTATAATAAGAACAGTTGTTCATTTAAATAGCTATTTACAATGCCGGCAGCAATATTATTAGCAGCAAGAGAAAGAAAACGTTTGGCTAAATTAAACGCTAGACGCATTAATCGCCTGAGAAAGTAAATTTTCTTGGTCTGTGTTTCGTTTTTTGCCCCTAAAAACGCAAAATTTCTAATTAAATGTTCACAAATAATTATTCGCTTACTTACATTTTGAATATATGATTGAGATCAGCTGTTTACCGCAACGATAGCTCATAAATACTCGATAGCTATCGAGTATTAGGGCTGCCCTTACACAGCACAGATATTTTTAGTTTACTTATATTAGTGTAATTACTCGTTTTTGCTTAAGCTAAACTTGTCTCTTATATAGGAATCAAGTTTTTATAGTTATTTTAACAAAAATCTTGTGTAAATAACAACAATTAAAAACATATATAATTCTTTGGTTGAACATGACAACTCTTTATTTTGTATAAGACTGATTCCAATCGCTTTGGCTTTGCCACCGCACGTAAATTTTAAGTGTACAACTATAAACAAAAAAAAAAATGAAAAATAATATGCAGGCCCTACGAATGACAATGCAAAGTTCTTGCCAATAGTATATTAATTAAGTAAAAAATAGTTACAGGGTTTAAAAACACACATAAGTTGCTTTATTAGCACAATCGTTTTCATTTCGAGTGCTAATTGTCACTCGTTTTCATAACGATCCATTTGTGCTCGGAATCGAAATGTAGGAATGCAAAACGCTCGGAATCGTTTCGGAATCGAAAAGTAGAACAGGCCTGAATACATTGTTTTGGTTAGGAAATTATTAATAGAAATGTTCACTGAATCCATTTTATTTACTTGTTACTTCTCAAATCAATTACATGTTAACTAATAAAACAATCGATGGCAAAGATGTATGTTTATCGACCATAAGTTTAAATCAGAGTTGCATGTACAAAGAAAATGTTTCATGAAAAAACTTCATCGTGTAAATGCGACCAGATTTACGAAGAAGTTTTAAGACAGAATGAAAAAAAAACTTCATGAAAAACTTCATCGTGTAAAAGGGGTCTAAGACACATTGAAGAAAATGAAATTTTGTTAGAAACTTACATAAATTTCCAATGTACCTATGTATAATTGCTCAAAAGAGGACAGTTGGCTGGGGGCGGATTGGGTGCAGTTCTTTGGGGGTCGTAACCAGTTATATTCCTACCAAATTTGAGGGCTCTTTACCTTCGGTAACGAGTATAATAATATTTTATTGAATTTGGGTTAACTTTTTGAATTTGGGTTCATGATCACAAAAGAAGCAATACAGAATTGCACTAGACGAATGATAAATGTTGGATACTCTTATAATGTTGGAAGATGATTTGTTATTAAACTGTTTTTAGTTATTTCTCAATTGTGTGTTAACGCCAACCTTTGCTAATCAAATTATTCAAAATATGCAATTATTGCAAATATATTCTATAACTACATATCCACAATAGCACTTTTAAGTTATTAGGGTATCCAACATTCATCATTCGTCTAGTGCATTTCTGTTTGGCTTCTTTTGTGAATGCACAAAAACTCACACTTTTTATTATAGCTAAATTTAATTATTGCCAACCCATTATCTTAATATATATAAATCTCGTGTCACAATGTTTGTCCTCAATGGACTCCTAAACCACTTAACCGATTATAATAAAATTCGCACACCATGTGCAGTTCGATCCAACTTGAAAGATAGGATAGTTTAAATCTCAAATTATAGTCGCAATTTTAATTTATTGCTAATTATTTGTCTGTTATTATTTGACAGTCACAATTATCTGTTAACTCCAAATGATTCTAACAGATGTCGATACCTTACGACTGGGTTGAGTAAGTAATCATTAGATGGCGCTGAACCGCTGAACAAATTTGGCATCATCCAGATCAGTGAAATAGTTCACCCTATTCCTATAACTTCTCGAGTTATTAACTCTTGGCTCTGTTTCGTCAAATTGCGTCTCCGTTGCATGAATATAAAAAACTCTGTTGTGCGATGCCATTTTTCTATAATAACAAAATAAATATACAATTCAAGGGACAGCTGTTTGCTTTATCGATGATTCTCATCGATGTATCGTGACTTCAACGCGCTATAAATTTTAACCGAGACCCAGCTTTCCGGTTAGATTGTTTCTCATATACTCCTAACCGAACATTGAGAGACTCAAATTCGACTAAACTTAGAATAAGTTGACTAACCGGACATTGAGAAATTGGGCCTTAAACGATTAATTTATTATTTTCAGTCAAATGCCACCGAAAAAATCTAACCTCAACAACGCGAGCACCAGAGAGGCACGACGCAAACGTATTAAAAGAGCCCATCAGTTGGCAGAACAAATCGAAACAAGAAATGCAGCTCAAAGAAACAGGACTGCAGAAAGTCGTTCACAAGAATCTCAAGAACAGCGTGGCGAACGTCTGCAACAGAATATTACGAGAACAAGAGCGGCACGAGAACGAAACATAGCTACAGGACGAGTACTAGATCGAACTTTCCAAATCAAGTTGAGTTTGATAATCAGTGGGTGGTACCATACTCACCACTACTTTCAAAAACTTACAAAGCTCATATCAATGTTGAGCTTTGCAGTTCTGTTAAATCAATTAAGTATATTTGTAAATATGTAAACAAAGGCAGTGATTTGGCTATATTTGAAGTACAAAACATAAATAAAAATGATGAAATAGCACGATACCAAATGGGCAGATACATTAGCAGCAATGAAGCTATTTGGCATATTCTCAGCTTTCCCATCCACGAAAGAGATCCTGCTGTCCAACATCTGGCAATACATCTTGAAAACGGTCAACGTGTATACTTCACTGAAGAAAATGTTCTCCAAAGAGCGTTCGAAGCTCCGAAAACGACTCTAACTGAATTTTTTACATTGTGTCAATAACCTGATGTTTTTGGCTAATTCGCGAAGACATTGGTGTATGGTGATGTTCCACGTTATTTCACATGGAACAAATCCAGTAAAAAATGGGAGCCACGGAAACAAGGAAATCCACATCCTTCCATTACAGGCATATTCAAAGCTAAGACATTGGGGAGACTTTACACGGTACATCCAAAGCAACGTGAGTGCTTCTATTTACGTTTGTTATTGGTGAATGTTCCCGGACCAACGTCTTTTGAATTTTTACGAACAGTTAATGGTCGAGTATTCAATACATACCAGGATGCATGTCGTGAACTGCAATTGCTAGAAGACGATAACCATTGGGACTTAACGCTTGCTGATGCTGCGTTGACATCAACACCGAATAACATTCGTCAGTTGTTTGCAATTATTTTGACGACATGTTATCCCTCGCAAGCACAAACTTTGTGGGAAAAATATAAAAATTGTATGACAGAAGACATCTTGCACCGAATTAGACAAACAAATCAATGCCAAAACATAGATTATACACCAGAGATGTACAATGAAGCATTGGTCTTGATCGAGGATTTATGTGTTCTTATTTCAAATTTACCACTTAATCATTATGGTATGCCATCACCTAATCGTCCAGCCATCGACTTAGTCAATACCGATTTACAACAAGAAAAGCAATATGACCATGGAAGTTTAGCAACAATTATCATGAACAGTGAACCATTACTGACAGCAGAACAAAAAATTATTTATGATCGGATTATGCTGGCTGATGCTGCTGATTTTTTTTTCTTGGATGCACCCGGTGGAACCGGTAAGACATTTTTAATATCGTTGATACTTGCCAAAATACGGTCGCAACAAAAAATCGCATTAGCAGTAGCATCGTGAGGCATTGCGGCTACTTTACTGGATGGTGGGCGAACAGCACATTCAACATTCAAGCTGCCATTGGACGTTCATAATAAACCAGATGCAATGTGTAACATCAAAAAGAATAGTGGAATAGCTGCAGTGTTGCGGAAGAGTTCTATAATAATTTGGGATGAGCGTACAATGGCACACAAATATTCACTTGAAGCATTAAACAGAACTATGCAAGATTTAAACAGCAATAATAAACTTTTCGGTGGTGCTATCTTACTTTTGTCTGGTGACTTCCGGCAGACCTTACCGGTTATACCTCGCTTTACTTTCGCGGATGAGATTAATGCATGTTTGAAACAATCATTCTTACGGCGAAGTGTTGAAACACTTCGATTGACCATAAATATGCGAGTACAATTGCAAAATGATCCATCAGCACAAATATTTTCCGAACAACTACTAGATATTGGGAACGGTAAAAAAGAACTGCAACCAAATACGCAATGCATTAAACTACCAGACACTTTTTGCACTGTTGTTCAGGATAAAAATGAATTGATTCAGAGTATTTTCCCGGATATACAGAATAATTATTTGAATCATGAATGGCTTAGTCAACGGGCGATTTTGGCAGCCAAAAACGTTGATGTTGACGAAATTAACTTCCAGATACAACAGTTGTTAACAGGCGATCTGATGTCTTTTAAATCAATCGATACTGTTGTTGATGAAAATGTAAATTTTCCGATTGAATTTTTAAATTCATTAGATATCCCTGGAATGCCACCACATAATCTTCGATTAAAGATTGGTTCCCCTATTATTCTCCTCCGTAATTTGAATCCACCTCAATTATGTAACGGTACGCGTTTGGTCATCAAAAAGATCACCGGAAACATTCTTGAAGCAACCATTTTTGCTGGGAAGTTTACAGGAAAAGTGGTCCTGCTGCCACGTATTCCGATGATACCATCAGATTCTACCATACCTTTCAAAAGGCTACAGTTTCCAATTCGTTAAGCTTTCGCCAGGTCTATAAATAAATCTCAAGGTCAAACAATATCCATTTGTGGTTTAGATTTGGAAAATCCATAATTTTCTCATGGGCAACTATATGTTGCGTGTTCACGTGTTGGGAAACCGTCGAATCTATTTGTGTTAGCTAAAGACAGGTTAACCAAAAACATTGTGCACCGATTGGTGTTAAATTAAATTGAAATTGAAAGTATTTATAATTCAAAAAAATAGATATTAATGTTTAAAAGTTTAAGACTGTCTGCCTTGCCTACCTCATTCATGAGTTTAAGCGTCACATGTTATTTACTGTATTATACTGTAATATACTTATTTGTTATAAAATTAAATGGAACAAATAAATCTGATAAATTTTTATTTTGTATTGATTTCTGCTTAATATCAAGTGTAAGAACATTTTAATTAATTGTGTTCAACGTACTTCCCCTTCAAATCTCAATCCAGTGAATTTGTATACCAACATCAACATTTTCGTCTTTGTTCGTAAATAATTTCATTGTACTAAAGGGTTATAGTAGTAGAAAGTCAACTAAGGAGCTCACCATATTTTTTTTTACAAATACCATCTGTGTGAAAAAGCATAGTGGACTCCGTGACTGATGTTCTCTTATTGTTCCTCTTAGATTGTTTACTATAATGTAATACCACAAAAACATTAGCCACAGCAACGCATGGCCGGGTCAGCTAGTTCTCTATTATAACTAAATATATTTAAAATTGCCAACCGAGAAACCCTGCACCTATTAATAAATAAGCTTGTACGTAATAGTATTTTCTTTTGTGGTTGTTTGTGGGCATAACATAAACAGCAGAACCGCGTGACTCAACCGTCGCAGTCGGCTGCTTCTGTGGTTCTAAGCACAAACAAAACAAAGCGAATGCAAAGCAACATACACAGCGTTCGTTAATTCACGAGCGAGACTTCGTCTTTTACGGACACTTTTCTCAACACCAATACCATCATATTCGTTTACAAGCAGAGACAATTTTTGTACAACAACCACATACTATTTCAATTTTGGACTGCCTATTTGTGTGAGTTACGGCAGTGACTTACGGCAGCGACTTACGGCAGCGACTTACGGCAGCGAATTAACGCAGTGAATTAACGCAGCGAGGTATGCATTTGAGTTACGGCAGAGAAGTGTGATAGTGTGTGACTTTTAATAGTTACGCTACCGGGCGTATAGATGTTAACACATCAAAAATCGTCAATTTGGAGAAAAACTTCGAATGCAAAGCAATCAAGAGAACAACAGAGGTAAAATAGACGATCAACGAGAATATCACGTGTTCTAAACTCATAGAGCAGACGTCAATAAGCACCGCAGCAACGCGCACCGGGACAGCTAGTTTTAAACAAAATTCGAATTAATAACAAGTTTTCAATCATTTCTATGTAACGAATTTTCTATATTGTTGTGTTTTTTCTTTTCCCCTTGATATTCGTTATATGGAAGTTCAACATAGTCACTAAATTTAGTGGCAATATATATAGCTGGTAAGCTGGCTGAAGGCCGTGACATATTCCTGCTGCCTGCCAGCCACCCTTCGCAATTAGATTCTCTACTACCAGTTTTTACCTTCAGCATCAGAGTATTCCGCAGTCGGTTGCGTCCGACTGCAACGTTTTCACTGATGTTTTTGTGTATATTGTCAATTAGGTGTGAAAATTCAATATCATGCATAGTATCAGTCAGAGGATACTCGGGAGTGCTTGACTTAAATGTGCTTTGCACTCTTGTTTATGATATAAAGTTAGCAAAAAACGTTGCAATCCAATCGAAGGCAGAAAGTTTTTATGCATGGCATCAAAAGACATATATTAAATAGCTAGCCTTTACGGTATTTGCTTTTAAGTCCATGATACAGACTAAATGATCAACTTTTCTGCATTGATTAAGTTAAGTATTTTGATAAAGATTACTTCAAAAAAATTATTATACCTTCTATTATATTTTATTGGTTACAGGGTATATAGTATAAAGGTACTTAGCTACATGTAAATATATAAAGCAAATCTAAGTAAATGATTGCTACATGGGCAAACCATGAATATTGTAACAACTCAATTTGTGTATAAGACACATTGAAGACAATGAAATTTTTTTGTTAGAAACTTACATAAATTTCCAATATACCTATGTATATTTGCTCAAAAGAGGACAGTTAGACGAAATTCATCAGCTTGTCAGCTGTTATATTTTGGTGTTTAGTGTAGTCACAATAAAATTTTGTGATCTTTTTATACTCGATACCGAAGGTAAAGAGTATATTGGTTTTGTGCAATGTCCGTCATGGTGTCTGTCCGTCCGTCCGTCTGTCCGTCTGTCCGTCTGTCCGTCTGTCCGTCCGTATGTATGCAAGTTTTTTCCACACCCTTCAAGCTAGAGACTTGAAACTTTCCAATTCTCTTTATCTATGGGATAGTAAATTAAAGTGTCAAGATGGGGGTTCTACGATAACTGGGGGGCTGGCAAATCGATAAATTCGATAACCCAAAACCGATAAATCCACATATTTCGCACATCCTTACAGCTAGAAGTACCAAATTTGGTAAGAAGATAGCTATTAGCAACCTCCAAAAAACTGCATCAAAAATTTTGGAGCCACGCCCCCCATTCCGCCCCCAGCCCCCCCGCATTTTAAAGTCAAAAAAGACTATATCTCCCACAGTTTTTGAGCTATAGCCACCAAATTTGGTGCCAAGATAGGTGATGATGACCCCCTAAAAACTGCACCAAAAGTTTGGATGCCACGCCCACCGATACTGCCCTAGCCGCCCCCATCCACCCCAACGCTTCGTCAAAAACGGCAATGCGTGTATCTTCCAGAGTTGTGGAGCTAGAGCCTCCATATTTGGAGAGAAGATAGCTGCTAACGACCCCCAAAAAACTGCATCAAAGTTTTGGAGCCACGCCCACCCATTACGCCCCCAGCCCCCCCGCATTTTGAAATCAGAAATGGCTATATCTCCCACAGTTTTTGAGCTATAGCCACCAAATTTGGTGCCAAGATAGGTGATGATGACCCTCTAAAAACTGCACCAAAAGTTTGGATGCCACGCCCACCAATACTGCCCTAGCCGCCCCCATCCGCCCCAACGCTTCGTCAAAAACGGGAATGCGTGTATCTTCCAGAGTTGTGGAGCTAGAGCCTCCAAATTTGGTGGGAAGATAGCTGTTAACGACCCCCAAAAAACTGCATCAAAGTTTTGGAGCCACGCCCCCCATTTCGCCCCCCCTTCCCCACTTTTTACAATTTTCGAGCTAGAGTCACCAAATTTGGTATGTAGATAGCAATTGACATTCCACATAGATCTGCATCAAAAATTTGGATGCCTCGCCCACCCATACCGCCCCCAGCCCCCCTTTCCCCACTTTTTACAAACTTCGAGCTAGAGTCACCAAATTTGGTATCTTGATAGCAATTGACATTCCACATAGATCTGCATCAAAAATTTGGATGCCTCGCCCACCTATACCGCCCCCAGCCCCCCTTTCCCCACTTTTTACAAACTTCGAGCTAGAGTCACCAAATTTGGTATGAAGATAGCAATTGACATTTAACAAAGATCTGCAACAAAAATTTTGATGCCACGCCCACCCATACCGCCCCCAGCCCCCCTTTCCCTACATTTTACAAACTTTGAGCTAGAGTCACCAAATTCGGAAGGAATATAGCTGGTGGCATCCCCATCTGCATCGGAGAATCTTTAAGGCAGCTTACACCCCTGCCGCATCCGTACCCCTTTGCAATCAGGCCTCTTTTTACCGGTTTTAATATTGGTATCGAGTATGCCGCAGTCGGTTGCGTCCGACTGCAACGTTTCCACTTGTTTTTTATTCTTAGGATGATCTTAGGATCTGTGCAAAGGACTTTGCTTTGTACAATTAATTGTTTCGCTTTTCAGCGATAAATGCACGGTAAAAGATGACGAAGCTATTGATACCGCGTAACTTCCCCAAATATGCTTTTGAAGTTTTTAGTCCTTAAAAACGTATGTATATATATCATATTCAAAAAAAAAAAAAAAAATAATAATAATAATAATAATAAAGTGTAAACTGTTTGATGGGTCTGCATTCTAGTGGCAATATAATCTAGCTTGTGGTCAATATCGATACATATTTTGTTACTTGTTTAAATAACATAACGGCTTAAATCTTATGGTATCAAGTAGCAAGTTGTCTTTCGTTGGTGACGGTCGTGTTTTTGCGTGCTCTTAAATATTTATTGTTCTCTGTGTATTACTCTGTTGCTAACATAGCTCCTGTTGCTAGCCTATTAATGGTATTTAACTCGCCGGCAAGAAATCCCACTAAGAGCCTAACCACCGTTACTTCTATATATGAGCCCTCTGGTTCGACAGCTTGTGTGCCTAGTAATCCTACTGGCGGTACAGCCGGGGCTCCCAAGCCCCTTATTGTTGTGCCATTTAATAAATTTATATTTGTGTCCAGGCTGGCATCCGATACTTCATCGGATGATGTTTCAGCTTATGTTAAATGTAAAATTGATTCACCCCTTATTATTGTTGAGAAGTTTAAATTTAAACACGCCCGAAGTATATCTTCTTTCAAGTCGAGCGTGCCGCCTGAACTTTTTTCGACAATTTGTTCGGAAAGGTTCTGGCCGCAGCAGCTTGTTGTAAAGGAGTATGAGAATAGGCGAATTAATAATAATAAGGGTATTAGGATTAGTAGTGCACCGCCTGTTAGCCACCCAGTTGCCTCCACCTCGGTGGCAAAAAACTAATAAAACTACTTAGTTTGGCCCATCAAAATGTTGGAGGCCTTAACACTAAACTTTCTAAATTATATGTTAATAGCTTTTCATTTGATTCACATATAGTTGCACTCACGGAAACCTGGTTAAAACCCGATATTTCTGATTATTCCGTTTTTCCTTCAAAATTTAACTTGTACAGATGCGATCGTGCCTCCCGCAAGGGGTGTGGTGTTCTAATTGCTGTTGACTCTTGCATTTCCTCTGAACAGATTCTTTCTCATGGTCTTCCGGACATAGAGTTTTTATGTGTTAAAATATTACTAAACGGCCGTTCACTTTATGTTACTTGTTCTTATATTCCTCCTCAATCTGATACTAACATTTACTTATCCCATCTTAGTGCCCTGCAACTTGTTTCGTCATTGTTGACAGATATGGATAATCTGATAGTGGTTGGTGATTTTAATCTGCCACATGTTGTATGGTCTGTTATTGACACATCTTCGGCGATATTACCAGTCACTTCTGATGATTTTATCGATGGCCTACTGGAGTTAGGCCTATCGCAAGTTAACAGGGTGCATAACTGTAGTGGTAGAATGTTATACTTATATTTGTTTCGGAATCAGATTGCAGTAATGTTACTAGAATTCCCCCTCTAGTGCTTCCGGAAGATACCTATCATCCAACCTTAGAGCTATCCATCGAAATTCTTAACCCTAGTTCAGTATCTAATAATACTTTAAAAACCCGTTGCTTTCGTAAAACTAACTTTACTAAATTAAATTACCTTCTTCAACATACTAATTGGTCTCGCCTTTATTCTTGTAGTGATATAGAAACTGCAATTGCCATTTTTTATAGGACCTTGAATTCGCTTTTGGCTATTTGTGTTCCCCTCAATTGTTCTTCAAGTGTTAATAAACCACCTAGGTTTACGAGGGAACTATCGAGGTTGAAAAACGTGAAGACAAGATCATATAAAAAATTTAAAAAAATCGGGAACCACTTTAGATTTATCTTCGTATTTAGTAGCTAAATCTAGTTTTCTTTCTGTTAACACATCTTGTTATAATAATTATCTTAATCGTTGTAGACTAAACTTTTCACGTGACCCTAAACAGTTTTATAAATTTGTTAACTCTAAACGTAAGTCTTCTTGTTTGCCATCCTCAGTATACCTTGATGATACAAAAGCAAGTTCTGATCAGGCAGCAGCCGATCTATTTGCTGAGTATTTTCAATCAGTATACGAGTTTATATAGTTGCAGTAATTCCTATCCCTTTCAAATTCAAACGTCAAATTGCATATATGTCCCAGTAATTACTGAGTCCACGCTCCTGAGTGAATTTAACTCTATCAAACCTAGCTACTTGCCTAGTCCTGATGGAGTGCCAGGCTGTATTCTTAGATACTGCGCGGATTCTCTTTGTAAGCCCTTAAATAAATTATTTAACTTGTCTGTTGACTCAACTGTGTTTCCTGATATATGGAAGGAATCCTTTATAATTCCACTCCATAAAAATTCTTCAAAGTCAAACGTTAAAAATTATAGGGGTATATCCAAGTTGTCTGCCATTCCAAAAGTCTTCGAAAAATTATATATTCTCAACTGCAACACGGTTGTAGTTCAATTATATCACCTTATCAACACGGTTTTGTTAGGCGTAGATCTACTACCACTAAATTTCTTGAATTCACTTCGCTTGTTATCAAAGGGTTTCAGGAAAAAATGCAAACTGACGTTGTTTACACCGATTTTAGTAAGGCATTTGATTCTGTAAGTCGTTTTCTGTTGCTTCACAAATTGAACATTATTGGATTTCCAGCAAAACTTTTATTCTGGCTTTCGAGTACTTGTGTGGCCGAACACAAAAAGTTATTTTTAAATCGTCTGTATCTTAGCCTATTTTTGTTACCTCTGGTGTTCCCCAGGGTAGTCATCTTGGACCTTTGCTATTAAATCTGTTTATTAACGACCTTCCATCTGTTATTACTAACTCTTACTAAATTAATATATGTTTGCTGATGATATGAAGCTATGTTTCACCTATAATGATGCTTCTCTTTGTAACTTGCTAAAGTCGGATTTGGGTGAATTGTCGGTCGGTCGATTTAACTTACTAAATTTAAATTGTTCTGAATGTAAAGTCATGTCTTTTTGTAGAAGTACCTCTCAGACTGCTCACTACTTGCTTGATGATTCACCACTTGACCGCGTGTTTGAAATTAAAGATTTAGGTATTATTCTTGATTCTAAATTAAAGTTTGACTCTCATATTTCGTCTATGGTAAATAAGGCCATAAATGTCCTTGGCTTCATCAAGCGGTGGTCGAAAGAGTTTAACGATCCCTACACCACTAAAACGCTTTATACATCCCTAGTACGTCCCATCCTGGAGTATGGATCCTGTGTGTGGTCCCCACAATACTCGATTCACCAGGATAGAATTGAATCTGTGCAGAAGAAATTTTTTCTTTTGCCCTGAGAAGTTTTAACTGGGTTCCTGGAGTTGACTTACCCCCATATTCAAGTAGACTTCTTTTTTATAAATCTTCCCTCCCTATTAAACCGTAGAACCATTCATGGAGTATTATTTATTACTAACCTACTTAATGGTGAAATTGACTCATCAGTTCTTTTGAGTCGAATTAAATTTAATGTCCCAATTAGATTTTCACGTAACTTTTTAATTCATGAACCATTTCGTGTTATATGTTCTGACTATAACAAATTTTATTCTCTTATATCCTTGGAAACCTCACTTCCAGTACTAAAACGATCAATCCTTTTTTCTTTATTTAATCGTAACCACTAACTACTAATCTAACGCTGGTCTGATTGGGTTTTTCTGGGTTTTCCCCAATCCACGCAACAAATGTTGGACCACTAATTTTATTGTTGAACTTCCCAGAGCTTTAACGTTAACTTTATAATTTTTATACCCTTAACCCATTAAATGGGTAAATAAGGGTATAATGGTTTTGTGCAAAAGTATGTAACAGGCAGTCGGGACAGCCCGACTAGAAGATACCCTGAACCCAGTTGCAAAAAACAAATTAAATTTATATAAGACTTTGGTATACTGACTTAACTTCAATCGATTAAATTCGATATCTCCGGTGTTTCTTAACCGATTTGGACGAAATTTTCAGAAAAGATCTATCGTTACCCATTCTTTCAACCCTCATTTTTACATTTTCCAAATTCGACATTTTTTTGTTATCGATTCCATGTGTATATCGGAAACCAGAATAGTTATCGATAATTTGAAGCAAACTTGTTCTGCTCATGGTATAGGAGAACTTATATCCCAAATCTGAAGTCTCTAGCTCTTGTAGTCTCTGAGATCCACGCGTTCATACAGACAGACAGACAGACAGACGGACAGACGGACAGACGGACAGACGGACATGGCTAAATCGACTCGGCTATTGATGCTGATCAAGAATATATATACTTTATAGGGTCGGAGATGCTTCCTTCTGCCTGTTACATACTTTTGCACAAAACCATTATACCCTTATTTACCCATTTTATGGGTTAAGGGTATAAAAAAAATTGGTTTGAGCAAATGTATCTAACGGGCCGAAGGAAGCATCTGCAATCCCAGAAATTAATTCTTGTGTAGTATACACATATATCCACATATATTCAAATATAATAAACAGCAACACTTTGTTGTTGTCTTGCATAAACAATAAGCCAAGCAGCCAGTGCAGGTAACATGATCGCGTAAGAATGCAACGCGCACAACGATGCCGCGTCAGCTTTCTTACGCTTAGATCATTTACTATACATATGTGTATGCTCTCGCTCTCTTTTAATTATATACAAAACTATGTACGGCTTTCGCGCTGACTTCTCTGCCGAAGCAGTGGCCAGCCTTAAGTTTATAATTAATATTTAAGATCATTCAATAAAGTGCCTTTTGGTCATGCAGTCAAAGTGTTGAAATGTAATTATTTCATTATCAATGTCGAGGATACTTTTCATCATATTTCATGGCGACCGTGACCGCGATCTTACTACTGCTATAAATAAAATAAAATAAAATAAATAAAACAACAAAAACAATAAACAAGTGCAAGTGATTTTATTAAATACAAAATGCCATACATTGATCATGTCTAACAACCGGCAGCAAAAGCAGTGATATCGGCCCAGTTTATATAGCAAAAAATTAAAAACAATAAACATACATATATTACGAAAAATATATTATGAACACAAATTGTCGAAAATTCATTGGAAATGCTGTTTTGAAGAGTGCACCTAAATGTCTTCCAGAATTAATGGTCGTAAAGTTTTCGTAATCCTAAACATTTTAATTTTGAGTTATACAAAACAGAGAATCGAGAAAACAATGAGCCTAACAACACCAGCCTGCCAACACTAAAATCAGCTTGTGCGAAGACCAGAATTAATAAAAAGTGCGAAAGGCATAGGACCGCCTTTTGCGCCAACGGTGGAACTCTGTGAACGATTTTTCACATATGAGCCGACTACAGCAGCAACAGCAGCAATCGCAGAGCGACAACAACGATTTCATAAACGCTGCTCCCGTTGAGCAAAGGGACGCACCGACGCACAGTGGCGCCCGTAGAACAAGTCAAGTGTCAAAAATCAAAAATTGCATGTGCCTCTAAAAAATATTGAATGAACCTACTTTATAGGAAATTTTCCAGCGATTTCAAATCTGCAATCCATAATGTAACCGGACTTTTTGTTTAGAAGATATAGCTTTTCAAAGTTGTCTGATTTTTTGTGTTACATAAAAATCACAATTTTAAGGTAATTTGGTCGGCTTTGAGATACAATATCTCAAAAACTAAGTTACGGATCGTCATCATTTTTGGTTCTATTGATAGATTTATTTATTAAGAAAAGAATAAAAAAAATTATACTGTTTGCTTTGCGTTTGGCCAGGCAATTCAATATTTACCAACTATCCACTTTTTCACTATTTCTCAACTTTGATGGAAAATAAAAAAAATTATATCACATTATATCGGCTATTTTTTTAAATTAATTTCTTTGATTATTCCTCTATTAAATGCAAAAAGTTTCATGTGCCCGTTTTTGCCCCTTTTATTTTTAAATGTAAAAAAAGTGAAAAAAGTCATAGGAAAAAAATGTGTTGCATGCATTTTTGGGCAATTTATGACATATAACTGCGATGGATCATCTGGACAAAGCGTGTATAAGCAAAGAATATCATCCGATGACGCTACAATATCGGACGGAAACATGTTTATGGCATCCGTTGTTCCTTTGCGGCTAAAGTCTGATGATTCTTTACACTGGAAAAATGAACGGCCGTCATCTGTACATTATTGCCGACCAATAATGTTTCAGTATGCAAGGGAATCGCCGGAACTCATACGAAACACAGTAAAGGATATTGAAGACCAAATAAGCAAGATTAAGCCAACAAAGTTCGAAATCAGTGAAGGAAAATACATTGAATGTAGTTACGAGTTCCACCTGACCATGGTTGACGGAAAAGTGGTCAACGAACTGACAAGCACAAGGTTAACTTTGTCATTATATCCGCAGAAAAAGTTGACCCCGACAGTCCATAAAATATTGGCGCATGGCAAGGATATAATTGAGTATCAGTCTTTGCCAATTGGAGAGCTCTCTGAAGAAGCACAAGAGTCCCTTAATAAGTTTTATAAAAAATACAGATTGCTAAAAACACTTTCAAAGCTTCAAGGGTGAGACAAAATGAGGACCTCTTCAACATGTTAGCAGCATCTTCAGATCCACTAATTTCATCACTGAGGCATGTTAAGTCACGAAAAGAATTAGAAAATACTTATAGTTCAGAGATGATTTCGCTTTTAGATATACCATCTTTTACGGATTGTGATGAATATTTTACAAATAAAAAATAAAAAAAAAAAAAAAAAAAATTATTTTTAATTATCATAATATTAATTTTAGATTATAAAAACCATTAAAACGAAACAATAAAAATCAAAATATTTAAAAATATTTTTTTCCTTCCCGTAAAGTTGATTTTTCCACAAATTTCAACTTTGCATACCCATAAATAGGCACAGAAAAATCGTAGAATTCATTTCAAACGCTCATTTTATAGGTTGATTAATTATCTATCATATGCTTTTTAAATTGTTCGATTATCTCATTTGGTTCAAAAGTTATGATTTTTGATATGAAAAAACTCAAATGGCCCCACTGTGCGACGCTGAAAAAGGCGCTTGAGGTGTGTCCAAACGATGGACCACGGCCACTCACAATAGCTGAGTACAAGGCCCGGAACACAAAGAAGCCCCCAAAGAAAACAAAAAGAAGCGGACAAAGGATCAAACTGCTACAACAGAGAAGGATGGTAAAGGATTTCATCATAGATAGCGACAACGCAGGAAGAAAAAGAGAAGCACATAAAGGATCTCAATACAATCGAGAAACAACTTCGCACTGGTGCGAAACAACGCAATACGGGCTGCAGTAATGCCAATGCCTAAATTGCCTTTAACAATAAATATAAAAACTAACCTGTCCCAAATAACTTACACTCATTATTAACAAACACTTTGTGGTGTAAATTTATCTTATAAGTAAACTATTGTAAAATTGCCATTGCCGCATGTAAACCACAAAGTGTTCCCCTGTTGAAAATACACTAAATTCACAAATTCATTCAAAAAAAAAAAGGAAAACTTTTTATATTTATAGAAAACAGATAGAAATTTTTGAAGATCAAACACATAATTTCATGAAAGTTCTCAATAATTCCAAGTTAGACTTATTCAGCAGCAGTTATCACTTTCCAGAAACAGTAATGGGTCTAGTAGACGTCAAGTCTGTGGACTCGACAGCTAACGTCATAAACAAAGTTGACGTGTCGTCCCTAGATTTGAAGTATATGCTTATACTAGTTCTGATAATAGTTATCCTAATGGTTTTGAACACAGTGTCAAAACTCTAAAATCCATAGAAGGAACATCAAGAAGAGTTATATGAGCAAAGCAATGAGTAAAGCAGCAGAATTAGAAAAAATTTAAATTGTCGCGCAAAATTTTCGAAATTATTCGAAAAATGTTAGAAGCCAGTAATGGACACTGAAAATTCAGAACAGGAGTGCTCTGATTCTGATAACAATACACCAGGTAGTCCAAAAATAAAAAGCCTAACAATGACGCAGACAAAAATTGATTTCATTAGAACAGCATCCACCATATTATCTGAGTATGATGGCAAAGCTGAAAATCTGCAAATTTTCATAGACGCATTAAGTCGACTAGATACACTTAAAGGTGATCATGAAGCAACAGGAATCAGTTTAATTAAAACAAAACTGAAAGGTCATGCAAGAAATTTAATTAGCGATGAGAATACACTCGCTCAAATTATTGCTAAACTAGCAAGATCAGTAAAAGGAGAATCGGTTGAAGTACTATCAGCCAAAATCCTAAACTTGCAACAAAAAAATAAGACAGCAAACATTTATACGCAAGAAGTGGAGCAACTAACAAAAGCTTTAGCTGGCGCGTACATCAACGATGGCCTAAATTCTGAATTAGCCACCAAATACAGCACAAATCAAGCTGTAAAAGCAATGACTAAAAATTGTGCTATTGATAGAGTAAAACTCATCATGCAGGCAGGCACATTTAACAACATGAATGATGCTATTTCAAAATTTGTCGACAGTTGCACTGAAGCAACTGGGAACACCAACACTGTTCTATTTTACCAAAATTACTCTCAACGTGGCGGAAACCGCGGTAGAGGTAATTACAGAGGCCGACCTTACAACAGGGGCGGTCTCAGGTACAATAACAGCAACGGCAACAGATACAACAATAGCAGAGGCAACCAAAATAGAGGCCCTGAACAACAAAACCTGGTCCGAGTTACACAAAGTAACTCGGAAAACCAGCAAACCCCCTTGAGCAACCAGCAGTAAACATACTAACTATAAATCTAAGTCTCAGCAGTATAATTAAAATCAAAAATCATGAAAATAGTAAACCACTTAAACTTTTGATAGATACAGGAGCAAATGTCTCAATATTGAAAAACAATAATATAGATACAAATATTAACCAAAATTTCAAAACTAATATATCTGGAATTGGCCAGGGAACAATACAGTCAATAGGACAAGCCCCAATTGACCTCCTTTTCGATTATTTCATAGTCAACCACGATTTCACAGTAGTTCAAACTGAATTTCCCATACCATGCGATGGAATTCTTGGACTAGACTTTATAAGAAAATTTAATTGCATAATAGACTACCAAAATGATGAATTCATCATGAAACCAGGAAATTAAAACTATCAAATACATGTACCACTATTACACAATGATATTGATAATTCAATATTATTACCAGCAAGATCAGAAGTCATGAGAAAAATCATGCTTCTGACTAGCGAAAATTCTGTATTAATACCAAACCAGGAAATACACCCTGGGGTAATAATAGCAAGCAGTATTGTTGAAAATAATAGTGCAATAGTCCGCATTCTAAATACAACCAATAAAAACATAAAAATTCAAAATCCAAATATTAAATCGAATCACTAGAACAATATGAAATTAAAACAAGTACAGAGAAACAAACCAACAGATCTTATGAAGTCATCAATAAACTAACCTTCCCAGACCAATTCAGAACAAAGTAAACTGAATTATGTAACAAATACAGTGACATATTTGGTCTTGATTCAGAACCCATATCATGTAATAATTTTTACACGCAAAAATTGAGATTAGCAGATAAAACACGCGTTTACATAAAAAATTATAGAAATGCTGAAACAGAAAAACCAGAAATAAACAGACAGGTCGAAAAATTAATAAAAGATGGTATAGTTGAGCCATCAATTTCTGAATATAATAGCCCACTTCTCTTGGTTCCCAAGAAATCTCTCCCAAATTCCAAGGAGAAAAAATGGCGTTTAGTAGTTGATTATCGCCAAATAAATAAAAAACTTCTGGCAGATAAATACCCACTGCCAAGAATAGAAGAAATCTTAGACCAATTAGGACGAGCACAATATTTTTCATGTCTCGATCTCATGTCAGGATTTCACCAAATATAACTGGATGAGAAATCTAGAAATGTACAACCTAAAATTAAATCCAGAGAAATGTTCGTTTTTCATGCACGAGGTTACATTCCTTGGGCATAAGTGCACAGACTATGGCATCCTCCCTGATGACAAACAATATGATGTTATTAAAAACTTTCCAACTCCAACTCATGCGGATAGCGCACGACGTTTCGTCGCGTTCTGTAATTATTACCGACGATTTATTCATAACTTCGCACAACACTCACGTCATTTGACCAGATTGTGCAAAAAGAATGTGCAAGTCGAATGGACAAAAGAATGCGAAGACGCATTCAAATACTTAAACAAGTAAGAAGGCTCTAGTCGGGAGAGCCCGACTAGAAGATACCCTGAACCCAGTTGCAAAAAAAAAAAAATTAAATTTATATAAGACTTTGGTATACTGACTTAACTTCAATCGAATAAGCTCGATATTGGACGAAATTTTCAGAAAAGATCTATCGTTACTCATTCTTTCAACCCTCATTTTTACATTTTTCAATTTCGATATTTTTTTGTTATCGATCACATGTGTATATCGGAAACCAGAATAGTTATCGATAATTTGAAGCAAACTTGTTCTGCTCATGGTATAGGAGAACTTATATCCCAAATCTGAAGTCTCTAGCTCTTGTAGTCTCTGAGATCCACGCGTTCATACAGACAGACAGACGGACAGACAGACGGACAGACGGACATGGCTAAATCGACTCGGCTATTGATGCTGATCAAGAATATATATACTTTATAGGGTCGGAGATGCTTCCTTCTGCCTGTTACATACTTTTGCACAAAACCATTATACCCTTATTTAGCCATTTTATGGGTTAAGGGTATAAAAAGGTATTAATGAAGCCTACATTGTTACAATACCCTGACTTCAGCAAATAATTTTGCATAACCACAGATGCAAGTAAACATGCATGTGGTGCCGTACTAACTCAAGAGTACAACGGTATGCAATTGCCAATTGATTTCGCTTCAAGAGCTTTCACACAGGGAGAAAGCAATAAATCAACTACAGAGCAGGAATTAGCTGCAATACACTGGGCAATAAAACATTTTAGACCATACGTTTATGGAAGGCATTTCTTAGTAAAAACAGACCATAGACCTTTAACCTACCTTTTTTCGATGAAAAATCCTACTTAAAAATTGACTAGAATGAGACTAGATTTAGAAGAATATCAATTTACAGTAGAATACCTCAAGGGGAAGGATAATCACGTTGCAGATGCATTATCAAGAATAAAAGTAGAAACTTTTATAGAAATGAACAGAAATATAATGATGGTCCAAACAAGGTCATCAAAAAGACAGGAAAACATCTGCGCAGATGAAAAACAAAAATTGCCAAAAGAAGCAAAAGAGAGAAAAGAGCCCAATGTCTATGAAGTCGTTAGCAATAATGACGCAAGAAATTTGTGAAAATAAAATTCGGTAAAAATAATTGTTTGCTAAAGAAAGGAAAACGAATTATTTCACGATTCCCAGTTAATAATTTGTACTCTAATGAAAAATTCGATTTAGGTCAATTTTTTCAAAGGCTTAATTCAGAAGCCGGAATACATAAAATCGTTAATTTACAGTTGTCACCAAGTGAACAAATTTTCGGATTTGTATCACTTAATGAATTTAAAAATATGGGCAATAAATATTTGAAAATAAAAGTAGCGCTACTACAAAAGGTGATAAAAATAGACAAAAATGACGAAAGTCAAATAAAGGCAATCCTGTCCAAGTACCATGACGATCCTATAGAAGGTGGCCATTTTATTAAACTAAACAACATATTTCTAAGAGTATAAAAAGTTTTTATTTTTACAATCAAAAAAATAAAAAATAAAAAAATAAATATAACAAGTAAGAAGGCTCTAGTCGGGACATCCCGACTAGAAGACACCCTGATCCCAGTTGCAAAAAATAAATTAAATTTATACAAGATTTTGGTATACTGACTTAACTTAAATCGATTAAATTCGATATCGCCGGTGTTTCTTAACCGATTTGAACGAAATTTTCAGAAAAGTTCTATCGTTACCCATTCTTTCAACCCTCATTTTTACATTTTCCAAATGCGATATTTTTTTGTTATCGATTCCATGTGTATATCAGAAACCAGAATAGTTATCGATAATTTGAAGCAAACTTGTTCTGCTCATGGTATAGGAGAACTTATATCCCAAATCTGAAGTCTCTAGCTCTGGTTGTCACTGAGATCCACGCGTTCATACAGACGGACAGACAGACAGACGGACAGACAGACGGACAGACGGACATGACTTAATCGACTCGGCTATTGATGCTGATCAAGAATATATATACTTTATAGGGTCGGAGATGCTTCCTTCTGCCTGTTACATACTTTTGCACAAAACCATTATACCTTTATTTACCCATTTTATGGGTTAGGGGTATAAAAACATTCAAGTAATTGTCACGCGATGTTGAGCCTGGGTATTCCACATTCAAAAAACACAAAAAATGGAGCGTCTGTTCAGCAGCACTGCGACTATGCTAACATTATGATGGCGTTACCGTTGACCAAAGCATTGTATCAAAGCAACGGGACACTGTGAGCTTTAGTACTAATTTATATGAACAGCAGCCTGTGTTCATCGATTTATTAGACGTTGTCACGTCAAAAAAAAAAAATAAATAAATAAATAAAAATGTAGCTCGCCATCATTACCTCACAAATATTTATACAGTAAAGAACTTTTCTTGAAGAGTTTTTGAAATTACATTTTGTAAATTGATTGATTTTTAGAAATGCCTCCAAAAAAATCGTCAAATGGGAGAAAAACTTCGAATGCAAAGCAATCAAGAGAACAACAGAGGTAAAATAGACGATCAACGAGAATATCACGTGTTCTAAACTCATAGAGCAGACGTCACTAAGCACCACAGCAACGCGCACCGGGACGCGCGACTTAAAAACAAGTTTTCAATCATTTCTATGTAACGAATTTTCTATATAGTTGTGTTTTTTCTATTCCCCTTTATATTCGATAAATAAGTTCAACTAACTGTATATCACATTTTATAAGCTATAGTCACTAAATTTAGTGGCAATATATATAGCTGGTAAGCTGGCTGAAGGCCGTGACACATTCTTGCTGCCCTCCAGTCACTCTTCGCCATTAGATTCTCTACTACCAGTTTTTACCTTCAGCATCAGAGTGGTGGTGGGCGTTGCCTCAAAATTTTTGATGCAGTTTTTTTGGGGTCGCTATCAGCTACTTCCTACCAAATTTGGTGGCTCTAGTTTCACAACTTTGAGAGATACACGCATTCTCGTTTTTGACGAAGCGTTGGGGACGGCCGGGGGCGACTAGGGCGGTATTGGCGGGCGTGCCATCAAAACTGAGATTTTTTATTTAAATATGCGGAAGGGGTGGGCGTAACTCAAAAATTTGGAAGTTCTAGCTGTAATCTTAACAATTTAATTTACTATGCCATAGCTAAAGAGAATTGCAAAGTTTCAAGTTTCTAGCTTGAAGGGTGTGGACAAAAGTTGCCTTCAGATCGAATATCGCTCCCATTTCATACAATTATACACAAAATAAGTCTATCATGAAGTCACGCGCAGAACGAGTCAAAATTTGTGCGCATAAGTGCCTTATAGTATGTATTTGTATCATGAACCGGAACGGCAAAAAAAAAACCATAATAATAAACCATCCAAATCATTATATGTTATTTAAAATAGCAGTTTGTTCTATTATTTACGTTTCTGTTAATGGTATTTTACATAGGCCCTTAAGGGCCGACACATTTTATTAATATTTATTCGCGAATTGAAAAGTGACGCCGGCAGCCAAACACTTTAAATGAGACCTGTGTATTAGTGTTGACTCGCTTGTTCCCATGGCAAAATGCTATAAAAAAGTTACTGCGCAGTAAAATAAGTTTAATTGCAACTGCGGAGTAAAACAAAGGTCTAAGACCATAAAAAGAACATACAAGCACCGACACCAATTAAAGCAAAAAAAAATAAATGAACAATTCTAATGAAGATTCAGACGAGATCCATAGCGATGAGGAGACTACCATAGTGAATAAAAGGGATTAACGCTCAATTAAGGATCAAATAAAAGCAATGGTACAGCAATCAGTGACTAGCGAAATGAAACAGCTACAAAATGTAATTTTTGAATCGAAGAAAAACAAGGATGGCACTCATGAATCAAGTGCTACAAGAGAAGGCGGTGTCGTAAATGAAAGGATGCATCACAAAGGCTTACAAAAAACAAGTGGAAAAGTTGCAGGCGGACGCAACCGACTGCGGCATACTCGATACCAGCATTAAAACCGGTAAAAAGAGGTCTGATTGCGAAGGGGTACGGATGCGGCAGGGGTGTACGTTGCCTTAAAGATTCTCCGATGCAGATGGGGATGCCACCAGCTATTTTCCTTCCAAATGTGGTGACTCTAGCTCAAATTGTAGTAGGTGTGGGAAGGGGGCTGGGGGTAGAGTGGGTGGGCGTGGCATCCAAATTTTGGATGCAGATCTTTGTGGAATGCCAATTGCTATCTTCATACCAAATTTGGTGACTCTAGCTCAAAGTTTTTAAAAGGTTGGGGAAGGGGGGCTGGAGGCGTTTTGGGTGGGCTATGCATACAAATTTTATTTGCAGATGTTTGTGGTATGTCAATTGCTATCTTCATACTTAATTTGGTGACTCTAGCTCAAAGTTTGTAAATGTTCATGGGGGGAATGGGGGCGGTATGGGCGTGCCATCAAAATTATTGATGCAGATCTTTGGGGGTCGTTACCTGTTATCTTCATACAAAAATTGGTGGCTCTAGCTAAACAACTCTGAAAGATAAAAGCATTCCCGTTTTTAACGAAGCGTTAGGGAGGCTGGGGGTGGTTAGGGAGATTTGGGTGGGCGTGGCATCCAAAACTTTGATGCAAATCTTTGGGGGTCGTAACTAGCTATCATCATACCAAATATGACACAATGAAAGATACAAGCAGTCCTGTTTTTAACGAAGCGTTGGGGCTCCTGGGGACGCCTATTGATTGGGCTGTATGGGTGGGCGATGCATACGAAGTTTTGATGCAGTTTTTGGGGGTCTCTATCACCTATCTTGGCACCAAATTTGGTGGCTCTAGCTCAAAATCTGTTTAAAGAATGGGCGTTTCTGATTTCAAACTGCGGGGTGGCTGGGGGCGGAATGGGTGGGGGTTGTTCCACAATTTTGGATGCAGTTTTTTGGGGGATGCTAGTAGCTATCTTCTCACCAAATTTGGTAGTCCTAGCTGTTAAGATGTGCGAAATAGGTTAAACTATTGATTTTGAGTTATCGAATTTATCGATTTGCCAAGTCCCAGCCAAAGATAGAGATATTTGGAAATTTTCAAGTCTCAACCTTGAAGGGTGTGGAGAAAAGTTGCGTTCATACAGACGAACGAACAGACGGACATACACCATGACGGACATTGCACAAACCCAATATACTCTGTACCTCCGGTAACGAGTATAATCATGGTATCGCCGAGGGCGGCGCAGATGTTCCGAGTGCTTGCGAGCGAGACAAGGTTATTATTAGTGAATGCGGGGATATAGAAGTAACGATTTTGATGCCACACGAGGCATATCTGGATTGTCTGACTCAGGTGTTTGAAAGGTCTCATGGAATGGGGTATTTGCTCCAAAACGCCATCTGCTACCTGGGGCCTCCGAGGGTGGTCCTGACGATTTTCGGCGTCTGGATGCTCATGGGAGAATTACGCACTTGCTCTACAACATCAAATGCTACCAGGGATCGCCGTTTGCATCCACATATGGAAACTTTGGAGGAGAAAGACGCATAATTGTCCCAAAGGTTTCGGTACCATATGGATGCGGCGTTTCTGGATTGGCTCAAGATAAACACCATAAAAATAAAAATGTACAGGGCAGGCAGAAGACTGGCCGGTATTTATCAGAATGATTTTGTAAAATACTGCAGCTATGCGACTTAGGTTAGGTTAGAGCGGTAGTGGAAGGCTTGAAATTACCCCCCACTCACATGGGCCATGTGTTTTGGCCCGTTGTGGTGCCGCGTTTGGACTTAGTCCAAAAACCGTCTACCCAGACAATGAGCGTGTTTCGCCGCCTTTGAGGGTGTGGTCCCAGCCCGAGGTTTGAATGAAGGACAGGATATTTTTCGGTTTAATATCCGCAAGTTGAGTGAGGTCCGATAAAAAGAAGGACCCTAGGTAGCCATTTCTGCTTTTGCAGAGTGCCGGACAGTCGCAGAAAAGGTGGAAAACTGTTTCCTCCTCCTCCTCGTCACGACAGCTTCGGCAGAAATCATAAAAAAGCGCTAGAAGTCTCGCTGCATGAGACCCCACCAGCGAGTGCCCCGTAATGGCCCTGATTACGGCGGCACAGCCTAATCTGCTTAGCTGGCCATGGGAATACCCCAGCCCTCCTTGTCTGTGAGGAGAGGCATGGTAGTTCCATGCCTTGCCAGCTCGTCTGCTTTGCAGTTGCCCTCGATGCCGTTGTGACCGGGCACCCAAATGAGGTGTATTTCGAACTGCTCTGCCATCTCGTGTAAAGATCTGCGGCAGTTTGTGACGGCTATCGAATTGGATGATAGCCCTTTTAGAGATTTGATAGCCGCCTGACTATCGGAAAAAATGCAGATTCTATCTGCTGAGCATTCACATTCGGAAATGCATAAGAGTGCTTCCTGTATGGCAGCGATCTCAGCTTGATATACGCTGCAGTGATCAGGAAGGTTGAACGATTTGTTGATAGACAGCTCCTCGCAAAAGACGCCTCCCCCTACCCATTCGTCTAGCTTGGAGCCATCGGTGTAAATTTTTACTGAGTCTGCCGGCCCTGGCGTGCCTGAGCACCAATCCTCCCTTGGGGGGACTAGCGTGTGGAAAGGGGTTTTGGGGAATTCCTGAGGACAACAATAGTCCGTGTTTGAGGGGATAAGCAAGTTACCCACTAGAATATTAGAGTGTCCGAAATTCTGCTCGGACCACTGCTTGGTTTCTCTCATGCGTAGGGCAGAGAGAGTTGCTACTAATTTTCCCATTTGGTCTATTGGTAGGAGATTTAGTATATTGTCCAGAGCCTCAGTTGGGGTCGTTCTGAGGGCCCCTGTTGATATCAGTCCAGCGGCACGCTGTACTTTGTCAAGCTTGTGGACTGATGTTTTCTTAGAAAGCGTTGGCCACCATACTGACACTCCGTACAGTAGGATGGGCCGAAGTATGGCTGTGTACAGCCACAGCGTGATGTGGGGTGCCATTCCCCATTTCAGTCCAATGGACTTCTTACATGTATTAAAGCGACTGAGGCCTTCTTAACCCGTTCTTCGGTGTTAAGATTCAGTCTAGTTTGCTGTCTAGAGTGAGCCCTAGGTATTTGGCGGATTTACTGAAGGCAAGTTCCACCCCGTTTAAGGTTGGGGGTTTGAGGGGAGGTATCTTATACTTCCTAGTGAAAAGGACTAAGTCAGTTTTGGCTGGGTTAAGCCCTAATCCCTTTGAAGTGGCCCATGAGGACAGGGTTCGTAGTGCGGTGGTCATACGCTCGCACAAACTTTGGGGGAATTTACCCGAGAAGGCTATAGCGACGTCATCCGCGTAAGCTATCACCCGACAGCCCCCTCCCTCCAAGGAGCGCAGCAAGCTGTTAACAGCCACATTCCAAAGGAGAGGGGAGAGAACACCTCCTTGCGGGGTGCCTCTATTTACGGATCTGGCAATGGTCGAAGACCCCAGTGTGGCCCTGACGATCCTGCATTTGAGCAGTTGATCAATCAATTCCACAATGTGGTGTCCAACCCCCAGCTCCGACAAAGCCTCGGTGATTGCGTCCGGTAAGACGTTGTTAAAAGCGCCCTCAATGTCTAGAAAGGCTATAAGGCAGTACTCCTTGTGGTGTAGTGCCTTTTCCACTGTGGATATAACAGCATGGAGCGCTGTTTCAGTGGATTTGCCTTTTTGGTAAGCATGTTGTGCTTGAGAGAAGTGATCGGTCTTGATCGAGTCTCTGATATGTATACTCAGCACCCTTTCTAGTGTCTTTAGTAGAAAAGATGTGAGACTGATTGGACGAAAGTCCTTTGGGATTGTATGTGAGGCTTGACCGGTCTTCGGAATGAAGATGACCTTGGATTCGAGCCATGGGGTGGGGGATCGAACCGGTTGTCAGGATATCTGAAAAGATTTTCTGAAGCCAGTTAATGGCAGTATCCCCTGCATATTGCAGTTGGGCTGGAATGATTCCATCCAGCCCAGGGGATTTGTAGGGCGAGAAGCTACTTATAGCCCAAGAGATTGTATCCCTGGAGAAAAGGTCGGTGGAGACTTGCTCCTGAAATTCTCTATGAATAAGGGGTCGGAAACATGCGACTGAGCATCCGGGGAAGTGGGTTTCCACCAAAAGTTTCATTGACTCCGAACTGATCGTTGTCCACGAGTCATTGGGTCCTTTAAGGAAGCCCATGGGTGCTTGTGTGCTGGAGAGAACTTTCCTAAGCCTAGCGGCTCCTGTGGTACTCTCGATTTTGGAGCAGAAATTCTGCCATGAGGAGCGTTTAGCTTGTCTAAGTGACTTCTTGTATGAGGTTAAGCTGGCTTTATAGAGTTCCTTGATTGGTCGTCTCCCTTGAACCTTGCTTTGTTAAAGAGCTTTCGCGAGGTTTTCCGAAGCTCGCTTATTTGTGGGGACCACCATGGTGGTTTTGCTTTCCCTCTTGGTTTGCTCTGGGGACATGACATGTTAAGGGCGGACTTGCATGCCTCCGTGAGTTTGTTTGTGAGCAGCTCTGTGTGCTCGGGGGAAGGGGGTCCCGTTGGGGGATGCTCTGGAATGAGTCTTGTAAGACATTCTTTGAAAGTGGTCCAGTTCGTACGTCTAACGTATCTGCACCAATTAGGCTTTGGGATATCGAGAGAGAACACTATATCGATATACCTATGATCAGAAAAGGAGTGCTTGGCGCTTCTGCTTGGCTTTAGCAGATGCGGCGGGTATTGCTGGCTTAAAATCCAGGAGAATGGTTTAAGCCCACGCAATCATTTCGACTCCGTCTGGGGATGAGGGCTGGGCGGTTAGGTTCTCTATGAGAATCTGCGCCGCTCGCCGCCGGTCCTGAATGGACGGTCTTTTGGCCGCTGTGGGAGCGGGCCCCGAAGCAGTAGCCTGCGTCACGGACTGGGAAGCTGGTGTTGCAAACTTATGTTGCAGCCTCCGAGCTCCCGGAGCCGCTCCAGGTCGACGTCCGGGGTGTGAGGACGAATGGCATTTTCGTCCTGCACCTGTGCCGCTAGCGGCTTTGCGAGCACCTGCTGGCGTACCAGGCGTCGGAGAGGAGATGCTAGCTCCTGTAGAGGGATTGGCGTTTCCAACCGGGTTTTTAAGTGACCCGGACACTGTATTTTTGTTTTTGTCGATTGAATTCATATTGTTCCCACGAGTAGACGGGAAAGGAAAGTCACCCGTGACATAGCCCGTGTGCCGCGGGAAGCCTATTTAAACTGGAGGTCGCCAGATATCCAGAGTTCGCAAAGTAACGACCGAGCACCCCCTCGGCCACGAGTCCCTCGGCACAATGCTGTTCCACCTTGGACTGGGGTAATTTAATAGAGTTTTCATCTCACGCCCGACTACCATTCGTCAGCACCCTTGGCAGAGACATGACCGTACCAAGAGCCTGCTTCCAGCCGCCCTCGCGAGGAGAGTATAGTCGCACTTCCAGTTGTGAGCAACAAGGACGGCACGCACTGCACGGTCGTGCATTCAAATTGGCGGTATGAATGCGTTTCCCTGCGGCGCGCGTTCTTCCCCTTGTTGCTCCAATTGGCTGACGGCCGCTATGCGTCTTAATAATCTAAATGAAATTTGATAAGGCTTCAAGACTGTTTAAAGGGAAAGACTAGAGAACAGGTCGAAGGCATGTTAATTGATCCAGCTAATGTTGGGTATATTATGAAACAATTGCAATGTGTATATGGTCGACTTGAGGGGCTTATAAGAATAAAATTCTATCGTTTGCATCCAACCTGGAAAATTTGGTTATTTATTTGGAGTCAGCTAAAGCGGAACAGCATTTAAATAAACCCGCGAGGACCAAGAAAGAACGAAAGAAATCAGGCTTCTGATTTGACTGTTTGGGCATGGGACATAGCTGGAGGAATTGCAAAAAAGAGACAAAATTGTGGAATAAACGGATGCAAGTTTCGCCACCAACGACTGTTTTACAAGGAAAAGGATAACGATAGCTCGGGCTCTGAAACTGGCGAGAGGTCAACTTGAGTTGCTGTAAATACAGTAAAGGCACTTACTTCTGTGAAGGAGCAAAATAGCTCCCCCACAACACATTTTCTTTTGTTTGTTTTACCAAGAAGGTATTATTAATTATGTTAAGTAAGCATTAAACAAGTATAAGTTCATAAGCTAGTAACGCGCATCACTGATAGCAGTGGGCATCACTGATAGCAGTGGGCATCACTGACAGAAATGGGCATCACTGACAGCAGTGCGCATCACTGGATCCTAACGGGATCGTGTGCGCTCTCGCACTCTCGCACACCAGCTTAAGGTGCCAGTGCCAGCGCTGTCGATTTTGACGCAGGAGTCCCTCGAATTTGCTGGTACCAGTGTCGCAAGCAGAAGAGCAGGCCGGGAAGAAATATCGTGCTCAATGCTGGCGGATAAGCTGCGCAACTGGGGCATCGTATTTGACGGTATCTCGGATCCACTTAGTTTCATTGAAAAACTGGAGGAAGTACCTCCGCGGTACTTTCAACGCTTGGAAAGTACCATCCAAACTCGTTTCCAGCGGCCAGACGAACCCTTCAAGGATTATTTAATCGAGCTCCGGTTGATGATGCAACGTGCCCAGTACTCGCCAGAACAGGAGCTAGAGAGGATCTATGAGAACCTACTACCGGAGTACCAATTGTTCACGCGACGACATGAATTCGATACTTTGGCCGCATTGACCCAACTGGTGACGAATTACGAGACTGCCCGGGACCGGGATCCGAAGAGGTATGGCACCTTTTCGCAAACCAGTAAGCCGAAAGTTACACTCGGCCACGTTCACAACGGCAGAGACCACGGACAAGGCGGTGACAACTCGGTGGGGATGACACGAAACACAGACACGGTGACCATGATGACATCGCAAGACACAGGCGGAGCAGTGGATGCGAAGCGAGCATGCCGCAACTGTGGGGAAGTCGGAGATTTCGCTAAAAAATGCCGAAACGCTCGGTTGTCATTCTGCTGGGAATGTGGCCGACGAGGGACTCGCACCATCGGATACTGCCGCGTCGCCAGGTTGAGAAACGGCCAGCATCTCCGTCTGACAGAGGACAGGGCGGAAAGCGAAAGTTGGGGCCCTCAGCAGTAATTCACCCATTACGCTTGGAGGAGGGGAGGATCGCAGCTCTCGTGACCATAGGGGACACCCCGGTGGCAGCAACACTGGACACAGGAGCCACGCGATCGTTTATCAGTGAGCGTTTAGTCAAGATCGTCGGGACAAAGGTTAATATTCGTGACGTTCTGGTACGGATAATTCTTGCAGATGGCTCACTAAAGGAGATAACTCGAGCAGTAATGGCGGCAATAAAGCTCGATGAACAGGAAGCAGTGGTGCCTTTACTGGTTATGCCAACGATCCTGGACGACGTTATCTTGGGCATTGACTTTTTGTGTGGGATTCGCGCAAAAATTCAGTGCGGTCGAGCCTTCCTGCAACAGGCACAGACGCCCGATCCTCGAACGTGCCCGATGCTGATGACCCCGTTCCAACCAAGGACGACAACTTCGGCAGGACGCACATGACACTGAGCCAGCCGAACTCGTAGAGACACCGCAGGCTAGTGTTGCACCAACGCAGGATGCACGCAACGCTGAGCCAGCCGACTTCGTAGAAACAGACACAGCCAGTCGACATCGTAGAGACAGCGCAGGGTAGTGTTGCACCAACGTAGGATGCACGCAACACTGAGCTCGCCGACTTCGTAGAAACATTGCAGGCTATTAAATTGACAACGCAGGATACACCGGACATTGAACTGGAAACAGCGCAAGCCAGGCAGGAAGAGAGCCAGACAGGGCAGCCTGGTACTTACAAAGGTTACACTTTCGAACCATTGGAAGACGCTTGCGAAGCCCGGAGAACGAACCCGTTTCGGAAACGACCCCGAACACTACCGGACATTACGGAAGAACAAACTAAGAAGAAACTTATCATCGAGAGGTTCCCATCAGCCTAGCTGCAGTCACAACTGACACAGGAGGCGAGTTGCCACCAGCAAACGCAACGGACCCCGAATTGCCCACTTGGATCTGTGCCTTCTTGGAAAGGGAGCTTAGCAAGTTCGCGAAACTGACGGGAGTGTCTCACATCGCCCTGCATACCATCATCATGAAGGATGACAAACAAGTAAAGCAACGATACTTCCCCGGGAACCTAAGCTTCCAGGAAACCTCTACGAAGAAGTCACGCCAGGGATAGCGGAGCACACAGAAGACCCGAACGCAAAGGCAGAGAGACTCCAAGACATCTTCCAAGCCGTGCAACAGAACATACAACGGGCATCACAGGAGCAGAGCAAATGTTAAAACCTTAGAAGGCGAGAATGGAGACCCACACTCGGCGCGAGAGTATAAATACGACAGTATCACCTTTCCAAGGCTACAGACTGGTTCGCAACGAAGCTGGTCGCAAAGTTCGACGTACCATACAAGGTAATAAAGGTTATCTCACCAAACATAGTGCGGCTTCAAAGCTTGAACGGACGACAGCGGAAAACAGCGAGCCTGGCCGACCTCAAGGAATTTAACGCAGATGACAACGACAAAGGCAACAACGACTCCAGAGAAAACTAACCGGCAACAGCAAAGTCACTGGGACCACTTTTATTGGTGAGCCAGTATAACATCCCCGCCCCACGATGGAGAAAACCCACGCAAAACCATACGTTAATTAGTAAGATCAAGAATTGTAATCCACCACACCGCAAGGCTAAGTCATTGGGTAGAATCGGTAGTGAAGAAACATACAACACTCGACTGGGTATACGTAGCCCGAAACGATTGGGACCTCACACCATCCGGTATAGTATTAAGAGATCGCGACAGGTCACGATCACTTTCCTCACCACGAAGTAAGGAGGGAGTGTGAAGGAGCAAAATAGCTCCCCCACAACACATTTTCTTTTGTTTGTTTTACCAAGAAGGTATTATTAATTATATTAAGTAAGCATAAAACAGGTATAAGTTCATAAGCCAGTAACGCGCATCACTGATAGCAGTGGGCATCAATGACAGCAGTGCGCATCACTGTATCCTAACGGGATCGTGTGCGCTCTCGCACTCAAGAGCGCATCGACAGAAAAGGACCACGCGTGACAACAGACAGCGGCGCAAGCATCGGAACGAGAAGGATATAAACCAGTGATGGGCAGACGTCGAAGTCCATATTATTTCTAACTCACACGAGGCAGCGCGCTGGCAGCGCGAAGCCAGCGCGCTTCCTCGTGTGAGTTGAGTTTTTCGCTGGCGACTGCACGAAATCACACGTACGCTATAAGCATTGAAAGCTATTTTTAGAACACGATTGTTCGTTCGTCGTCGGTTGTCGTGCCGAAGCGTGTATTAGATTTAACATTGTACTTTTAGTTGAAGGCGACCTATTGACAAGCAAGCACCACGCAGCGCATTAGCAAAAAACAAATTTTTTACAGTTCGCTCCAAAATGTTTATGCCCGAATGGGAGAATGAATTTTTATACCCTTAACCCATAAAATGGGTAAATAAGGGTATAATGGTTTTGTGCAAAAGTATGTAACAGGCAGAAGGAAGCATCTCCGACCCCATAAAGTATATATATTCTTGATCAGCATCAATAGCCGAGTCGATTTAGCCATGTCCGTCTGTCCGTCCGTCTGTCCGTCTGTCTGTCTGTCCGTCTGTCCGTCTGTCCGTCTGTCCGTCTGTATGAACGCGTGGATCTCAGAGACAACCAGAGCTAGAGACTTCAGATTTTGAATATAAGTTCTCCTATACCATGAGCAGAACAAGTTTGCTTCAAATTATCGATAACTATTCTGGTTTCCGATATACACATGGAATCGATAACAAAAAAATATCGAATTTGGAAAATGTAAAAATGAGGGTTGAAAGAATGGGTAACGATAAATCTTTTCTGAAAATTTCATCCAAATCGGTTAAGAAACACCGGAGATATCGAGCTTAATCGATTGTTTGTTGCAACTGGGTTCAGGGTATCTTCTAGTCGGGCTCTCCCGACTAGAGCCTTCTTACTTGTTCTTTATAGATTTGCAATAACATTGTTGTCGCAATGTTAAATATTTTTCAAATGGCATTATTTATTAATAAATTATAAGCACAATGAGTGAACGTTTACTTGCAGCGTGCACTGTATTGATTACACTTCGTTTTTTCGCTGCAGCGCACGCAATTTGTGCTTGTATGCGTGGAAACTGTGACAATATTTGTGTGTGCCCATCAGTGATATAAACCCTAGCGAGAGCGGCAGAGGCCTGTGCAGCCGCGGATGGCACGCGCCAAGCTACGGCAAAGGTCTCTGCAACCGAGGCTGGCACGCGCCTCAGCCCAGGCTTAAGGGCAGAGGTCGCGACAGCGGCGCGACAAGTAGTTGAAGTCGTGGTGCGAGCATCAACGCATGGCCGGGTTATAAAAGCGGAAGATAATCAACGTAGAAAAAACACGCGACAGGAATACACCGGTATACAACAACGGCAACAAGCAACGTCTAGCAACAACAACAGGCATGGAGTCGGGGTAAGCTGGCCTGAAATCTGCGGGTACTAAATGGGCGGGATTCAAGTTTAATTGTTGCGGTGTGGATAGGATAATAAATATACTAGTTGGAGAAATATTAAAACTACAAAAGTGAAGAAACCAGGTGACTTTCATTTAAGTGCGTGTCACAAGAGTGTTCCCCTCCCCTCTCTAATTAGTAGCGGCGTGTCGTTCAGCTCAAAGACACGTGCTCTGAGCGTTCTCTGCACATGTCTGGGGCTGTCCGGCACTGCGCGGGCACTGCAAGGGTTAACAATGCGCATTCCGAGGGTTTCTCTGTGCGCTTTGGTAAATCTTGCATGTGTTTTTAAATCTCTTAGTGTTATTGTTTTCCCCAGAGTGGTCAAAGGCGTGCCGTACGGCCATAGAACGTGTTCCGAGCGTTCTCTGCACGTTTTGTGGTTATCCGGCATTGCTCGGGCACCACAAGAGTTAGCATAACGAGTTCCGAGGGTTTTCTCTGCGCGATATTGATCGGTCTTGTGGGCGTCCTTCCGCCTCCTTTTTTGCACATCTCGAGCGTTTTCTCGATGTGCGTGGGCCTGTTTTAGTAGGGGTTGCCAAAATATTCTCTGAGTCTCGGTATTTTATACATTTTATTGTAAAATGACTCTGGACTGGACTGAGTTTCTACCCCAGCCTTAGATCACTTCTTTACAGTTGGCGCCCGAGCAGGGACTCTGCGATTAAGGCATTTTTGAGCATACCTTTTCATTTCGTAGGTCAGTAGGAGCAGCGTCTCACCCCATTCTAAACCTTTGAGATATAAGAAAAAAAAAATAAAATAAAATTATATATAGATATATAGTAAGATATCCAATATGCACACATATTCATATCTCAAATATGTTACACATAGAACGCACCCCAGCACATAGCACACAGCCCAACAATAAGATATCACATTACACCCTAAAACCCCAACACAGGAAGCATATTAGACATAAACATAAAATATAAACATATTTCTAAGATCACGCCACAAGCGTGAGACATAAACATATTTCCAAAATCACGTCACAAGCGTGAGATCGCCGAATTGGCACTTTTTGATAAAAGCTTAAAATGATCAAAGCTTAGAAGCTTTGACAATAAGAAAAGCTCTCAACGTAGGTTTGCTCTGCGCAGCAAGAACAATTGAAGTTTAGTTCGGAGTAAGATCAGAAAGAAGATAGACTTAAGTGAGGAAGTGTTTTGTATCTTTTAAAGTTAGTTCAACACAATAAAGAAATAAATTAAAGACAAAAGTCTTTTTATTTTTTTTAATTCCCACTTGGTCGTGAACTCATAATTGGCGCAGCCGGTAGGATTAGTGAAAAATAAGTGCAACAATAATAAATTGCGATACTTCATAAAAACTAATCCGCCAAAGAACTTTCGTGCAACTAACACATTTAGGCCCAATATCTCAATGTCCGGTTAGTCAACTTATTCTAAGTTTAGTCGAATTTGAGTCTCTCAATATTCGGTTAGGAGTATATGAGAAACAAACTAACCGGAAGGCTGGGTCTTGGTTAAAATTTAAAGCGCGTATAAGTCACGATATATCGATAAGAATCATCGCTAAAGACAACAGCTGTCCCTTGAATTGTATATTTATTTTGTTATTAAAGAAAAATGGCATCGCACAGCAGAGTTTTTTATATTCATTCAATGGAGACGCAATTTGACGAAACAGAGCCAAGAGTTAATAACTCGAGAAGTTATAGGGATAGGGTGAACTATTTCACTGATCTGGATGATGCCAAATTTGTTCAGCGGTTCAGGCTAAAAAAATCTACATGCAAAATCATTCTTGCAAGGATTGTAGATCAATTGGCTTGCCATAGTAATAGGTAAACAATTAAGTTCTTTTGCGCGCAAATAAATCATATGTGGAATTTTAAACAGGAATCGTGCAATGTTGCCGGAGACCCAACTTTTGGTGGCTTTGCGTTTTTATTCAAGCGGCAGCTTCCTCATCACTGCGGGTGATTTCTGTGGAGTCAGCGTTTCTTCGGCTAGCCGTGCAGTGAAAAAGTTTCCCACGCTATCGCACTATTGGCTAAGGAGGAGATAGTAATGAATCCGTTTGCATTCAGGCGTGTTCATTTTAATTTTATATTTTATATATTTAAAATATGCAAAATTTGCCAGTCACCAACCAAAACAAAAACAAAAAACAGCTGAGCCGCTCGCTATAAATGGCAACGCTGTGTATATATGTGGCAACGCTGTTAAGGCGATAGTTACTTATCGATTAAAGGTTATTTTGGCTTTGAGAAAACCAAACTGTTTTAACTCGACCAGCAAAATAATGCGGCAGTTAGCTAAACGAAAATTTAACCGGACATTGAGATATTGGGCCTTAATGGTGTTTAATTGATTAGTGAAAAATAAGTGCAAAAAATCAAATCATTGCAATACTTAATAAAAGCTAATCGTGCAACTAACACAATTAATGGTGTTTAAATAATTTAAGAAAACCAAAAACAATACAATCAACAACAAATCAACCAAAAACAATACAATCAACAACAAATCAACCTAAAACAATACAATCAACAACACATCAAATAATCAAATCGACATGGCAGTCGTTTTAAGTCATGCAGAACTTAACCAGGCATTGTCACAAATCCGACAAGTGCCCCAGTTCTCGGGAAACAAACAGGAGCTAATCAGGAGGACAGAATTCTTACTACAATTATACCCTACCACAAACCCAAGGCAACAAAGTATAATACACGGTGCGATCGAACTACAAGTCATCGGAGAAGCGCAAAGGATTTCGCAGCTATCACATGCCAACAATTGGGGAGAATTAAAAAGAGCACTCATCGAGGAATACACCACCCAGACTCCAGTGGAAGAATTACTACGACAACTTTACAACACCAGCTATCAAGGAAATCTCCGTAAGTTCATAGAAGAACTAGAGCACAAATCTTATATTATAACCAATAAGCTAACACTAGAAAATAATCCAACCAATACAATGGTTTATACAAATGCCATGAATAACACAGTTAAAGATGTAATTAAAAGAAAAATTCTAGATATAATTTTCATGATTCTAGCTAGGTATGATATTACCACTAGCCATCTCTTAAAAGTAGCAGCTCAAAAGGAGGGCTTATTTGAAAATAGTGTGGTTGAAAAACCCAAAGATAATAAATACAATAATTCAAATAAAAACAATTCGATTAAAAGGTATCAGGAAAATTTTAACCAAAGTTCAACATATAACCCCAGTAATCAAGCACAACATAATCCTAACTACCAAACAAATTACAACACAACTAACCCACATAAGAATCAACAAGAACATAGGCAGACATATGCCGAATTTCAGCAAAAGTTGCAACAAGGCAGACAACAGAATCCCATGAACTATTCACATAACAGAAACTATAATGCACAAGCATCCCCTTATAATAACCAACCTCAAAAGCGGCAAAGTGAAAGTAACAGCGGTGTGTCAAAAATGGACACATCCGAAAATTTTCAAGCAATTGCCTCGGAACAGGAAGAAACAATAACCCATTCATAATTGTTATTATGAATGATAACCCGCTTAAGTGTGTAATAACAACAATAAATTTAATGAATAAAAATTACCTAGAATTTCCAATAAAAAACACTGAACTTAACGTTCATACCATTAACGGTAACATTAAATTAACATCAAGCATAACAATAGGAGCATGTAAATTATGTTCATCCAAACAGGAGTTCTTTATACATGAATTTTGAAATCGATATGATTTATTGTTAGGCAGAAATTATTTAGAAGCTTGTAAGGCAAAAATAAATTACGAAGAAGGAGCCGTAACTTTAGGAGAATATACATTCTTATTTAAGTACGACCCCAATATAAATGTAGAAGAAGAAACGGCACCAGAGTGTCTAGACCCACCTTCGTCGGAAGACTTAGAATTCAATTTCGTGATAAACGAAGAATTAAAAGAGTCCTACGAATTTCGCTTAGATCATCTTAACGATGAAGAGAAAAGGTGTGTGTCAAAAATTCTTCACAAATATCGAGACATACAGTATCATGAAGATGACAATTTGACATTCACTAGTGTTGTTAAACATTCGATAATTACAAAACATGAGGACTCGATTTACAAGAGACCCTACAAGTATTCCCAAATTCTACACGACGAAATAGACAGACAAGTAAAAGAAATGTTAGAGCAAGGGATAATAAGGAAATCTCAGTCCTTAATAATTCACCTGTATTAGTAATCCCAAAGAAGTTGGATGCATCAGGAAGACAAAAATATAGAGTAGTAATAGACTTCTAAAGGAAATCACTATTGATGATAAATTTCCTATTCCAATAATGGATGAAATTTTAGATAAACTTGGCCGATGCCAATATTTCACAACTCTTGATTTAGCAAAAGGCTATCACCAGATCCAGATGGATCCGAAATCAATACCTAAGACAGCATTTTCCACTAAACATGGCCACTACGAATATACACGTATGCTGTTTGGTCTAAAAAATGCACCAGAAACGTTTCAACGTTGCATGAACAATTTATTGGAAGATATAATCTACAAAGATTGTTTAGTCTACTTAGATGACATAATAGTGTACTCCACTTCATTGGAAGAACACATTTTGTCATTGAATAAGGTATTTGACAAACTAAGGGAAGCCAACTTAAAATTGCAACTAGACAAGTGTGAATTTCTAAAAAAGGAAACAAAATTTCTAGGACACATAGTGACAACACAAGGATAAAAAAAACCTAATCCAAATAAAATTGAAGCAGTAATGAAATATCCTATTCCAAAGACTCCAAAAGAGATAACAAAAATTTTAGGTTTGTGTGGATTTTATAGAAAATTCATTCCAAATTTCGCAAACATCGTCAAACCCATGACACTTAAGTTAAAAAAAGGAGCAAAAGTAGACATAAAGGATACATCATATATCTCAGCATTCGAGAAATTAAAATTAGTGATCACTTCTGATCCAATTCTTACTCATCCAGATAATGATAAACCATTTTGTCTCACAACAGATGCAAGTAATGTAGCTCTAGGAGCAGTATTGACACAAAATCACAAGCCTATTTGTTTTGCCAGCAGAACTCTAAACAAACATGAAATAAATTATTCAGCTATAGAGAAAGAACTATTAGCAGTAGTTTGGGCAACAAAAACTTATAGAAGCTATCTATATGGTAGAAAATTCGAAATAATAAGCGATCACAAACCATTAGTATGGTTAAATAATATAAAAGAACCGAATATGAAACTCCAACGATGGAAGATGAAGTTAAATGAATTTGATTATACAATCAAATACTTACCGGGTAAAGAAAACCATGTCGCAGACGCGCACTATCACGTGTGCAAATACATGAAAATCTATTGGGAGAAGAAATGAGTCAAGCAACATGTGCTACCATTCATAGTGCCCAAGAAGATAACCAAAGTTACATTCAAATAACTGAAAGACCATTAAACTATTATAACAGACAAATCGAACTCATATAAGGAAAAGACAATAATACACAAGTTACTAATTATTTTCATAAAAACAAGTAAGAAGGCTCTAGTCGGGAGAGCCCGACTAGTAGATACCCTTAACCCAGTTGCAAAAAATAAATTAAATTTATACAAGATTTTGGTATACTGACTTAACTTCAATCGATTAAATTCGATATCTCCGGTGTTTCTTAACCGATTTGGACGAAATTTTCAGAAAAGATCTATTGTTACCCATTCTTTCAACCCTCATTTTTACATTTTCCAATATTTTCCATATTTTTTTGTTATCGATCACATGTGTATATCGGAAACCAGAATAGTTATCGATAATTTGAAGCAAACTTGTTCTGCTCATGGTATAGGAGAACTTATATCCCAAATCTGAAGTCTCTAGCTCTTGTAGTCTCTGAGATCCACGCGTTCATACAGACGGACAGACGGACGGACAGACGGACATGGCTAAATCGACTCGGCTATTGATGCTGATCAAGAATATATATACTTTATAGGGTTGGAGATGCTTCCTTCTGCCTGTTACATACTTTTGCACAAAACCATTATACCCTTATTTACCCATTTTATGGGTTAAGGGTATAAAAACATAAAGATTACTTATACCGAAATGACTAATACTAAAGCTAAAGAAATAAAAAAGAATATTTATGTTCAAAAAATAGTGTTATATATTTCCACAACGACTCCGATTTTCCAAAACGCATTTGTAGAAATAATAAACCTAGAAAGTAAAATAAAAGTAATGAAAAGCTCATCAAAATTAACAGACTTACAAACGTACGCAGAATTCAAAGAACAAATACTAAGAAGACATAACGAACTATTACACCCAGGGATAGAAAAGAAAATACAGTGCTTCAAAGAAAAATTTTATTATCCAGATTACCAGAATCTTATACAAAACATAATAAATGAATGTCACATTTGCAACATTTCAAAAACAGAGCACAGAAGCACCAAATTAGTATATGAAGTGACCACATAAACAAACTACATTAGGGACAAATATGTAATGGATTTTTATTTAGTTGACCATAAACAATTTCTATCATGTATAGACGTTTATTCAAAATTTGCAACATTAATTGAAGTTAACAGCCGAGACTGGTTAGAAACAAAAAGAGCCATATTAAAAGTTTTTGATTTAATGGGAAAACCAGCAGAAATCAAAGCAGATAAAGATTCAGCATTCATATGTGCTGCACTACAACAATGTTACCAACTGAAAACGTAAAAATCAATATAACAACAAGTAAAAATGGTATAGCAGATATAGAGAGATTTCATAAAACAATCAACGAAAAATTGCGAATTATAAGCAGTGACTCTAACATAGAAAACAAACAAACCAGATTTGAAATTATATTATACATTTATAATCACAAAACTAAACACAACACAACAAACAGACCACCCGCAGATATATTTATGTACGCAGGGACACCAAAGTATGACACACAAGATAAGAAAAAGAAACAAATTGAAAAAAGAAATGAAAGAATTTGAAATAGATACAAAGTATAGATCTTCACCATTAGTCAAAGCGAAAATAACCAATCCATTCAAAAAGACAGGTCAGGTAAGACAACTAGACGAAAAACACTTTGAAGAAACCAATAGAGGTAGAAAAGTCACCCATTACAAATCAAAGTTCAAGAAGAAAAAGAAAACTAATATGAGTAAATACATTAATTACAGCGCTGCAGCGCACGCAAATTGTGCTTGTATGCGTGTGAAAACTGTGACAATATGTGTGTGTGCCCATCACTGCAATAGACCCATTGAGTGTATAATTGTATAAAATGAGAGCGTTATTCGATATAAGTGGATACATTTTCTCAATGATAGTGAATTTTTAATAAAACCCATTTCCAATTTCTAATTTTATAATTAAATTTATTACTTATGTAATTAATTTGCGGTTTTTTCGCTTACAACTAACATTTTCTTGGTTTAAACAATAGGTTAGTATATATTTGAAGTTATACGTCTCTTGTATCTCTGGCAGCAGCATATTTAGTTCGTTGTTTGTTTGAATTATTCCTATAAAATAATTAACTTATTGTATATAAATATGATACAATGTTTTCTCGTTAAAACATACCTTTTTGGAAGGGTAGCATAAATTTCTTGCCTACAGCGCGCATACCTTGGATGAGCTGCGACATTATGTCTAGTATAGGATATTGGACACCCAATGCTAGCCCATAAGCATGCAACCATTCCCTTTAGCCATCTTTAGGAACTCTTACATTTATAACATCAAACTAATCGTTAATCTAGATACGAAATTTGTATTGGATGTTAATATTGGACGTAGATGTACTAACGAACAGTACAGTCAAGTGGCCCAACGATACCAAGCACCGGCTTGTTAACGCGCGGACCCACGCATAAAGCGACCCACCTTACGATGATCGCGAACATGTAGACAAATGACACAAAACTAACTTTTTAATAGAGCAAGTAGGAGTGGCACTGTGTATTAAGTGGGAAAGATCGTTATAAATAGAACACAGAATACGAAAAGGGTTATGAAGAGCATAGTTAGAACTACAAGTTTGAAGAGATATAGGTACAAAATTTCTAGTATTTCTAATACGAACAGCAAAGTTAATTTGATTAATTAATTCAGAAGAATTCACCATTAATTAATTTGTGAAAAATGGAAAATTATTCATTATTATACGATCATTCAGAGAAGGAAGATCTATCAGTAAAAGTTTACTACGATAAGACGGCAAATTATTGTTAGTGTCCCAGTTAAGACCTCTAAGTGCGAAGAGCAGAAAGTGTTTTTGTACCGATTCTATTTTATTCTGATGAATTTCGTATTTGGGAAACCATGTACAATATCCATATTCCAGAATCGGTCGTACAAAAGAAATATACAGAGTTTTTGTCAAGTAGGGATCGTTAAACTCCTTCGACCAGCGCTTAATGAACCCCAAGACACCAGATGCTCGATTGGAAATTGAAGAAATATGCTTGTCAAACTTAAGCTTTGGGTCCAGAACAATGTCCAAATCGTCAACCCATTCAATTCTATCTAGTGGTTTCTTGTCGAGAAAATATATATTAAAAAAGGGCAAACATAAAAAAAATGACATTACTTTACATTTACTGCCATTAAGATTTAAAAAATTTACTTTACACCACATTTGAAAGTTGTCTAAAGCCGACGTGCATAATTTTACATCATCGCCGTACATCAAAACTTGAGAGAACTTTATAGCCGATGGAAGATCGTTTATAAACAAAATAAATAATAAAGGACCAAGATGACTACCCTGTGGAACGCCTGAAGTGACCTGAACCATCTTGGAAACGGACCCTTTAAAAAAAAAACCCTCTGAGTTCTAAGAGTAAGGTAGTCTTTAATCCAAGGAACTAGAATATTTGAAAAGCCCAAGAGCTCTAGTTTATGTATTAGGAGATGATAATCTACAGAGTCGAAAGCCTTACTAAAATCAGTATAAATAACATCAGTCTGCAATTTGTCCTGAAAACCCTTGATAACAAATTCATAAATCCGTGCTGGCAAGGTGAAAGACTAGATTTGCAAAGGTGTTGAAGATGGGAGGTTATTAATTTTTAAAAAATCTTAGGAATAGCAGGGCCGTCAGCCAATTGGAGCAACAAGGGGAAAAACGCGCGCCGCAGGGAAACGCATTCATACCGCCAATTTGAATGCACGACCGTGCAGTGCGTGCCGTCCTTGCGGCTCACAACTGGAAGTGCGACTATACTCTCCACGCGAGGGCGGCTGGAAGCAAGCTCTTGGTACGGTCATGTCTCTGTCAAGGGTGCTGACGAATGGTAGTCGGGCGAGAAAAGAAATCTCTATAAAATTACCCCAGTCCAAGGTGGAACAGCATTGTGCCGAGGGACTCGTGGCCGAGGGGGTGCTCGGTCGTTACTTTGCGAACTGTGGATATCTGGCGACCTCCAGTTTAAATAGGCTTCCCGCGGCACACGGGCTATGTCACGGGTGACTTTCCATTCCCGTCTACTCGTGGGACCAATGAGCTCAAATTCTAAATACAAAAATCCAGTGTCCGGATCACTTAAAAAACCGGTGGGAAACGCCAATCCTTTAATTAGTGGTAGCACCTCTACAGGTGCTAGCATCCTCTATGGGTGGATGTGGCATCTAAATTTTGCTTCAGATCTTTGTAGAATGTCAATTGCTATCTTCCTAACAAATTTTGTGACTCCAAAATTTTTGATGCAATTCTTTGGGGGTTGCTAGTAGCTATCTTGTTACCAAATTTGGTAGCTCTAGCTGTAAGGATGTGCGAAATATGCGGATTTATCGGTTTTGAGCTATCGAATTTATCGATTTGCCAGCCCCCCCCAGTTATTGTAGAACCCCCATCTTGACACTTTAATTTACTATCCCATAGATAAAGAGAATTGGAAAGTTTCAAGTCTCTAGCTTGAAGGGTGTGGAAAAAACTTGCAACCATACGGACGGACAGACGGACAGACACCATGACGGACATTGCACAAAACCAATATACTCTTTACCTTCGGTATCGAGTATAAAAAGAAATCTAATATGAGTAAATACATTAATTACAGAGAACCAACTAATGAAGGAAATTCTAATAATAATAACACTGCTAACGGTGACAATTAACGGACAAAGTATCGAAATAAACCCCATAAAAGCAAACAACGGCTACCTAATATTTAAAACAGGAACACTGTACATACCAACAAATTTTGAATACCATTATCTAACTGTAAACCTCAAAAGCGGCAAAGTGAAAGTAACAGCGGTGTGTCAAAAATGGACACATCCGAAAATTTTCAAGCAATTGCCTCGGAACAGGAAGAAACAATAACCCATTCATAATTGTTATTATGAATGATAACCCGCTTAAGTGTGTAATAACAACAATAAATTTAATGAATAAAAATTACCTAGAATTTCCAATAAAAAACACTGAACTTAACGTTCATACCATTAACGGTAACATTAAATTAACATCAAGCATAACAATAGGAGCATGTAAATTATGTTCATCCAAACAGGAGTTCTTTATACATGAATTTTGAAATCGATATGATTTATTGTTAGGCAGAAATTATTTAGAAGCTTGTAAGGCAAAAATAAATTACGAAGAAGGAGCCGTAACTTTAGGAGAATATACATTCTTATTTAAGTACGACCCCAATATAAATGTAGAAGAAGAAACGGCACCAGAGTGTCTAGACCCACCTTCGTCGGAAGACTTAGAATTCAATTTCGTGATAAACGAAGAATTAAAAGAGTCCTACGAATTTCGCTTAGATCATCTTAACGATGAAGAGAAAAGGTGTGTGTCAAAAATTCTTCACAAATATCGAGACATACAGTATCATGAAGATGACAATTTGACATTCACTAGTGTTGTTAAACATTCGATAATTACAAAACATGAGGACTCGATTTACAAGAGACCCTACAAGTATTCCCAAATTCTACACGACGAAATAGACAGACAAGTAAAAGAAATGTTAGAGCAAGGGATAATAAGGAAATCTCAGTCCTTAATAATTCACCTGTATTAGTAATCCCAAAGAAGTTGGATGCATCAGGAAGACAAAAATATAGAGTAGTAATAGACTTCTAAAGGAAATCACTATTGATGATAAATTTCCTATTCCAATAATGGATGAAATTTTAGATAAACTTGGCCGATGCCAATATTTCACAACTCTTGATTTAGCAAAAGGCTATCACCAGATCCAGATGGATCCGAAATCAATACCTAAGACAGCATTTTCCACTAAACATGGCCACTACGAATATACACGTATGCTGTTTGGTCTAAAAATGCACCAGAAACGTTTCAACGTTGCATGAACAATTTATTGGAAGATATAATCTACAAAGATTGTTTAGTCTACTTAGATGACATAATAGTGTACTCCACTTCATTGGAAGAACACATTTTGTCATTGAATAAGGTATTTGACAAACTAAGGGAAGCCAACTTAAAATTGCAACTAGACAAGTGTGAATTTCTAAAAAAGGAAACAAAATTTCTAGGACACATAGTGACAACACAAGGATAAAAAAAACCTAATCCAAATAAAATTGAAGCAGTAATGAAATATCCTATTCCAAAGACTCCAAAAGAGATAAAGAAATTTTTAGGTTTGTGTGGATTTTATAGAAAATTCATTCCAAATTTCGCAAACATCGTCAAACCCATGACACTTAAGTTAAAAAAGGAGCAAAAGTAGACATAAAGGATACATCATATATCTCAGCATTCGAGAAATTAAAATTAGTGATCACTTCTGATCCAATTCTTACTCATCCAGATAATGATAAACCATTTTGTCTCACAACAGATGCAAGTAATGTAGCTCTAGGAGCAGTATTGACACAAAATCACAAGCCTATTTGTTTTGCCAGCAGAACTCTAAACAAACATGAAATAAATTATTCAGCTATAGAGAAAGAACTATTAGCAGTAGTTTGGGCAACAAAAACTTATAGAAGCTATCTATATGGTAGAAAATTCGAAATAATAAGCGATCACAAACCATTAGTATGGTTAAATAATATAAAAGAACCGAATATGAAACTCCAACGATGGAAGATGAAGTTAAATGAATTTGATTATACAATCAAATACTTACCGGGTAAAGAAAACCATGTCGCAGACGCGCACTATCACGTGTGCAAATACATGAAAATCTATTGGGAGAAGAAATGAGTCAAGCAACATGTGCTACCATTCATAGTGCCCAAGAAGATAACCAAAGTTACATTCAAATAACTGAAAGACCATTAAACTATTATAACAGACAAATCGAACTCATATAAGGAAAAGACAATAATACACAAGTTACTAATTATTTTCATAAAAACAAGTAAGAAGGCTCTAGTCGGGAGAGCCCGACTAGTAGATACCCTTAACCCAGTTGCAAAAAATAAATTAAATTTATACAAGATTTTGGTATACTGACTTAACTTCAATCGATTAAATTCGATATCTCCGGTGTTTCTTAACCGATTTGGACGAAATTTTCAGAAAAGATCTATTGTTACCCATTCTTTCAACCCTCATTTTTACATTTTCCAATATTTTCCATATTTTTTTGTTATCGATCACATGTGTATATCGGAAACCAGAATAGTTATCGATAATTTGAAGCAAACTTGTTCTGCTCATGGTATAGGAGAACTTATATCCCAAATCTGAAGTCTCTAGCTCTTGTAGTCTCTGAGATCCACGCGTTCATACAGACGGACAGACGGACAGACGGACGGACAGACGGACATGGCTAAATCGACTCGGCTATTGATGCTGATCAAGAATATATATACTTTATAGGGTTGGAGATGCTTCCTTCTGCCTGTTACATACTTTTGCACAAAACCATTATACCCTTATTTACCCATTTTATGGGTTAAGGGTATAAAAACATAAAGATTACTTATACCGAAATGACTAATACTAAAGCTAAAGAAATAAAAAAGAATATTTATGTTCAAAAAATAGTGTTATATATTTCCACAACGACTCCGATTTTCCAAAACGCATTTGTAGAAATAATAAACCTAGAAAGTAAAATAAAAGTAATGAAAAGCTCATCAAAATTAACAGACTTACAAACGTACGCAGAATTCAAAGAACAAATACTAAGAAGACATAACGAACTATTACACCCAGGGATAGAAAAGAAAATACAGTGCTTCAAAGAAAAATTTTATTATCCAGATTACCAGAATCTTATACAAAACATAATAAATGAATGTCACATTTGCAACATTTCAAAAACAGAGCACAGAAGCACCAAATTAGTATATGAAGTGACCACATAAACAAACTACATTAGGGACAAATATGCAATGGATTTTTATTTAGTTGACCATAAACAATTTCTATCATGTATAGACGTTTATTCAAAATTTGCAACATTAATTGAAGTTAACAGCCGAGACTGGTTAGAAACAAAAAGAGCCATATTAAAAGTTTTTGATTTAATGGGAAAACCAGCAGAAATCAAAGCAGATAAAGATTCAGCATTCATATGTGCTGCACTACAACAATGTTACCAACTGAAAACGTAAAAATCAATATAACAACAAGTAAAAATGGTATAGCAGATATAGAGAGATTTCATAAAACAATCAACGAAAAATTGCGAATTATAAGCAGTGACTCTAACATAGAAAACAAACAAACCAGATTTGAAATTATATTATACACTTATAATCACAAAACTAAACACAACACAACAAACAGACCACCCGCAGATATATTTATGTACGCAGGGACACCAAAGTATGACACACAAGATAAGAAAAAGAAACAAATTGAAAAAAGAAATGAAAGAATTTGAAATAGATACAAAGTATAGATCTTCACCATTAGTCAAAGCGAAAATAACCAATCCATTCAAAAAGACAGGTCAGGTAAGACAACTAGACGAAAAACACTTTGAAGAAACCAATAGAGGTAGAAAAGTCACCCATTACAAATCAAAGTTCAAGAAGAAAAAGAAAACTAATATGAGTAAATACATTAATTACAGCGCTGCAGCGCACGCAAATTGTGCTTGTATGCGTGTGAAAACTGTGACAATATGTGTGTGTGCCCATCACTGCAATAGACCCATTGAGTGTATAATTGTATAAAATGAGAGCGTTATTCGATATAAGTGGATACATTTTCTCAATGATAGTGAATTTTTAATAAAACCCATTTCCAATTTCTAATTTTATAATTAAATTTATTACTTATGTAATTAATTTGCGGTTTTTTCGCTTACAACTAACATTTTCTTGGTTTAAACAATAGGTTAGTATATATTTGAAGTTATACGTCTCTTGTATCTCTGGCAGCAGCATATTTAGTTCGTTGTTTGTTTGAATTATTCCTATAAAATAATTAACTTATTGTATATAAATATGATACAATGTTTTCTCGTTAAAACATACCTTTTTGGAAGGGTAGCATAAATTTCTTGCCTACAGCGCGCATACCTTGGATGAGCTGCGACATTATGTCTAGTATAGGATATTGGACACCCAATGCTAGCCCATAAGCATGCAACCATTCCCTTTAGCCATCTTTAGGAACTCTTACATTTATAACATCAAACTAATCGTTAATCTAGATACGAAATTTGTATTGGATGTTAATATTGGACGTAGATGTACTAACGAACAGTACAGTCAAGTGGCCCAACGATACCAAGCACCGGCTTGTTAACGCGCGGACCCACGCATAAAGCGACCCACCTTACGATGATCGCGAACATGTAGACAAATGACACAAAACTAACTTTTTAATAGAGCAAGTAGGAGTGGCACTGTGTATTAAGTGGGAAAGATCGTTATAAATAGAACACAGAATACGAAAAGGGTTATGAAGAGCATAGTTAGAACTACAAGTTTGAAGAGATATAGGTACAAAATTTCTAGTATTTCTAATACGAACAGCAAAGTTAATTTGATTAATTAATTCAGAAGAATTCACCATTAATTAATTTGTGAAAAATGGAAAATTATTCATTATTATACGATCATTCAGAGAAGGAAGATCTATCAGTAAAAGTTTACTACGATAAGACGGCAAATTATTGTTAGTGTCCCAGTTAAGACCTCTAAGTGCGAAGAGCAGAAAGTGTTTTTGTACCGATTCTATTTTATTCTGATGAATTTCGTATTTGGGAAACCATGTACAATATCCATATTCCAGAATCGGTCGTACAAAAGAAATATACAGAGTTTTTGTCAAGTAGGGATCGTTAAACTCCTTCGACCAGCGCTTAATGAACCCCAAGACACCAGATGCTCGATTGGAAATTGAAGAAATATGCTTGTCAAACTTAAGCTTTGGGTCCAGAACAATGTCCAAATCGTCAACCCATTCAATTCTATCTAGTGGTTTCTTGTCGAGAAAATATATATTAAAAAAGGGCAAACATAAAAAAAATGACATTACTTTACATTTACTGCCATTAAGATTTAAAAAATTTACTTTACACCACATTTGAAAGTTGTCTAAAGCCGACGTGCATAATTTTACATCATCGCCGTACATCAAAACTTGAGAGAACTTTATAGCCGATGGAAGATCGTTTATAAACAAAATAAATAATAAAGGACCAAGATGACTACCCTGTGGAACGCCTGAAGTGACCTGAACCATCTTGGAAACGGACCCTTTAAAAAAAACCCTCTGAGTTCTAAGAGTAAGGTAGTCTTTAATCCAAGGAACTAGAATATTTGAAAAGCCCAAGAGCTCTAGTTTATGTATTAGGAGATGATAATCTACAGAGTCGAAAGCCTTACTAAAATCAGTATAAATAACATCAGTCTGCAATTTGTCCTGAAAACCCTTGATAACAAATTCATAAATCCGTGCTGGCAAGGTGAAAGACTAGATTTGCAAAGGTGTTGAAGATGGGAGGTTATTAATTTTTAAAAAATCTTAGGAATAGCAGGGCCGTCAGCCAATTGGAGCAACAAGGGGAAAAACGCGCGCCGCAGGGAAACGCATTCATACCGCCAATTTGAATGCACGACCGTGCAGTGCGTGCCGTCCTTGCGGCTCACAACTGGAAGTGCGACTATACTCTCCACGCGAGGGCGGCTGGAAGCAAGCTCTTGGTACGGTCATGTCTCTGTCAAGGGTGCTGACGAATGGTAGTCGGGCGAGAAAAGAAATCTCTATAAAATTACCCCAGTCCAAGGTGGAACAGCATTGTGCCGAGGGACTCGTGGCCGAGGGGGTGCTCGGTCGTTACTTTGCGAACTGTGGATATCTGGCGACCTCCAGTTTAAATAGGCTTCCCGCGGCACACGGGCTATGTCACGGGTGACTTTCCATTCCCGTCTACTCGTGGGACCAATGAGCTCAAATTCTAAATACAAAAATCCAGTGTCCGGATCACTTAAAAAACCGGTGGGAAACGCCAATCCTTTAATTAGTGGTAGCACCTCTACAGGTGCTAGCATCCTCTATGGGTGGATGTGGCATCTAAATTTTGCTTCAGATCTTTGTAGAATGTCAATTGCTATCTTCCTAACAAATTTTGTGACTCCAAAATTTTTGATGCAATTCTTTGGGGGTTGCTAGTAGCTATCTTGTTACCAAATTTGGTAGCTCTAGCTGTAAGGATGTGCGAAATATGCGGATTTATCGGTTTTGAGCTATCGAATTTATCGATTTGCCAGCCCCCCCAGTTATTGTAGAACCCCCATCTTGACACTTTAATTTACTATCCCATAGATAAAGAGAATTGGAAAGTTTCAAGTCTCTAGCTTGAAGGGTGTGGAAAAAACTTGCAACCATACGGACGGACAGACGGACAGACACCATGACGGACATTGCACAAAACCAATATACTCTTTACCTTCGGTATCGAGTATAAAAAGAAATCTAATATGAGTAAATACATTAATTACAGAGAACCAACTAATGAAGGAAATTCTAATAATAATAACACTGCTAACGGTGACAATTAACGGACAAAGTATCGAAATAAACCCCATAAAAGCAAACAACGGCTACCTAATATTTAAAACAGGAACACTGTACATACCAACAAATTTTGAATACCATTATCTAACTGTAAATTTAACAAAAGTAGAAAAGGTCTACAATAACCTATTAATACAAGCAAAGGATTACGAAAATTCAACTAAAATAAATTACCTTATTGAAAAACTAAACAGGGAAATGAACGGGCTAACAATCATTAAAAGACAAAAGAGAGGACTTATAAATTTAGTAGGAAAAACATATAAATACTTACGCGGAAAATTAGATACAGATGACAGAGACGAACTAGAACAGAAGATAAGTAACTTAGCCGAGAACAGCGTTCAACTTAGTGAACTAAACCAAATAATCGAAACAATTAACAAAGCAATTGAGACCATGAACACATTTAAAACAAAAGAAGAAAAGAACAAGAAAATTGATTTATTAATTTTCAATTTAGAACATTTCACCGAATACATAGAAGACATAGAGATGGGAATGCAACTAACTACTTATTGCATGTCACACCAGAGAAAATTCTTAATATTAAAACATCAACTTGGTTAAAAACTGATACAAAAGAAATTTATATAATATCACATATTCCACAAGAAATTAGCAAAACACCTATTTTCGAAATAATACCCTACCCAGATGAGAACGATAATATGGTAACAGAAAATATTCAAGAAAAATATTTTAAAAATAATAATAAAGTATATGGCACAATTACTAAGAAACAAATAATGAATAATTGCATAGTAGGCATTGTAAAACAAATCAAAACCGAATGTAAATACACCAAAACAATTAAAAAATTTCAAACAAATTATATAGAACCAAACATAATCTTAACATGGAATTTGCCAGAAACATTCTAAATCAAAATTGTATGAACAATGAAATTAAAATAAAAGGAAACAATATTATAAAAATCTATAATTGTGAATTACAAATCAACGAAATATCAGTATCAAATTCAAGACTAGATTTTACACAAAACATTTATGTCAGTAATAACGTAACAAAACTCGAACCATTGTCATATATTCAAACTAAGAAATTAATTTTGGAACATGCAAAATATTATAATACATTTCAAATAATAACATTGACATCATTAACCATTACCATATTAAGCATATTATTGTACTTTATTTATAAGTTCAAAAGTTTACCCAAAACACTTATTGTTAAGTATAGAAAACCTACAGAACAAGAAATAAACAACGATAAAATAGAATTACCAATAGTTGAACAAGATCAACCCGCACGGTATCCCAAGAAAGAAGCAGCAGCAAATTTTTATACTCGATACCGAAGGTAAAGAGTATATTGAGTTTGTGCAATGTCCGTCATGGTGTCCGTCCGTCTGTCCGTCTGTCCGTCCGTCCGTCTGTATGTTCACAACTTTTTTCCACACCCTTCAAGCTAGAGACTTGAAACTTTCCAATTCTCTTTATCTATGGGAAAGTAAATTAAAGTGTCAAGATGGGGGTTCTACGATAACTGGGGAGCTGAAAAATCGATAACTTCGATAACTCAAAACCGATAAATCCACATATTTCGCACATCCTTTCAGCTAGAACTACCAAATTCGGTAAGAAGATAGCTACTAGCAACCCCCAAAAAACTGCATCAAAAATTTTGCAGCCACGCCCCCTTATTCCGCCCCCAGCCCCCCCGCATTTTGAAATCAGAAAAGCCTATATCTCCCACAGTTTTTGAGCTGTAGCCACCAAATTTGGTGCCAAGATAGGTGATGATGACCCCCCAAAAACTGCATCAAAAGTTTGGATGCCACGCCCACCGATACTGCCCTAGCCGCCCCCATCCACCCCAATGCTTCGTCAAAAACGGGAATTCGTGTATCTTCCAGAGTTGTGGAGCTAGAGTCACCAAATTTGGTAGGAAGATAGCTGGCAACGAGCCCCAAAAATCTGCATCAATGTTTTGGAGCCACGTCCACCCATTCCGCCCCAGCCACCCCATAATTTGAAATCAGAAATGGCTATATCTCCCACAGTTTTTGAGCTAGAGCCACCAAATTTGGTGCCAAGATAGGTGATGATGACCCCCCAAAAACTGTATCAAAAGTTTGGATGCAACGCCCACCGATACTGCTCTAGCCGCCCCCATCCTAACCAACGCTTCGTCAAAAACGGGAATGCGTGTATCTTCCAGAGTTGTGGAGCTAGAGCCACCAAATTTGGTATGAAGATAGCTGGCAACGAGCCCCAAAAATCTGCATCAAAGTTTTGGAGCCACGTCCACCCATTCCGCCCCCCTTTCCACACCTTTTACAAACTTTTAGCTAGAGTCACCAAATTTGGTATGAATATAGCAACTGACATTCCACAAAGATCTGCATCACAAATTTGGATGCCACGCCCACCCATACCGCCCCCAGCCCACCTTTCCCCACTTTTACAAACTTTTAGCTAGAGTCACCAAATTTGGTATGAATATAGCAATTGTCATTCCACAGAGATCTGCAGCAAAAATTTAGATGCCACGCCCACCCATACCGCCCCCAGCCCCCCTTTCCCCACTTATTAAAATTTTCGAGCTAGAGTCACCAAATTTGGTATGAAGATAGCAATTGACATTCCACAAAGATCTGCATCAAAAATTTGGATGCCACTACCACCCATACCGCCCCCAGACCCCCTTTCACCACTTTTACAAACTTTGAGCTAGAGTCACCTAATTTTGTATGAAGATAGCAATTGACATTCCACAAAGATCTGCATCAAAAATTTGGATGCCAAGCCCACCAATACCACCCGTAGCCCCCCTTTCCCCACTTTTTACAAACGTCAAGCTAGATTCACCAAATTTGGTATGAAGATAGCAATTAACATTCCACAAAGATCTGCATCAAAAATTTTGATGCCACAACTACCCATACCGCCCCCAGCCACCCCATTCCACACCTTTTACAAACCTTGAGCTAAAGTCACCAAATTTATAAGGAAGATAGCTTATGGCATCCCCATCTGCTTCGGAAAACCTTTAAGGCAGCGTACACCCCTGCCGCATCCGTACCCCTCTGCAATCAGGCCTCTTTTTACCGGTTTTAATACTGGTATCGAGTATGCCGCAGTCGGTTGCGTCCGACTGCAACGTTTCCACTTGTTTAAGTGTGGGCGAGTAAGATATCCAATATGCACACATATTCATATCTCAAATATGTTACACATAGAACGCACCCCAGCACATAGCACACAGCCCAACAATAAGATATCACATTACACCCTAAAACCCCAACACAGGAAGCATATTATACATAAACATAAGATATAAACATATTTCTAAGATCACGCCACAAGCGTGAGACATAAACATATTTCCAAAATCACGTCACAAGCGTGAGATCGCCGAATTGGCACTTTTTGATAAAAGCTTAAAATGATCAAAGCTTAGAAGCTTTGACAATAAGAAAAGCTCTCAACGGAGGTTTGCTCTGCGCAGCAAGAACAATTGAAGTTTAGTTCGGAGTAAGATCAGAAAGAAGATAGACTTAAGTGAGGAAGTGTTTTGTATCTTTTAAAATTAGTTCAACACAATAAAGAAATAAACTAAAGACAAAAGTCTTTTTATTTTTTTTAATTCCCACTTGGTCGTGAACTCATAATTATATATTTATGTGTATTTATTTAACCCGAATTTAAATGGAACAAAAGCTAAAATTGGAAAATCAATATATTTAAAAAGGAGAACATTTTTGTGTTTATAATTTTTTTGTGACTATTGATGGAGTTGCATATTTTTTTGAAAAAGTAAATCAAAAAAAAAAAAAAGTTTTATTTTTGCGATAATTATATAGAACCACGCGGCCAGCGACACGTGGGATAACGTTTGACTTTCATTCACGCCATTTGGTATTTCGGGTACAGTCGGGTATTTTTTTCATTTTGTTTGTGTTTTTTTTACTAACCAACCGCACAAGAGAACTATCCTAAACATTTAACTTTCCGGAGTACAGTAGGGTCCAGCTTCCTCTTAACCATTTATTTTTTGCCGCTGCCCAAATATTTTTTTATTTGCGAGAGAGCAGCACAGGAAAGCCGATGCCCGAGCCCTACCGCAGCCGAACACCGCCGCTGCGTCTCAGTCACTAACACCGCCGCCACGTCTCAGTCGCTAACGCAGCAGCCGCGTCGTGACATAGCCGAGCCTAGGGCGACTCGCTCACCGAGCCGAAGAGCCATAACACAGCGACAGAGGCGCATCGCAACGAAGCCGTCCGCATCACCGAAATCACGAAGGCAGCGCGATCACTCTGCATATATAAAGCAGACACGGGGACCACAGAAGTCAGTCACCGACACGGAGCCAACTAGGAAACAACAATCCTACAACAGTGAAAATAATCCTACGACAATAGATAACAATCCTTCCGCAGTGAACAAGTGAATCCTCGTGCAAGAAAAGGACATGCAGAAGGACCAACAGCAGTACACGCCGCAGGACCAACAGCAATCCTCGTAAGCAGTGCTCGCATTAGAGCCCGTAGCAGTACCTAGCATGGGTGTAAAGTGGATATCCTTCCGTCGCAAGGACGAGCTACAGCAGCTGGCCCAGGAGTTCGGGTTGGGAACTACCGGCACTGTGGAGGAGTTACGGGGCAAGATTTCGGCTTTCGTCTCAAAAAGAGAACATTCGGAAGCGATGCTTGACCGCCTGGGTGAGCTGGAAGCCTGCTATGGAGATACAGCCAGCCCTCAGGATGCCCGCTCGCCAGCCAGGTCCCCGGTACCAGAAAGCCGAGAGTATAAGGAGGATAAACACCAGCTTAAGGTGCCAGTGCTAGCGCTGTCGATTTTGACGCAGGAGTCCCTCAAATTTGCTGGTACCAGTGTCGCAAGCAGAAGAGCAGGCCGGGAAGAAATATCGTGCTCAATGCTGGCGGATAAGCTGCGCAACTGGGGCATCGTATTTGACGGTATCTCAGATCCACTTAGTTTCATTGAGAAACTGGAGGAGCGAGTCGCATCGTACCGTGTGAGTGTTGACCAGCTGCCGCGAGCAATATCCGGACTTTTCACTGGCCGCGCTGAAGGATGGTTCCGGACATATAGGATGCAGGATGAGCCTTGGGATGCACTAAAGATGGAATTTTCAGACTTCTTTCTACCTCCGCGGTACTTTCAACGCTTGAAAAGTACCATCCAAAATCGTTTCCAGTGGCCGGACGAACCCTTCAAGGATTATTTAATCGAGCTCCGGTTGATGATGCAACGTGCCCAGTACTCGCCAGAACAGGAGCTAGAGAGGATCTATGAGAACCTACTACCGGAGTACCAATTGTTCACGCGACGACATGAATTTGATACTTTGGCCGCATTGACCCAACTGGTGACGAATTACGAGACTGCCCGGGACCGGGATCCGAAGAGGTATGGCACCTTTTCGCAAACCAGTAAGCCGAAAGTTACACTCGGCCACGTTCACAACGGCAGAGACCATGGACAAGGCGGTGACAACTTGGTGGGGATGACACGAAACACAGACACGGTGACCATGATGACATCGCAAGACACAGGCGGAGCAGTGGATGCGAAGCGAGCATGCCGCAACTGTGGGGAAGTCGGAGATTTCGCTAAAAAATGCCGAAACGCTCGGTTGTCATTCTGCTGGGAATGTGGCCGACGAGGGACTCGCACCATCGGATGCTGCCGCGTCGCCAGGTTGGGAAACGGCCAGCATCTCCGTCTGACAGAGGACAGGGCGGAAAGCGAAAGTTGGGGCCCTCAGCAGTAATTCACCCATTACGCTTGGAGGAGGGGAGGATCGCAGCTCTAGTGACCATAGGGGACACCCCGGTGGCAGCAACACTGGACACAGGAGCCATGCGATCGTTTATCAGTGAGCGTTTAGTCAAGATTGTCGGGACAAAGGTTAATATTCGTGACGTTCGGGTACGGATAATTCTTGCAGATGGCTCACTAAAGGAGATAACTCGAGCAGTAATGGCGGCAATAAAGCTCGATGAACAGGAAGCAGTGGTGCCTCTACTGGTTATGCCAACGATCCTGGACGACGTTATCTTGGGCATTGACTTTTTGTGTGGGATTCGCGCAAAAATTCAGTGCGGTCGAGCCTTCCTGCAACAGGCACAGACGCCCGATCCTCGAACGTGCCCGATGCTGATGACCCCGTTCCAACCAACGACGACAACCACATGACACTGAGCCAGCCGAACTCGTAGAGACACCGCAGGCTAGTGTTGCACCAACGCAGGATGCGCGCAACGCTGAGCCAGGCGAATTCGTAGAATCAGCGCAGGCTAGTGACACAGCAACGCAGGACGCATACGACACTGAGCCAGCCGAACTCGTAGAGACAGCGCAGGCTAGTGTTGCACCAACGCAGGATGCACGCAACGCTGAGCCAGCCGACTTCGTAGAAACAGCGCAGGCTAGCGACACGGCAACGCAGGACGCATATGACGCTGAGCCAGCCGAAATCGTAAAGACAGCGCAGGCTAGTGTTGCACCAACGTAGGATGCACGCAACACTAAGTTCACCGACTTCGTAGAAACAGCGCAGGCTAGTAAATTGACAACGCAGGATACACCGGAAATTGAACTGGAAACAGCGCAAGCCAGGCAGGAATTGAGCCAGACAGGGCAGCCTGGTACTTACAAAGGTTACACTTTCGAACCATTGGCAGACGCTTGCGAAGCCCGGAGAACGAACCCGTTTCGGAAACGACCCCGAACACTACCGGACATTACGGAAGAACAAACTAAGAAGAAACTTATCATCGAGAGGTTCCCATCAGCCTAGCTGCAGTCACAACTGACACAGGAGGCGAGTTGCCACCAGCAAACGCAACGGACCCCGAATTGCCCACTTGGATCTGTGCCTTCTTGGAAAGGGAGCTTAGCAAGTTCGCGAAACTGACGGGAGTGTCTCACATCGCCCTGCATACCATCATCATGAAGGATGACAAACAAGTAAAGCAACGATACTTCCCCGGGAACCTAAGCTACTAGGAAACCTCTACGAAGAAGTCACGCCAGGGCTAGCGGAGCACACAGAAGACCCGAACGCAAAGGCAGAGAGACTCCAAGACGTCTTCCAAGCCGTGCAATATAACATACAACGGGCATCACAGGAGCAGAGCAAATGTTAAAGCCTTAGAAGGCGAGAATGGAGACCCACACTCGGCGCGAGAGTATAAATACGACAGTATCACCTTCCCAAGGCTACAGACGGGTTCGCAGCGAAGCTGGTCGCAAAGTTCGACGTACCATACAAGGTAATAAAGGTTATCTCACCAAACATAGTGCGGCTTCAAAGCTTGAACGGACGACAGCGGAAAACGGCGAGCCTGGCCGACCTCAAGGAATTTAACGCAGATGACAACGACAAAGGCAACAACGACTCCAGAGAACACTAACCGGAAACAGCAAAGTCACTGGGACCACTTTTATTGGTGAGCCAGTATAACATCCCCGCCCCACGATGTAGAAAACCCACGCAAAACCATACGTTAATTAGTAAGATCAAGAATTGTAATCCACCACACTGCAAGGCTAAGTCATTGGGTAGAATCGGTAGTGAAAAAACATACAACACTCGACTGGGTATACGTAGCCCGAAACGATTGGGACCTCACACCATCCGGTATAGTATTAAGAGATCGCGACAGGTCACGATCACTTTCCTCACCACGAAGTAAGGAGGGAGTGTGAAGGAGCAAAATAGTTCCCCCACAACACATTTTCTTTTGTTTGTTTTACCAAGAAGGTATTATTAATTATATTAAGTAAGCATAAAACAGGTATAAGTTCATAAGCCAGTAACGCGCATCACTGATAGCAGTGGGCATCACTGACAGCAGTGCGCATCACTGTATCCTAACGGGATCGTGTGCGCTTTCGCACTCAAGAGCGCATCGACAGAAAAGGATCACGCGTGACAACAGACAGCGGCGCAAGCATCGGAATGAGAAGGATATAAACCCTAGCGAGAGCGGCAGAGGCCTGTGCAGCCGCGGATGGCACGCGCCAAGCTACGGCAAAGGTCTCTGCAGCCGAGGCTGGCAAGCGCCTCAGCCCAGGCTTAAGGGCAGAGGTCGCGACAGCGGCGCGACAAGTAGTTGAAGTCGTGGTGCGAGCATCAACGCATGGCCGGGTTATAAAAGCGGAAGATAATCAACGTAGGAAAAACACGCGACAGGAATACACCGGTATACAACAACGGCAACAAGCAACGTCTAGCAACAACAACAGGCATGGAGTCGGGGTAAGCTGGCCTGAAATCTGCGGGTACTAAATGGGCGGGATTCAAGTTTAATTGTTGCGGTGTGGATAGGATAATAAATATACTAGTTGGAGAAATATTAAAACTACAAAAGTGAAGAAACCAGGTGACTTTCATTTAAGTGCGTGTCACAAGAGTGTTCCCCTCCCCTCTCTAATTAGTAGCGGCGTGTCGTTCAGCTCAAAGACACGTGCTCTGAGCGTTCTCTGCACATGTCTGGGGCTGTCCGGCACTGCGCGGGCACTGCAAGGGTTAACAATGCGCATTCCGAGGGTTTCTCTGTGCGCTTTGGTAAATCTTGCATGTGTTTTTAAATCTCTTAGTGTTATTGTTTTCCCCAGAGTGGTCAAAGGCGTGCCGTACGGCCATAGAACGTGTTCCGAGCGTTCTCTGCACGTTTTGTGGTTATCCGGCATTGCTCGGGCACCACAAGAGTTAGCATAACGAGTTCCGAGGGTTTTCTCTGCGCGATATTGATCGGTCTTGTGGGCGTCCTTCCGCCTCCTTTTTTGCACATCTCGAGCGTTTTCTCGATGTGCGTGGGCCTGTTTTAGTAGGGGTTGCCAAAATATTCTCTGAGTCTCGGTATTTTATACATTTTATTGTAAAATGACTCTGGACTGGACTGAGTTTCTACCCCAGCCTTAGATCATTTCTTTACAGTTGGCGCCCGAGCAGGGACTCTGCGATTAAGGCATTTTTGAGCATACCTTTTCATTTCGTAGGTCAGTAGGAGCAGCGTCTCACCCCATTCTAAACCTTTGAGATATAAGAAAAAAAAAAAAAAATAAAATAAAATTATATATAGATATATAGTAAGATATCCAATATGCACACATATTCATATCTCAAATATGTTACACATAGAACGCACCCCAGCACATAGCACACAGCCCAACAATAAGATATCACATTACACCCTAAAACCCCAACACAGGAAGCATATTATACATAAACATAAAATATAAACATATTTCTAAGATCACGCCACAAGCGTGAGACATAAACATATTTCCAAAATCACGTCACAAGCGTGAGATCGCCGAATTGGCACTTTTTGATAAAAGCTTAAAATGATCAAAGCTTAGAAGCTTTGACAATAAGAAAAGCTCTCAACGGAGGTTTGCTCTGCGCAGCAAGAACAATTGAAGTTTAGTTCGGAGTAAGATCAGAAAGAAGATAGACTTAAGTGAGGAAGTGTTTTGTATCTTTTAAAATTAGTTCAACACAATAAAGAAATAAACTAAAGACAAAAGTCTTTTTATTTTTTTTAATTCCCACTTGGTCGTGAACTCATAATTATATATATATGTGTATTTATTTAACCCGAATTTAAATGGAACAAAAGCTAAAATTGGAAAATCAATATATTTAAAAAGGAGAACATTTTTGTGTTTATAATTTTTTTGTGACTATTGATGGAGTTGCATATTTTTTTGAAAAAGTAAATCAAAAAAAAAAAAAAAAAGTTTTATTTTTGCGAATATTATATAGAACCACGCGGCCAGCGACACGTGGGATAGCGTTTGACTTTCATTCACGCCATTTGGTATTTCGGGTACAGTCGGGTATTTTTTTTCATTTTGTTTGTGTTTTTTTTACTAACCAACCGCACAAGAGAACTATCCCAAACATTTATCTCTCCGGAGTACAGTAGGGTCCAGCTTCCTCTTAACCATTTTTTTTGCCGGTGCCCAAATATTTTTTTATTTATTTGCGAGAGAGCAGCACAGGAAAGCCGATGCCCGAGCCCTACCGCAGCCGAACACCGCCGCTGCGTCTCAGTCACTAACACCGCCGCCACGTCTCAGTCGCTAACGCAGCAGCCGCGTCGTGACATAGCCGAGCCTAGGGGTGAGCCTTCGCTCACCGAGCCGAAGAGCCATAACACAGCGACAGAGGCGCATCGCAACGAAGCCGTCCGCATCACCGAAATCACGAAGGCAGCGCGATCACTCTGCATATATAAAGCAGACACGGGGACCACAGAAGTCAGTCACCGACACGGAGCCAACTAGGAAACAACAATCCTACAACAGTGAAAATAATCCTACGACAATAGATAACAATCCTTCCGCAGTGAACAAGTGAATCCTCGTGCAAGAAAAGGACACGCAGAAGGACCAACAGCAGTACACGCCGCAGGACCAACAGCAATCCTCGTAAGCAGTGCTCGCATTAGAGCCCGTAGCAGTACCTAGCATGGGTGTAAAGTGGATATCCTTCCGTCGCAAGGACGAGCTACAGCAGCTGGCCCAGGAGTTCGGGTTGGGAACTACCGGCACTGTGGAGGAGTTACGGGGCAAGATTTCGGCTTTCGTCTCAAAAAGAGAACATTCGGAAGCGATGCTTGACCGCCTGGGTGAGCTGGAAGCCTGCTATGGAGATACAGCCAGCCCTCAGGATGCCCGCTCGCCAGCCAGGTCCCCGGTACCAGAAAGCCGAGAGTATAAGGAGGATAAACACCAGCTTAAGGTGCCAGTGCTAGCGCTGTCGATTTTGACGCAGGAGTCCCTCAAATTTGCTGGTACCAGTGTCGCAAGCAGAAGAGCAGGCCGGGAAGAAATATCGTGCTCAATGCTGGCGGATAAGCTGCGCAACTGGGGCATCGTATTTGACGGTATCTCGGATCCACTTAGTTTCATTGAGAAACTGGAGGAGCGAGTCGCATCGTACCGTGTGAGTGTTGTCCAGCTGCCGCGAGCAATATCCGGACTTTTCACTGGCCGCGCTGAAGGATGGTTCCGGACATATAGGATGCAGGATGAGCCTTGGGATGCACTAAAGATGCAATTTTTAGACTTCTTTCTACCTCCGCGGTACTTTCAACGCTTGAAAAGTACCATCCAAAATCGTTTCCAGTGGCCGGACGAACCCTTCAAGGATTATTTAATCGAGCTCCGGTTGATGATGCAACGTGCCCAGTACTCGCCAGAACAGGAGCTAGAGAGGATCTATGAGAACCTACTACCGGAGTACCAATTGTTCACGCGACGACATGAACTCGATACTTTGGCCGCATTGACCCAACTGGTGACGAATTACGAGACTGCCCGGGACCGGGATCCGAAGAGGTATGGCACCTTTTCGCAAACCAGTAAGCCGAAAGTTACACTCGGCCACGTTCACAACGGCGGAGACCACGGACAAGGCGGTGACAACTTGGTGGGGATGACACGAAACACAGACACGGTGACCATGATGACATCGCAAGACACAGGCGGAGCAGTGGATGCGAACCGAGCATGCCGCAACTGTGGGGAAGTCGGAGATTTCGCTAAAAAATGCCGAAACGCTCGGTTGTCATTCTGCTGGGAATGTGGCCGACGAGGGACTCGCACCATCGGATGCTGCCGCGTCGCCAGGTTGGGAAACGGCCAGCATCTCCGTCTGACAGAGGACAGGGCGGAAAGCGAAAGTTGGGGCCCTCAGCAGTAATTCACCCATTACGCTTGGAGGAGGGGAGGATCGCAGCTCTCGTGACCATAGGGGACACCCCGGTGGCAGCAACACTGGACACAGGAGCCATGCGATCGTTTATCAGTGAGCGTTTAGTCAAGATTGTCGGGACAAAGGTTAATATTCGTGACGTTCGGGTACGGATAATTCTTGCAGATGGCTCACTAAAGGAGATAACTCGAGCAGTAATGGCGGCGATAAAGCTCGATGAACAGGAAGCAGTGGTGCCTCTACTGGTTATGCCAACGATCCTGGACGACGTTATCTTGGGCATTGACTTTTTGTGTGGGATTCGCGCAAAAATTCAGTGCGGTCGAGCCTTCCTGCAACTGGCACAGACGCCCGATCCTCGAACGTGCCCGATGCTGATGACCCCGTTCCAACCAACGACGACAACCACATGACACTGAGCCAGCCGAACTCGTAGAGACACCGCAGGCTAGTGTTGCACCAACGCAGGATGCACGCAACGCTGAGCCAGCTGACTTCGTAGAATCAGCGCAGGCTAGTGACACAGCAACGCAGGACGCATACGACACTGAGCCAGCCGAACTCGTAGAGACAGCGCAGGCTAGTGTTGCACCAACGCAGGATGCACGCAACGCTGAGCCAGGCGAATTCGTAGAATCAGCGCAGGCTAGTGACACAGCAACGCAGGACGCATACGACACTGAGCCAGCCGAACTCGTAGAGACAGCGCAGGCTAGTGTTGCACCAACGCAGGATGCACGCAACGCTGAGCCAGCCGACTTCGTAGAAACAGCGCAGGCTAGTGACACGGCAACGCAGGACGCATATGACGCTGAGCCAGCCGAAATCGTAAAGACAGCGCAGGCTAGTGTTGCACCAACGTAGGATGCACGCAACACTGAGCTCGCCGACTTCGTAGAAACAGCGCAGGCTAGTAAATTGACAACGCAGGATACACCGGACATTGAACTGGAAACAGCGCAAGCCAGGCAGGAAGAGAGCCAGACAGGGCAGCCTGGTACTTACAAAGGTTACACTTTCGAACCATTGGCAGACGCTTGCGAAGCCCGGAGAACGAACCCGTTTCGGAAACGACCCCGAACACTACCGGACATTACGGAAGAACAAACTAAGAAGAAACTTATCATCGAGAGGTTCCCATCAGCCTAGCTGCAGTCACAACTGACACAGGAGGCGAGTTGCCACCAGCAAACGCAACGGACCCCGAATTGCCCACTTGGATCTGTGCCTTCTTGGAAAGGGAGCTTAGCAAGTTCGCGAAACTGACGGGAGTGTCTCACATCGCCCTGCATACCATCATCATGAAGGATGACAAACAAGTAAAGCAACGATACTTCCCCGGGAACCTAAGCTACCAGGAAACCTCTACGAAGAAGTCACGCCAGGGCTAGCGGAGCACACAGAAGACCCGAACGCAAAGGCAGAGAGACTCAAAGACGTCTTCCAAGCCGTGCAACAGAACATACAACGGGAATCACAGGAGCAGAGCAAATGTTAAAACCTTAGAAGGCGAGAATGGAGACCCACACTCGGCGCGAGAGTATAAATACGACAGTATCACCTTTCCAAGGCTACAGACGGGTTCGCAGCGAAGCTGGTCGCAAAGTTCGACGTACCATACAAGGTAATAAAGGTTATCTCACCAAACATAGTGCGGCTTCAAAGCTTGAACGGACGACAGCGGAAAACGGCGAGCCTGGCCGACCTCAAGGAATTTAACGCAGATGACAACGACAAAGGCAACAACGACTCCAGAGAACACTAACCGGCAACAGCAAAGTCACTGGGACCACTTTTATTGGTGAGCCAGTATAACATCCCCGCCCCACGATGGAGAAAACCCACGCAAAACCATACGTTAATTAGTAAGATCAAGAATTGTAATCCACCACACCGCAAGGCTAAGTCATTGGGTAGAATCGGTAGTGAAGAAACATACAACACTCGACTGGGTATACGTAGCCCGAAACGATTGGGACCTCACACCATCCGGTATAGTATTAAGAGATCGCGACAGGTCACGATCACTTTCCTCACCACGAAGTAAGGAGGGAGTGTGAAGGAGCAAAATAGCTCCCCACAACACATTTTCTTTTGTTTGTTTTACCAAGAAGGTATTATTAATTATATTAAGTAAGCATAAAACAGGTATAAGTTCATAAGCCAGTAACGCGCATCACTGATAGCAGTGGGCATCACTGACAGCAGTGCGCATCACTGTATCCTAACGGGATCGTGTGCGCTCTCGCACTCAAGAGCGCATCGACAGAAAAGGACCACGCGTGACAACAGACAGCGGCGCAAGCATCGGAACGAGAAGGATATAAACCCTAGCGAGAGCGGCAGAGGCCTGTGCAGCCGCGGATGGCACGCGCCAAGCTACGGCAAAGGTCTCTGCAGCCGAGGCTGGCACGCACCTCAGCCCAGGCTTAAGGGCAGAGGTCGCGACAGCGGCGCGACAAGTAGTTGAAGTCGTGGTGCGAGCATCAACGCATGGCCGGGTTATAAGTGCGGAAGATAATCAACGTAGGAAAAACACGCGACAGGAATACACCGGTATACAACAACGGCAACAAGCAACGTCTAGCAACAACAACAGGCATGGAGTCGGGGTAAGCTGGCCTGAAATCTGCGGGTACTAAATGGGCGGGATTCAAGTTTAATTGTTGCGGTGTGGATAGGATAATAAATATACTAGTTGGAGAAATATTAAAACTACAAAAGTGAAGAAACCAGGTGACTTTCATTTAAGTGCGTGTCACAAGAGTGTTCCCCTCCCCTCTCTAATTAGTAGCGGCGTGTCGTTCAGCTCAAAGACACGTGCTCTGAGCGTTCTCTGCACATGTCTGGGGCTGTCCGGCACTGCGCGGGCACTGCAAGGGTTAACAATGCGCATTCCGAGGGTTTCTCTGTGCGCTTTGGTAAATCTTGCATGTGTTTTTAAATCTCTTAGTGTTATTGTTTTCCCCAGAGTGGTCAAAGGCGTGCCGTACGGCCATAGAACGTGTTCCGAGCGTTCTCTGCACGTTTTGTGGTTATCCGGCATTGCTCGGGCACCACAAGAGTTAGCATAACGAGTTCCGAGGGTTTTCTCTGCGCGATATTGATCGGTCTTGTGGGCGTCCTTCCGCCTCCTTTTTTGCACATCTCGAGCGTTTTCTCGATGTGCGTGGGCCTGTTTTAGTAGGGGTTGCCAAAATATTCTCTGAGTCTCGGTATTTTATACATTTTATTGTAAAATGACTCTGGACTGGACTGAGTTTCTACCCCAGCCTTAGATCACTTCTTTACAGTTGGCGCCCGAGCAGGGACTCTGCGATTAAGGCATTTTTGAGCATACCTTTTCATTTCGTAGGTCAGTAGGAGCAGCGTCTCACCCCATTCTAAACCTTTGAGATATAAGAAAAAAAAAAATAAAATAAAATTATATATAGATATATAGTAAGATATCCAATATGCACACATATTCATATCTCAAATATGTTACACATAGAACGCACCCCAGCACATAGCACACAGCCCAACAATAAGATATCACATTACACCCTAAAACCCCAACACAGGAAGCATATTAGACATAAACATAAAATATAAACATATTTCTAAGATCACGCCACAAGCGTGAGACATAAACATATTTCCAAAATCACGTCACAAGCGTGAGATCGCCGAATTGGCACTTTTTGATAAAAGCTTAAAATGATCAAAGCTTAGAAGCTTTGACAATAAGAAAAGCTCTCAACGGAGGTTTGCTCTGCGCAGCAAGAACAATTGAAGTTTAGTTCGGAGTAAGATCAGAAAGAAGATAGACTTAAGTGAGGAAGTGTTTTGTATCTTTTAAAATTAGTTCAACACAATAAAGAAATAAATTAAAGACAAAAGTCTTTTTATTTTTTTTAATTCCCACTTGGTCGTGAACTCATAATTATATATATATGTGTATTTATTTAACCCGAATTTAAATGGAACAAAAGCTAAAATTGGAAAATCAATATATTTAAAAAGGAGAACATTTTTGTGTTTATAATTTTTTTGTGACTATTGATGGAGTTGCATATTTTTTTTGAAAAAAGTAAATCAAAAAAAAAAAAAAAGTTTTATTTTTGCGATAATTATATAGAACCACGCGGCCAGCGACACGTGGGATAGCGTTTGACTTTCATTCACGCCATTTGGCATTTCGGGTACAGTCTGGTATTTTATTTCATTTTGTTTGTGTTTTTTTTACTAACCAACCGCACAAGAGAACTATCCCAAACATTTATCTCTCCGGAGTACAGTAGGGTCCAGCTTCCTCTTAACCATTTTTTTTGCCGGTGCCCAAATATTTTTTTATTTATTTGCGAGAGAGCAGCACAGGAAAGCCGATGCCCGAGCCCTACCGCAGCCGAACACTGCCGCTGCGTCTCAGTCACTAACACCGCCGCCACGTCTCAGTCGCTAACGCAGCAGCCACGTCGTGACATAGCCGAGCCTAGGGCGACTCGCTCACCGAGCCGAAGAGCCATAACACAGCGACAGAGGCGCATCGCAACGAAGCCGTCCGCATCACCGAAATCACGAAGGCAGCACGATCACTCTGCATATATAAAGCAGACACGGGGACCACAGAAGTCAGTCACCGACACGGAGCCAACTAGGAAACAACAATCCTACAACAGTGAATATAATCCTACGACAATAGATAACAATCCTTCCGTAGTGAAGAATTAAATAAAACAACTGAGCATCCTGAACAAGTGAATCCTCGTGCAAGAAAAGGACACGCAGAAGGACCAACAGCAGTACACGCCGCAGGACCAACAGCAATCCTCGTAAGCAGTGCTCGCATTAGAGCCCGTAGCACTACCTAGCATGGGTGTAAAGTGGATATCCTTCCGTCGCAAGGACGAGCTACAGCAGCTGGCCCAGGAGTTCGGGTTTGGAACTACCGGCACTGTGGAGGAGTTACGGGGCAGGATTTCGGCTTTCGTCTCAAAAAGAGAGCATTCGGAAGCGATGCTTGACCGCCTGGGTGAGCTGGAAGCCTGCTATGGAGATACAGCCAGCCCTCAGGATGCCCGCTCGCCAGCCAGGTCCCCGGGTCCAGAAAGCCGAGAGTATAAGGAGGATAAACACCAGCTTAAGGTGCCAGTGCTAGCGCTGTCGATTTTGACGCAGGAGTCCCTCAAATTTGCTGGTACCAGTGTCGCAAGCAGAAGAGCAGGCCGGGAAGAAATATCGTGCTCAATGCTGGCGGATAAGCTGCGCAACTGGGGCATCGTATTTGACGGTATCTCGGATCCACTTAGTTTCATTGAGAAACTGGAGGAGCGAGTCGCATCGTACCGTGTGAGTGTTGTCCAGCTGCCGCAAGCAATATCCGGACTTTTCACTGGCCGCGCTGAAGGATGGTTCCGGACATATAGGATGCAGGATGAGCCTTGGGATGCACTAAAGATGCAATTTTTAGACTTCTTTCTACCTCCGCGGTACTTTCAACGCTTGAAAAGTACCATCCAAAATCGTTTCCAGTGGCCGGACGAACCCTTCAAGGATTATTTAATCGAGCTCCGGTTGATGATGCAACGTGCCCAGTACTCGCCAGAACAGGAGCTAGAGAGGATCTATGAGAACCTACTACCGGAGTACCAATTGTTCACGCGACGACATGAACTCGATACTTTGGCCGCATTGACCCAACTGGTGACGAATTACGAGACTGCCCGGGACCGGGATCCGAAGAGGTATGGCACCTTTTCGCAAACCAGTAAGCCGAAAGTTACACTCGGCCACGTTCACAACGGCAGAGACCATGGACAAGGCGGTGACAACTTGGTGGGGATGACACGAAACACAGACACGGTGACCATGATGACATCGCAAGACACAGGCGGAGCAGTGGATGCGAAGCGAGCATGCCGCAACTGTGGGGAAGTCGGAGATTTCGCTAAAAAATGCCGAAACGCTCGGTTGTCATTCTGCTGGGAATGTGGCCGAAGAGGGACTCGCACCATCGGATGCTGCCGCGTCGCCAGGTTGGGAAACGGCCAGCATCTCCGTCTGACAGAGGACAGGGCGGAAAGCGAAAGTTGGGACCCTCAGCAGTAATTCACCCATTACGCTTGGAAGAGGGGAGGATCGCAGCTCTCGTGACCATAGGGGACACCCCGGTGGCAGCAACACTGGACACAGGAGCCATGCGATCGTTTATCAGTGAGCGTTTAGTCAAGATTGTCGGGACAAAGGTTAATATTCGTGACGTTCGGGTACGGATAATTCTTGCAGATGGCTCACTAAAGGAGATAACTCGAGCAGTAATGGCGGCGATAAAGCTCGATGAACAGGAAGCAGTGGTGCCTCTACTGGTTATGCCAACGATCCTGGACGACGTTATCTTGGGCATTGACTTTTTGTGTGGGATTCGCGCAAAAATTCAGTGCGGTCGAGCCTTCCTGCAACTGGCACAGACGCCCGATCCTCGAACGTGCCCGATGCTGATGACCCCGTTCCAACCAACGACGACAACCACATGACACTGAGCCAGCCGAACTCGTAGAGACACCGCAGGCTAGTGTTGCACCAACGCAGGATGCACGCAACGCTGAGCCAAGCGAATTCGTAGAATCAGCGCAGGCTAGTGACACAGCAACGCAGGACGCATACGACACTGAGCCAGCCGAACTCGTAGAGACAGCGCAGGCTAGTGTTGCACCAACGCAGGATGCACGCAACGCTGAGCCAGCCGACTTCGTAGAAACAGCGCAGGCTAGTGACACGGCAACGCAGGACGCATATGACGCTGAGCCAGCCGAAATCGTAAAGACAGCGCAGGCTAGTGTTGCACCAACGTAGGATGCACGCAACACTGAGCTCGCCGACTTCGTAGAAACAGCGCAGGCTAGTAAATTGACAACGCAGGATACACCGGACATTGAACTGGAAACAGCGCAAGCCAGGCAGGAAGAGAGCCAGACAGGGCAGCCTGGTACTTACAAAGGTTACACTTTCGAACCATTGGCAGACGCTTGCGAAGCCCGGAGAACGAACCCGTTTCGGAAACGACCCCGAACACTACCGGACATTACGGAAGAACAAACTAAGAAGAAACTTATCATCGAGAGGTTCCCATCAGCCTAGCTGCAGTCACAACTGAAACAGGAGGCGAGTTGCCACCAGCAAACGCAACGGACCCCGAATTGCCCACTTGGATCTGTGCCTTCTTGGAAAGGGAGCTTAGCAAGTTCGCGAAACTGACGGGAGTGTCAAACAAGTAAAGCAACGATACTTCCCCGGGAACCTAAGCTACCAGGAAACCTCTACGAAGAAGTCACGCCAGGGCTAGCGGAGCACACAGAAGACCCGAACGCAAAGGCAGAGAGACTCCAAGACGTCTTCCAAGCCGTGCAACAGAACATACAACGAGCATCACAGGAGCAGAGCAAATGTTAAAACCTTAGAAGGCGAGAATGGAGACCCACACTCGGTGCGAGAGTATAAATACGACAGTATCACCTTTCCAAGGCTACAGACGGGTTCGCAGCGAAGCTGGTCGCAAAGTTCGACATACCATACAAGGTAATAAAGGTTATCTCACCAAACATAGTGCGGCTTCAAAGCTTGAACGGACGACAGCGGAAAACGGCGAGCCTGGCCGACCTCAAGGAATTTAACGCAGATGACAACGACAAAGGTTACAACGACTCCAGAGAAAACTAACCGGCAACTGCAAAGTCACTGGGACCACTTTTATTGGTGAGCCAGTATAACATCCCCGCCCCACGATGGAGAAAACCCACGCAAAACCATACGTTAATTAGTAAGATCAAGAATTGTAATCCACCACACCGCAAGGCTAAGTCATTGGGTAGAATCGGTAGTGAAGAAACATACAACACTCGACTGGGTATACGTAGCCCGAAACGATTGGGACCTCACACCATCCGGTATAGTATTAAGAGATCGCGACAGGTCACGATCACTTTCCTCACCACGAAGTAAGGAGGGAGTGTGAAGGAGCAAAATAGCTCCCCCACAACACATTTTCTTTTGTTTGTTTTACCAAGAAGGTATTATTAATTATATTAAGTAAGCATAAAACAGGTATAAGTTCATAAGCCAGTAACGCGCATCACTGATAGCAGTGGGCATCACTGACAGCAGTGCGCATCACTGTATCCTAACGGGATCGTGTGCGCTCTCGCACTCAAGAGCGCATCGACAGAAAAGGACCACGCGTGACAACAGACAGCGGCGCAAGCATCAGAACGAGAAGGATATAAACCCTAGCGAGAGCGGCAGAGGCCTGTGCAGCCGCGGATGGCACGCGCCAAGCTACGGCAAAGGTCTCTGCAGCCGAGGCTGGCACGCGCCTCAGCCCAGGCTTAAGGGCAGAGGTCGCGACAGCGGCGCGACAAGTAGTTGAAGTCGTGGTGCGAGCATCAACGCATGGCCGGGTTATAAGTGCGGAAGATAATCAACGTAGGAAAAACACGCGACAGGAATACACCGGTATACAACAACGGCAACAAGCAACGTCTAGCAACAACAACAGGCATGGAGTCGGGGTAAGCTGACCTGAAATCTGCGGGTACTAAATGGGCGGGATTTAAGTTTAATTGGTGCGGTGTGGATAGGATAATAAATATACTAGTTGGAGAAATATTAAAAGTTCAAAAGTAAAGAACCCCCCCCATGAAGCAGGATGCTCAAGCAGCCACACATCGAGCAACATCGAACCCATCCGGGAACCCGAAGAAGCTATGGACATCTGTTCACAAAGCTCCGGCAACGACACCATCACCAAGGAGGAGGAAGAAACCCTTCTTGCCTCCCCCAAGGCTGAAAGACCATAATAGTGCATTTACACTGGCGCCGCTAAAAAAGCCTTAGTGGTTAGCGGCGAAAGTCATTTACACTGGCAAAAAGTCTTTATAATCAGCTGTTTTTTGTTTACTTTTGGCTGTGATTGCTAAAGAAGAAGAAAATTTAAAAATGGAGCAAAATTTAAATTTATTAATGCTGGCCACGCAAATTGGTGATAGCATTATTAATACGGCAAATGATGGCGTTCAGAATTTAAGCAATTTTGTTGATTGCGAAAATGAAGAAGCGGCAGCAGCAACGGCTGCGCTTAATATGTTGTCGCAGTTTGATTGTATTAGCACGCGAAGTGTCTGGATGCTCGAGCGCAATGGTTGTTATTGGGAGATGGATGTGCTAAAATTCATTGAGGATTTGTTTAAGGAGAGCTTCAGGATGGAAAGAAGTCTCTTTTTAAAATTAGTTGATGCCTTGCCTCAAATGGAACGGAAGGAAACAATTTTAAGAGCGAGCATCCCACTGGACAAGCGGGTTGCCGTAGCTTTGTACAGCCTGGGGTCATCCGCCTAGTACAGAACCGTTGCCAGGTTGTTTGGCATATCGACTGCTAGCCTGTGCAACATTCAAAAGGAGTTCTGCAAACTTGTTTGGCAAAACATGGCCCTTGAGTATCTGGGGCCAAATTTGTTGACCCAATCAAAAATTGAGGATTCGGTGCAAGGCTTTCAAAAACTTGGGTTTCCGCAGTGCTTTGGAGCAATTGATGGATGCCACATTGAAATTAAACCTAAACAGACGGATGCAACAGATTATTATAATAACAAAGGGTGGTACTCTGTTGTTCTTCTGGCTCTTGTGGACTACAGATTCATGTATATAAATGTGGGGTCTCCTGGCAGATGTAACGACTCCCAGATATATGAACGGTCAGCCCTGAAGCAGATGATATCCACAAGTGGTTTATTTCAAAATAACGCTAAGAGAATAGGAGGTGTTGACGTGCCGGTGTTATTGATTGGGGACTCCACCTTCCGATTCTGCCCAAGTATGATGAAGCCATACCCGTTCTCGATTGAAGCCTCTGACAATAAGAAGCGCTTCAATTACCACCTATCTAGGGCTAGACGCGTCGTGGAGAATGCGTTTGGACAACTGAAGGGAAGGTTTCGTCGCCTTGGCAAAGGCATTGACAATAATATTGAAAATGCAAATGCACTCATTAAGTGCTGTTGTGTTTTGCACAACTTTTTAAATACGCACAACAGCAAGTACGACAAAGTTTTAGGCTTGCCCTTGAATGAGCGTGAACAGCCCGAACACCACAGACAAACGGGCTGCGGTCCAAACAGCTCTGCAGAGGAAACAAGAAAAGCAATAGCTGAATCACTTGCTGAAATAGTTGAATAAAACAAGATTTTTTATCACAATAAAATTTATTAACTTTTACTTTTCATTATTCGCACTAAATTTTTCCTTTATAAAAGCCATTAACTCTCTCTGGCTTTCAATGGCACGCTCGAGTGTCAAGGCGGCACGATCGGTAAATTCCTTGAGGATTGCAGTTTTTTTTTTGGACTCCTCTGCCATTTCGCATATTGCATTAACCGCTTTGTCCATTTTAATCATTTTATCGCCTCCAGAATTGTACCGTCTCCTCTTCGAGGTTGAAGGCCCATCCTCGGGGGACACGCATGTCGAACGTGACGACTCATCGACGACTTCCACTTCAAATTCTCCCAAGCATTCCACTTCCATATCGTTTTCTATTTGAAATCCTATTGAAACAGCAATTTATATGAATAAACATCAATTAATTTGTTGTAATCATTGCACTTACCACAGCTTTCCTCCACAAGTGCCTCAGGGTTTGTAGATTTGGAAGAGGCGAGAATCTTCCCAATTGTTTCGAAATGTGGCCACGTCGATGTCGATCCGCCAGAGCTACCCACAACAGTTTTCTCATGCCTGCAATATATGTACACAATGTTCAAAACCGCGATTATATATATAACATATTCGGAAGGCGTATTTTGAATGCCTGAAACAAACCTGTATCTCTTTTTGAGCTACTCCAACTTCTTCTTGACATCTAGTGGAGTCATGTCCACGGAATATTCTTTTAATGTCTCCGCCATCTCGGCATAGACATGAACATTTTTTCGCGTACCACGCATGTCATCGGCTCTATCGCTCCATACTTCAATAAAAGTATAAAAGTACTCCAAGTTCTCCGACCATCGCTTTCTTTTTTGTCCGACATCCACTTGAAATTAAATTGTTTAATTACAAGAATAATAATAATATTTAGTATTTTAACTCATTTTGTACTTACTTGCACATTTGTTTTGATTTTTAAGCAGCTGATTTCTGTTGCCGCCAACATAAATTTGACCAAAAATATCGATTCATCGGTAAGAAGAGGTCTTTATTTTAGCCGGTAGAATAGCGGCGCTCTAGCGGCGCGAGAAAAAGTCGCTAAATTCAAATTTAACGGACACATTTTGTATGGTAAAGGCTAAAAATATCGAAGACCTTAAGGCGAAATGCTAAAGGCGTTGCTAACGGCGCCAGTGTAAATGCACTATAACGGGTCGCGCTATCCGGCGCTGCAAGGAAAAGGTTGCGCAGACACCTTGTGAACGGCATCCCCATGGATGAGGCCAAAAGGCTCGCTCAGAAGCCTATGGACCCTCCTAGGGCTGTGCCCAGCATGAGTGGCGCCACCAACAAGCGAGAAAGATCGGCCAACACGACCCCAGAAGAGGTGTCGACAAAGAGGGCCATGATTAAAACCGCGGCACCTAGTGCACTGACGAAGGATGATCTTGCAAGCGTATTGCTGGCCATGGAGGCTCCAGCAGCCTCCACAGCCGCAGCTGCGGCTGGGCAAACAACACGGGAGCAGCCACGGCAAGTCGGTATCATGGCTTCCTACAGGGACGTTGCCAGCTCGGCGAAGATGGCAATACTCCCTGCCGACTATCCCCAAAATCTGCTCACGACAGAGCAGCTCAGCGCCATTCAATCCGCCATATTGTCGAGGGTCTTGGCTCTAAGTCACGGCTCGGTGAAGCCGCTGTTCTCTGGCTGCACCTTCCGACCAGGGTGGATGGCTATAACGTGTGGAAATGCGGAGACGGTCGAGTGGCTGAGCACAGAGGTGCCCAAACTCCGGCTGTGGAAGGACGCCCACATTAAGTTAGTCCCGGAGGCGGACGCTCCACGTGCCGCCGTCTTCATTTGCTACTTTCCGCTTCCAAAAGCGGATATGAAGACGGACGAGATTTTGAAGCTCGTCGAGGGCCAGAACAGCGGCCTGCGCGGGGGAGACTGGCGTGTCTTCCACCTCGAGATGAAGCAAAACATGGCCATCATCACCATAGCGCTGGACCTAGTCTCGGCTGACCGGCTGAAGTGGCTTGGGTACCAGCTCAACTTTGCGTGGGGCACGGCTACTCTTAAGCCTAAGGCCAGCACGCAGCCGAAGGAACAGGCGGTGGCTCCTGCTCTGGCAAAGGAGAAGCCCACCTGCTCCAAGGCCATCTTACCGGACACGGCTTCACAAAAGTGAAGAAACCAGGTGACTTTCATTTAAGTGCGTGTCACAAGAGTGTTCCCCTCCCCTCTCTAATTAGTAGCGGCGTGTCGTTCAGCTCAAAGACACGTGCTCTGAGCGTTCTCTGCACATGTCTGGGGCTGTCCGGCACTGCGCGGGCACTGCAAGGGTTAACAATGCGCATTCCGAGGGTTTCTCTGTGCGCTTTGGTAAATTTTGCATGTCCGGCATTGCTCGGGCACCACAAGAGTTAGCATAACGAGTTCCGAGGGTTTTCTCTGCGCGATATTGATCGGTCTTGTAGGCGTCCTTCCGCCTCCTTTTTTGCACATCTCGAGCGTTTTCTCGATGTGCGTGGGCCTGTTTTAGTAGGGGTTGCCAAAATATTCTCTGAGTCTCGGTATTTTATACATTTTATTGTAAAATGACTCTGGACTGGACTGAGTTTCTACCCCAGCCTTAGATCACTTCTTTACAGTTGGCGCCCGAGCAGGGACTCTGAGATTTAGGCATTTTTGAGCATACCTTTTCATTTCTTAGGTCAGTAGAAGCAGCGCCTCACCCCATCTAAACCTTTGGGATATACCAAAAAAAAATAAAAAATAAAATTATATATAGATATATAGTAAGATATCCAATATGCACACATATTCATATCTCAAATATGTTACACATAGAACGCACCCCAGCACATAGCACACAGCCCAACAATAAGATATCACATTACACCCTAAAACCCCAACACAGGAAGCATATTAGACATAAACATAAAATATAAACATATTTCTAAGATCACGCCACAAGCGTGAGACATAAACATATTTCCAAAATCACGTCACAAGCGTGAGATCGCCGAATTGGCACTTTTTGATAAAAGCTTAAAATGATCAAAGCTTAGAAGCTTTGACAATAAGAAAAGCTCTCAACGGAGGTTTGCTCTGCGCAGCAAGAACAATTGAAGTTTAGTTCGGAGTAAGATCAGAAAGAAGATAGACTTAAGTGAGGAAGTGTTTTGTATCTTTTAAAATTAGTTCAACACAATAAAGAAATAAACTAAAGACAAAAGTCTTTTTATTTTTTTTAATTCCCACTTGGTCGTGAACTCATAATTATATATATATGTGTATTTATTTAACCCGAATTTAAATGGAACAAAAGCTAAAATTGGAAAATCAATATATTTAAAAAGGAGAACATTTTTGTGTTTATAATTTTTTTGTGACTATTGATGGAGTTGCATATTTTTTTTGAAAAAAGTAAATCAAAAAAAAAAAAAAGTTTTATTTTTGCGATAATTATATAGAACCACGCGGCCAGCGACACGTGGGATAGCGTTTGACTTTCATTCACGCCATTTGGTATTTCGGGTACAGTCGGGTATTTTTTTTCATTTTGTTTGTGTTTTTTTTACTAACCAACCGCACAAGAGAACTATCCCAAACATTTATCTCTCCGGAGTACAGTAGGGTCCAGCTTCCTCTTAACCATTATTTTTGCCGGTGCCCAAATATTTTTTTATTTATTTGCGAGAGAGCAGCACAGGAAAGCCGATGCCCGAGCCCTACCGCAGCCGAACACCGCCGCTGCGTCTCAGTCACTAACACCGCCGCCACGTCTCAGTCGCTAACGCAGCAGCCGCGTCGTGACATAGCCGAGCCTAGGGCGACTCGCTCACCGAGCCGAAGAGCCATAACACAGCGACAGAGGCGCATCGCTACGAAGCCGTCCGCATCACCGAAATCACGAAGGCAGCACGATCACTCTGCATATATAAAGCAGACACGGGGACCACAGAAGTCAGTCACCGACACGGAGCCAACTAGGAAACAACAATCCTACAACAGTGAATATAATCCTACGACAATAGATAACAATCCTTCCGTAGTGAAGAATTAAATAAAACAACTGAGCATCCTGAACAAGTGAATCCTCGTGCAAGAAAAGGACACGCAGAAGGACCAACAGCAGTACACGCCGCAGGACCAACAGCAATCCTCGTAAGCAGTGCTCGCATTAGAGCCCGTAGCAGTACCTAGCATGGGTGTAAAGTGGATATCCTTCCGTCGCAAGGACGAGCTACAGCAGCTGGCCCAGGAGTTCGGGTTTGGAACTACCGGCACTGTGGAGGAGTTACGGGGCAGGATTTCGGCTTTCGTCTCAAAAAGAGAGCATTCGGAAGCGATGCTTGACCGCCTGGGTGAGCTGGAAGCCTGCTATGGAGATACAGCCAGCCCTCAGGATGCCCGCTCGCCAGCCAGGTCCCCGGGTCCAGAAATCCGAGAGTATAAGGAGGATAAACACCAGCTTAAGGTGCCAGTGCTAGCGCTGTCGATTTTGACGCAGGAGTCCCTCGAATTCGCTGGTACCAGTGTCGCAAGCAGAAGAGCAGGCCGGGAAGAAATATCGTGCTCAATGCTGGCGGATAAGCTGCGCAACTGGGGCATCGTATTTGACGGTATCTCGGATCCACTTAGTTTCATTGAGAAACTGGAAGAGCGAGTCGCATCGTACCGTGTGAGTGTTGACCAGCTGCCGCGAGCAATATCCGGACTTTTCACTGGCGGCGCTGAAGGATGGTTCCGGACATATAGGATGCAGGATGAGCCTTGGGATGCACTAAAGATGGAATTTTTAGACTTCTTTCTACCTCCGCGGTACTTTCAACGCTTGAAAAGTACCATCCAAAATCGTTTCCAGTGGCCGGACGAACCCTTCAAGGATTATTTAATCGAGCTCCGGTTGATGATGCAACGTGCCCAGTACTCGCCAGAACAGGAGCTAGAGCGGATCTATGAGAACCTACTACCGGAGTACCAATTGTTCACGCGACGACATGAATTCGATACTTTGGCCGCATTGACCCAACTGGTGACGAATTACGAGACTGCCCGGGACCGGGATCCGAAGAGGTATGGCACCTTTTCGCAAACCAGTAAGCCGAAAGTTACACTCGGCCACGTTCACAACGGCAGAGACCATGGACAAGGCGGTGACAACTTGGTGGGGATGACACGAAACACAGACACGGTGACCATGATGACATCGCAAGACACAGGCGGAGCAGTGGATGCGAAGCGAGCATGCCGCAACTGTGGGGAAGTCGGAGATTTCGCTAAAAAATGCCGAAACGCTCGGTTGTCATTCTGCTGGGAATGTGGCCGACGAGGGACTCGCACCATCGGATGCTGCCGCGTCGCCAGGTTGGGAAACGGCCAGCATCTCCGTCTGACAGAGGACAGGGCGGAAAGCGAAAGTTGGGACCCTCAGCAGTAATTCACCCATTACGCTTGGAGGAGGGGAGGACCGCAGCTCTCTTGACCATAGGGGACACCCCGGTGGCAGCAACACTGGACACAGGAGCCATGCGATCGTTTATCAGTGAGCGTTTAGTCAAGATTGTCGGGACAAAGGTTAATATTCGTGACGTTCGGGTACGGATAATTCTTGCAGATGGCTCACTAAAGGAGATAACTCGAGCAGTAATGGCGGCAATAAAGCTCGATGAACAGGAAGCAGTGGTGCCTCTACTGGTTATGCCAACGATCCTGGACGACGTTATCTTGGGCATTGACTTTTTGTGTGGGATTCGCGCAAAAATTCAGTGCGGTCGAGCCTTCCTGCAACTGGCACAGACGCCCGATCCTCGAACGTGCCCGATGCTGATGACCCCGTTCCAACCAACGACGACAACCACATGACACTGAGCCAGCCGAACTCGTAGAGACACCGCAGGCTAGTGTTGCACCAACGCAGGATGCGCGCAACGCTGAGCCAGGCGAACTCGTAGAATCAGCGCAGGCTAGTGACACAGCAACGCAGGACGCATACGACACTGAGCCAGCCGAACTCGTAGAGACAGCGCAGGCTAGTGTTGCACCAACGCAGGATGCACGCAACGCTGAGCCAGCCGACTTCGTAGAAACAGCGCAGGCTAGCGACACGGCAACGCAGGACGCATATGACGCTGAGCCAGCCGAAATCGTAAAGACAGCGCAGGCTAGTGTTGCACCAACGTAGGATGCACGCAACACTAAGCTCGCCGACTTCGTAGAAACAGCGCAGGCTAGTAAATTGACAACGCAGGATACACCGGAAATTGAACTGGAAACAGCGCAAGCCAGGCAGGAAGAGAGCCAGACAGGGCAGCCTGGTACTTACAAAGGTTACACTTTCGAACCATTGGCAGACGCTTGCGAAGCCCGGAGAACGAACCCGTTTCGGAAACGACCCCGAACACTACCGGACATTACGGAAGAACAAACTAAGAAGAAACTTATCATCGAGAGGTTCCCATCAGCCTAGCTGCAGTCACAACTGACACAGGAGGCGAGTTGCCACCAGCAAACGCAACGGACCCCGAATTGCCCACTTGGATCTGTGCCTTCTTGGAAAGGGAGCTTAGCAAGTTCGCGAAACTGACGGGAGTGTCTCACATCGCCCTGCATACCATCATCATGAAGGATGACAAACAAGTAAAGCAACGATACTTCCCCGGGAACCTAAGCTACTAGGAAACCTCTACGAAGAAGTCACGCCAGGGCTAGCGGAGCACACAGAAGACCCGAACGCAAAGGCAGAGAGACTCCAAGACGTCTTCCAAGCCGTGCAACATAACATACAACGGGCATCACAGGAGCAGAGCAAATGTTAAAACCTTAGAAGGCGAGAATGGAGACCCACACTCGGCGCGAGAGTATAAATACGACAGTATCACCTTCCCAAGGCTACAGACGGGTTCGCAGCGAAGCTGGTCGCAAAGTTCGACGTACCATACAAGGTAATAAAGGTTATCTCACCAAACATAGTGCGGCTTCAAAGCTTGAACGGACGACAGCGGAAAACGGCGAGCCTGGCCGACCTCAAGGAATTTAACGCAGATGACAACGACAAAGGCAACAACGACTCCAGAGAACACTAACCGGAAACAGCAAAGTCACTGGGACCACTTTTATTGGTGAGCCAGTATAACATCCCCGCCCCACGATGGAGAAAACCCACGCAAAACCATACGTTAATTAGTAAGATCAAGAATTGTAATCCACCACACCGCAAGGCTAAGTCATTGGGTAGAATCGGTAGTGAAGAAACATACAACACTCGACTGGGTATACGTAGCCCGAAACGATTGGGACCTCACACCATCCGGTATAGTATTAAGAGATCGCGACAGGTCACGATCACTTTCCTCACCACGAAGTAAGGAGGGAGTGTGAAGGAGCAAAATAGCTCCCCCACAACACATTTTCTTTTGTTTGTTTTACCAAGAAGGTATTATTAATTATATTAAGTAAGCATAAAACAGGTATAAGTTCATAAGCCAGTAACGCGCATCACTGATAGCAGTGGGCATCACTGACAGCAGTGCGCATCACTGTATCCTAACGGGATCGTGTGCGCTCTCGCACTCAAGAGCGCATCGACAGAAAAGGACCACGCGTGACAACAGACAGCGGCGCAAGCATCAGAACGAGAAGGATATAAACCCTAGCGAGAGCGGCAGAGGCCTGTGCAGCCGCGGATGGCACGCACCAAGCTACGGCAAAGGTCTCTGCAGCCGAGGCTGGCACGCGCCTCAGCCCAGGCTTAAGGGCAGAGGTCGCGACAGCGGCGCGACAAGTAGTTGAAGTCGTGGTGCGAGCATCAACGCATGGCCGGGTTATAAGTGCGGAAGATAATCAACGTAGGAAAAACACGCGACAGGAATACACCGGTATACAACAACGGCAACAAGCAACGTCTAGCAACAACAACAGGCATGGAGTCGGGGTAAGCTGGCCTGAAATCTGCGGGTACTAAATGGGCGGGATTTAAGTTTAATTGGTGCGGTGTGGATAGGATAATAAATATACTAGTTGGAGAAATATTAAAAGTTCAAAAGTAAAGAACCCCCCCCATGAAGCAGGATGCTCAAGCAGCCACACATCGAGCAACATCGAACCCATCCGGGAACCCGAAGAAGCTATGGACATCTGTTCACAAAGCTCCGGCAACGACACCATCACCAAGGAGGAGGAAGAAACCCTTCTTGCCTCCCCCAAGGCTGAAAGACCATAATAGTGCATTTACACTGGCGCCGCTAAAAAAGCCTTAGTGGTTAGCGGCGAAAGTCATTTACACTGGCAAAAAGTCTTTATAATCAGCTGTTTTTTGTTTACTTTTGGCTGTGATTGCTAAAGAAGAAGAAAATTTAAAAATGGAGCAAAATTTAAATTTATTAATGCTGGCCACGCAAATTGGTGATAGCATTATTAATACGGCAAATGATGGCGTTCAGAATTTAAGCAATTTTGTTGATTGCGAAAATGAAGAAGCGGCAGCAGCAACGGCTGCGCTTAATATGTTGTCGCAGTTTGATTGTATTAGCACGCGAAGTGTCTGGATGCTCGAGCGCAATGGTTGTTATTGGGAGATGGATGTGCTAAAATTCATTGAGGATTTGTTTAAGGAGAGCTTCAGGATGGAAAGAAGTCTCTTTTTAAAATTAGTTGATGCCTTGCCTCAAATGGAACGGAAGGAAACAATTTTAAGAGCGAGCATCCCACTGGACAAGCGGGTTGCCGTAGCTTTGTACAGCCTGGGGTCATCCGCCTAGTACAGAACCGTTGCCAGGTTGTTTGGCATATCGACTGCTAGCCTGTGCAACATTCAAAAGGAGTTCTGCAAACTTGTTTGGCAAAACATGGCCCTTGAGTATCTGGGGCCAAATTTGTTGACCCAATCAAAAATTGAGGATTCGGTGCAAGGCTTTCAAAAACTTGGGTTTCCGCAGTGCTTTGGAGCAATTGATGGATGCCACATTGAAATTAAACCTAAACAGACGGATGCAACAGATTATTATAATAACAAAGGGTGGTACTCTGTTGTTCTTCTGGCTCTTGTGGACTACAGATTCATGTATATAAATGTGGGGTCTCCTGGCAGATGTAACGACTCCCAGATATATGAACGGTCAGCCCTGAAGCAGATGATATCCACAAGTGGTTTATTTCAAAATAACGCTAAGAGAATAGGAGGTGTTGACGTGCCGGTGTTATTGATTGGGGACTCCACCTTCCGATTCTGCCCAAGTATGATGAAGCCATACCCGTTCTCGATTGAAGCCTCTGACAATAAGAAGCGCTTCAATTACCACCTATCTAGGGCTAGACGCGTCGTGGAGAATGCGTTTGGACAACTGAAGGGAAGGTTTCGTCGCCTTGGCAAAGGCATTGACAATAATATTGAAAATGCAAATGCACTCATTAAGTGCTGTTGTGTTTTGCACAACTTTTTAAATACGCACAACAGCAAGTACGACAAAGTTTTAGGCTTGCCCTTGAATGAGCGTGAACAGCCCGAACACCACAGACAAACGGGCTGCGGTCCAAACAGCTCTGCAGAGGAAACAAGAAAAGCAATAGCTGAATCACTTGCTGAAATAGTTGAATAAAACAAGATTTTTTATCACAATAAAATTTATTAGCTATTACTTTTCATTATTCGCACTAAATTTTTCCTTTATAAAAGCCATTAACTCTCTCTGGCTTTCAATGGCACGCTCGAGTGTCAAGGCGGCACGATCGGTAAATTCCTTGAGGATTGCAGTTTTTTTTTTGGACTCCTCTGCCATTTCGCATATTGCATTAACCGCTTTGTCCATTTTAATCATTTTATCGCCTCCAGAATTGTACCGTCTCCTCTTCGAGGTTGAAGGCCCATCCTCGGGGGACACGCATGTCGAACGTGACGACTCATCGACGACTTCCACTTCAAATTCTCCCAAGCATTCCACTTCCATATTGTTTTCTATTTGAAATCCTATTGAAACAGCAATTTATATGAATAAACATCAATTAATTTGTTGTAATCATTGCACTTACCACAGCTTTCCTCCACAAGTGCCTCAGGGTTTGTAGATTTGGAAGAGGCGAGAATCTTCCCAATTGTTTCGAAATGTGGCCACGTCGATGTCGATCCGCCAGAGCTACCCACAACAGTTTTCTCATGCCTGCAATATATGTACACAATGTTCAAAACCGCGATTATATATATAACATATTCGGAAGGCATATTTTGAATGCCTGAAACAAACCTGTATCTCTTTTTGAGCTACTCCAACTTCTTCTTGACATCTAGTGGAGTCATGTCCACGGAATATTCTTTTAATGTCTCCGCCATCTCGGCATAGACATGAACATTTTTTCGCGTACCACGCAGGTCATCGGCTCTATCGCTCCATACTTCAATAAAAGTATAAAAGTACTCCAAGTTCTCCGACCATCGCTTTCTTTTTTGTCCGACATCCACTTGAAATTAAATTGTTTAATTACAAGAATAATAATAATATTTAGTATTTTAACTCATTTTGTACTTACTTGCACATTTGTTTTGATTTTTAAGCAGCTGATTTCTGTTGCCGCCAACATAAATTTGACCAAAAATATCGATTCATCGGTAAGAAGAGGTCTTTATTTTAGCCGGTAGAATAGCGGCGCTCTAGCGGCGCGAGAAAAAGTCGCTAAATTCAAATTTAACGGACACATTTTGTATGGTAAAGGCTAAAAATATCGAAGACCTTAAGGCGAAATGCTAAAGGCGTTGCTAACGGCGCCAGTGTAAATGCACTATAACGGGTCGCGCTATCCGGCGCTGCAAGGAAAAGGTTGCGCAGACACCTTGTGAACGGCATCCCCATGGATGAGGCCAAAAGGCTCGCTCAGAAGCCTATGGACCCTCCTAGGGCTGTGCCCAGCATGAGTGGCGCCACCAGAAAGCGAGAAAGATCGGCCAACACGACCCCAGAAGAGGTGTCGACAAAGAGGGCCATGATTAAAACCGCGGCACCTAGTGCACTGACGAAGGATGATCTTGCAAGCGTATTGCTGGCCATGGAGGCTCCATCAGCCTCCACAGCCGCAGCTGCGGCTGGGCAAACAACACGGGAGCAGCCACACCAAGTCGGTATCATGGCTTCCTACAGGGACGTTGCCAGCTCGGCGAAGATGGCAATACTCCCTGCCGACTATCCCCAAAATCTGCTCACGACAGAGCAGCTCAGCGCCATTCAATCCGCCATATTGTCGAGGGTCTTGGCTCTAAGTCACGGCTCGGTGAAGCCGCTGTTCTCTGGCTGCACCTTCCGACCAGGGTGGATGGCTATAACGTGTGGAAATGCGGAGACGGTCGAGTGGCTGAGCACAGAGGTGCCCAAACTCCGGCTGTGGAAGGACGCCCACATTAAGTTAGTCCCGGAGGCGGACGCTCCACGTGCCGCCGTCTTCATTTGCTACTTTCCGCTTCCAAAAGCGGATATGAAGACGGACGAGATTTTGAAGCTCGTCGAGGGCCAGAACAGCGGCCTGCGCGGGGGAGACTGGCGTGTCTTCCACCTCGAGATGAAGCAAAACATGGCCATCATCACCATAGCGCTGGACCTAGTCTCGGCTGACCGGCTGAAGTGGCTTGGGTACCAGCTCAACTTTGCGTGGGGCACGGCTACTCTTAAGCCTAAGGCCAGCACGCAGCCGAAGGAACAGGCGGTGGCTCCTGCTCTGGCAAAGGAGAAGCCCACCTGCTCCAAGGCCATCTTACCGGACACGGCTACAATAACACCACAGGGTTATGATAGAGCATTGCCAGAGAAACCGGCTCCAGTGGATAATCGCTTGCGATGCCAATGCGCATCATACGGTCTGGGGGGGCAGTGACATCAGCCAAAGAGGTGAGTACTTTCTCGAATACATTATTAGTAATAACATAGGCTTACTAAATCGAGGTAGCGAGCCCACATTTATTAATGCAATCAGAAAGGAAGTCCTCGACCTAACTCTCTGTAGTCTTAACATGTTGTCCGCTGTCTCAAACTGGCGCGTTGCGAGTGAAATCACTATGTCAGATCACCAGCACATTAGATTTGATATAGGGTGTGTCTTGCAATGTAGCCTAGTTACTAGAAATCTCAAAAACACCAACTGGGATCTTTTCCGTTTTGAACTTTAGCAATCCAGAGACTGCTCCACCCGCTCCGTCCGCTTATATCCATTGACGAGCTAGAGCGTGAGGCTACTGTGTGGGAAAACCACATGGGATTCCTACAAATCTGCTTTAACGCTCTATAACAAAGAGCTGAGAAGGTCAAAACAAGCTACGTGGCGCCAACACTGCGGGCAGATTTCAAATCTCCCGGAAGCTGTCAGGTTACAAAAAGCCCTTTCCAAGGACCAGTCAAACGGCATCTGTACGTTGAAAAAGCTAGATGGAACACACACAAACGACCCAAAGGAAACGAGCAGCCTACTCCTGGCTACTCACTTTCCTGGGTGCGTGGAGCAGCCCATCTCAGAAAGTGAGGCACCAACCTACCTCTCTGGGATTGGAGAGTGCCCACACCTGCGAGTGGCTATGGTGGTAGACTCCAATGGGGCTGAGGGAAGGGAACCCCCCTATCACTCAGAACGTGTTGGAAACTTGCCCTATAGACTGTTTCATCAAAATAGCGTACAATGGGCTATACAGAGTTTCAGTCCATACAAATCCCCTGGACCAGATGGAATATATCCGTGTCTGTTGCAGTGGGGACTGCACCAACTCGCAATCCCCCTGGTCCGTTTATTCCGAGCTAGTCGCGTGTTTGGACATATACCAAGCAAATGGGCTAAAGTGAAAGTTGTGTTTATTCCTAAAGTAGGGAAGAAAGATTCCCAATTGCCTATGTCCTATAGACCGATTAGTCTTAGCTCCTTCTTCCTTAAAACTATGGAGAAGATATTTGACCAGCACATCAGGGAGGTGTATCTCAGGCATCTTCCCTTACATAAGTACCAATACGCGTACCAAGCTGGCAAGTCAACTGAGACTGCCATTCATTGCCTTACAACAACCATTGAAAAGGCCATTGGCGCTCAACAAATAGCACTTTGTGCCTTTTTAGACATCTCAGGAGCTTTTGACAACACGTCATATGAGGCTATCCGTGCCGCTCTTGTACATAAGAATGTCCCCACACCCATTATTAGGTGGATTCTGGAAATGCATAAATCCAGAATCATAACTGTAGACCTCGGAGGAACCATGACCTCAATCACAGCCACAAGGGGGTGCCCTCAAGGAGGAGTACTCTCTCCTCTCTTGTGGACTCTGGTCATCGATGAGCTACTCTATAAGCTCAACAGCTTAGGGCTCTCCACTCAAGGCTACGCTGATGATAAAGTCATCTATAAAGTGGGCTGGCATGAGCAAACCATCTCGGACCGCATGCAGCAAGCCCTTAACATAGCCAACAGATGGTGTCAGGACAAAGGTTTGTCCATAAACCCGTCTAAAACTTTTTTAGTTCCTTTTACCAGGAAAAGGTCTCTGTCTCTAACAAGACCATCCATAAATGAATCCACCATTGACTTTTCGGTTGAAGCCAACTACTTAGGAGTTACACTCGACTCCAAGCTCAACTGGAATGTACACCTTGAAAAGACCATAAATAAAGTCACTCGAGCATACTTCGCTTGTAACAGGCTTTTCGGTAGAACATGGGGCTTAAGTCCCAAAATGATCTACTGGTCTTTTAACACTGTGGTAAAACCGATCCTAACCTATGCATCTCTTGCTTGGTGGACGAAATCTACCCAGAAAACAGCTGCGGCTGCACTTACCAAACTACAACGACTGGTCTGCATAGGCATCACTGGAGCCATCCGAACATGTCCCACTGCAGCACTTGAAGTCATAACTGGAATACCACCTCTACCCATCACCCTGAAAAAGGAGGCCTGCCTGGGGGCACTTCGCCTTCAAAACATCACCAACATAAAAAGCGGTGATCTTACCGGGCATCTTCGGGTTCTCTAGCCCCTAATAAACGAGCCCATTCTGCGCGTAACTGACAAACAGAAACCAAAGCTTGTTTTCCCCAGAAAATTCTCTGTAGTCTTGCACACCAGACATGACTGGAAAACAAAATCTATATCTCTGCCCAGTGGTTCACAAACGTGGTACACCGACGGGTCGAAACTGGAAAACGGCGACACCGGGGCTGGTATTTTCGGACCAAGTTTCAACAAGTCCATAACCATGGGAAAGTCTCCAACTATTTTCCAAGCAGAGATATACGCCATAGAAATCTGTGCTCGTGAATGCCTTCGCAGGAAAATGCAAGGTGCACGGATTTACATCTTCTCTGACAGTCAGGCGGCGCTCATAGCGCTGAGATCCTTCACGATCTCCTCCAGACTTGTAGAGAACTGTTTCCAACAGCTGAACGCCCTTGCCTCCAAGAACATCTTAACGGTGGGCTGGGTGCCAGGGCATGAAGACCATATAGGAAACGAGGTAGCAGACTCCCTAGCAAAACGCGGGGTGATGACACCACTAATCGGCCCTTAACCATTCTGTGGACTTTCGCAAGGACACAAAAGAGAACTGGTCAGGAAATGGGAGGAAAAGGAGATAAGTCGCCACTGGACCGACAGTGCAGGGCTGAGACAAGCCAAACAATTTCTCGTCCCCCAGATGACGCGATCAAAACGCATCATCAACTTAAAAAAGAACGAAATTCGCACTTTAACAGGCTAACTAACGGGTCACTGCAACCTAAGGTACGACCTTAAGAAATTAAAACTTTCGGAAATCGACACATGCAGATTCTGTGAGCTGGAGCTAGAAATATCAGAACATGTTCTATGTGAATGCCCCTCGCTAAGCAGACGTCGACTTCAACAACTAGGATGTGAACTTATCCCCCCTACAGGATATGGGAACATATAGACCCTACCAAAGTGCTCTCTTTTATTAGAAGCCTCGGTATAAAGGCTATATCCTAATTCCTACAGGCTGGCACAAAAGATCTAACATCTGGTCGCAGTGCAAGAAGGCCCTAGTAATAATAATAATAATAGCATAACGCGTTCCGAGGGTTTTCTCTGCGCGTTATTGATGGGTCTTGTGGGCGTCCTTCCGCCTCCTTTTTTACACATCTCGAGCGTTTTCTCGATGTGCATGGGCCTGTTTTAGTAGGGGTTGCCAAAATATTTTCTGAGTCTCGGTATTTTATAAATTTTATTGTAAAATGACTCTGGACTGGACTGAGTTTCTTCCCCAGCCTTAGATCACTTCTGTACACTTCAAAACATATGTTCATGGAAAGAAAATGGAATGGGTAGGCGTAGCTCTAAGATTATTGATGCAGTTTTTTTGGGGATGCCAGTAGATATTTTCCTACCAAATACGGTAATTCTAACTGTAAAGATGTGGGAAATAAAAGGATTTATAAATTTTTATACCCTGAACCCATAAAATGGGTAAAAGGGTATAATGGATTTGTGCAAATGTATGTAACAGGCAGAAGGAAGCGTCTCCGACCCAATAAAGTATATATATTCTTGATCAGCATCAACAGCCGAGACGATATAGCCATGTCCGTCTGTCCGTCCGTCTGTCCGTCTGTCTGTCCGTCCGTCTGTATGAACGCGTCGATCTCAGAGACTACAAGAGCTAGAGACTTCAGATTTCGAATATAAGTTTTCCTATACCAATCAATCTTTACCTTCGGTATCGAGTATAAAAAGATAAATCCAATTATTACAGCTAGAGTTAACCAATTTAGGGAAAAGATAGATACTAGCGTCCTTTTAAAAGCTTAATCAAAATTTTTGATGCCGCGCCCACCCCTTACGCCACCAGACACACGCATTTTGAAATCAAAAACGAACTTCGAAACAACTACCTTCCATATTACCATTTCTTTAAAACGAATAAATTTCCAGAACTCTGCATTTTGTTTAAATTTTCGAGCGTGTTTTGCGTGCCATGTAACTAATTTCATTAAAGCGAATATTTCTTTAATGGCCGTGGCTCATTTTGTTTTCGACTTTTTGTTGGATTCGGTGTGCGATACAATCAAACATAATTTTTAGTTTTGTTCAAAATGTCATATGATTCGGACGAAAATATTTTTGTCGAAGCCCAACATAATCTCAGCCATCAGCATTCGACAAAATAAAAACCTTTGTTGGGCTTTGCCTTATGCTGTTTTGCTTGTTGGATTCAGTGTGCACAGCTCCATAAACAACCGTGTAATGTTCGTCACGAACACTTGTATAAAGATGTTGGTTGGGTTCGGTGTGCGCAGCCCCCATGAAACTCTATAGAAAAACGGCTTTCGACAATGTTCGCTCCCAACAAATACTATGGTTTTTTGTTTGTCGGTCTTGGTGTGCGGCCGGCCATAAGAAGCAATGGATTCATGTTCGGTTCGACATAAAAAAACGCCTAAAGACGTTTTGTTGGCTCCGGTGTGCGGCCGGCCTAAGGCGACTTTCAAACACTTCCGGGGAAAAACTATAAACAAAATATAATAACAGATTATCTATATATTTTTTTATTTATTTGCTTATTGTCAGCTATAAGCAGCTGACATGAAATAAAACTAGTTCAAATTAAAATAAAAATACAATAATAAAATTAAAATTGCAATATAAAAATATATAGATATCTAAAAGGAAATTATGATAAAAAATTAAAAATTCAACGTTAAATGTTTTGTTTCTGTCTGACACACATATTTTTCACATAAGTTCGTCTCACTCACTCTCAATCTGAAACCGCTTTCTCTTGCATCTCAGCTAGGAGTGGAAAAAAGATATTTGAAAATGTAATTTAAAAGTTGTCAATAGATGTCGTATTTTCGAAATTGGTAACATATGCTTGAATGCGGCACAGTTTTTGCCTCTATTTTGCTCAATACTGAGGTAAATGATAATATATTTAATATTTATTTGGTACATATTAACGAATATATAACATTGTTAAATAAAAAAAAACAAATCGTTAATTTGTGCGTCATTTCACATATGTTAACTGAGTTCGAATCAGCTGATTGCATTGTTCCCGCTGCAACAAATGCTCTCGCGCCCAACACCGTCGAGCACTTCTCTGCTGCTTCTACTCTTCAACTACAGCAGCAGCACCAAGAACTGCCTGCGTCATCATTTAGTTATAAGCTAATAAAATTGCTTGTTTTTTCTCCATTTTGATTCACTTTATAAATTTTTGACGTTAACATTAAACAAACAAAATTTATGAAAGACGCGTATAATCTCGACTGCGCATCAAATGTTCATATGTCAACAACGCAAGGAGGAACCACCATTGATTTGACATTTTCGAGGCATATTAATCTTGAAACACTCGCATTCATTTCTTACTTTTCTTATCATCGGCCAATGCTAAATAGAATTTAACAGACTGGAAAAAATAACTATGTAATAATATATTCATAAAAGTATGCAATCAAATTCATCAATATTTTTTATACCCTGAACCCATAAAATGGGTAAAGAGGGTATAATGGTTTTGTACAAAAGTATGTAACAGGCAGAAGGAAGCATCTCCGACCCCATAAAGTATATAAATTCTTGATCAGCATCAACAGCCGAGTCGATATAGCCATGTCCGTCTGTCCGTCCGTCTGATCGTCTGTCTATCTATCCGTTTGTCCGTCTGTATGAACGCGTCGATCTCAGAGACTACAAGAGCCAGAGACTTCAGATTTCGAATATAAGTTCTCCTATACCATAAGTAGAGCAAATTAGTTTCAAATTATCAATAGCTATTCTGGTTTGCGATATACGCATGGAATCGATTACAAACAAGTCGGACGCAACCGACTGCGGTATACTCGTTACCAGTATTAATACCGGTAAAAACAGGCCTGATTGCAAAGGTGTACGGATGCGGCAGGGGTGTACGCTGTACCTTAAAGATTCTCCGATGCAGATGGGGATGCCACCAGCTATCTTCCTTCCAAATTTGATGACTCTAGCTCAAAGTATGTAAAAGTGGGGAAAGGGGGGCTGGGGGCGGATTGGCTGGGTGTGGCATCCAAATATTTGCTGCAGATCTTTGTGCAATGTCAATTGCTATCTTCATTCCAAATTTGATGACTCTAGCTCAAAGTTTGTAAAACGTGGAGAAAGGGTTGGTGTGGCTCCAAAACTTTGATGCAGATTTTTTGGGGTCGCTGCCAGCTATCTTCCTACCAAGTTTGGAGGCTCTATCTCCACAACTCTGGAAGATACAAGCATTCCCGTTTTTGACGAAGAGTTGGGGCGGATGGGGGCGGCTAGGCCAGTATTGGTGGGCGTGGCATCCAAACTTTTGATGCAGTGTTTTGGGGGTTGCTAGTAGCTATCTGCTTACTAAATTTGGTAGTTCTAGCTGAAAGGGTGTGCGAAATTTGTGGATTTATCGGTTTTGAGTTATCGAATTTATCGATTTGCCAGCCCCCCAGTTATCGTAGAACCCCCATCTTGACACTTTAATTTACTATCTCATAGATAAAGAGAATTGGAAAGTTTCAAGTCTCTAGCTTGAAGGGTGTGGAAAAAAGTTGCGAACATACAGACGGACGGACGGACGGACGGACGGACGGACGGACGGACACCATGACGGACATTGCACAAACCCAATATACTTTTGACCTTCGGTAACGAGTATAAAAAATATCGAATTTGGAAAATGTTAAAAAGAGGGTAGAAATAATGGGTAAGGATAGAACTTTTCTGAAAATTTCGTCCAAATCGGTTAAGAAGCACCGGAGATATCGAATTTAATCGATTGAAGTTAAGTCAGTATGCCAAAGTCTTACATAAATTTAATATATATGTTGCAACTGGGTTCAGGGTATCTTCTAGTGGGGCTCTCCTGATAGCCCGTTTGATGAAACTACCACAGGTAGTAGACCATATTCCACAACACCAATTTGGTTTAAGGAAGTCCCATGGTTGCCCTGAACAAATCCATCTCATCGTAAATCAGGTGACTCACGGCTTTGAGCATAATCTGTACACTGTCGGTGTTTTTTTAGACGTAAAACAAGTGTTTGATAGGGTGTGGCATGAGGTTCTTTTATAAAAGATGAAAGATCTCCTCCCTGCACCTTATTACGCAATCCTGCGATCCTTCATTGCTGATCGGACCTTCGACGTTGCAGTACGAGATTCTCGGTCCTGCCTGGAACAGATAAATGCAGGGGTTCCACAGGGAAGTGTGCTTGGACCCTTTTTGTACACCCTGTACACACCCATATCCCGTAAACAACACCGATGAAGACTCCCCGGCTCAGCTGCTCTTGGCCACTTACGCTGATGACACCGCCATGCTCGCGTCTCATTCATCACTGCAAACTGCCTCCAATGCGGTCCAGGAGTGGCTGCATTCCATTGAACAATGGATTTCCAAATGGAATGTGGCCATTAACTGCTCTAAATCAGCGTGTGTTACTTTTTCTTTGCGGCGCGGAACCTGCACAGGTCTTGTTTTTGACGGAATTAACATTAACAGCGTCACATCCCACTGCTACCTTGGAGTTCATCTGGATCGGACACTGACTTGGAGAGCCCATATAACCGCAGTTTAAACGAAATCCTTGGGTAAACAAAAAAGGCTCACCTGGCTCTTCCGCTCCAGTAAGCTTCAGATGGCAACTAAGGCTCTTTTGGTAAAAGCCATTTTAGCCCCAAGTTTGACCTACGCTATCCAAGTGTTGGGAACTACTGCTAAAAGCCAACTCAACAGACTTAGAGTAGTCAAATCGCAAGCTGCACGTCACGCATCTGGGCTCCCTGGTACATGACAAATCGCATCATTGAAAGGAACCTGAAACTCATTCCATTTGAGGACCAAATTAATTATCACAGCTGCCGATATCCTGAAAGGCTTGCGGCCCCCGCGAATCCCCTGGCGAATGATCTCGTTGACCCTATCTCCTTCCGACGTCTGAAGAGAACTCATCCCAGTGATCTCCCTACCCGCAGGGTATCCTTATACTAATAAACTTATTTATACTATTCTTAAGGCATCATAAAACGATCCCATACTATCTTTTTAAGCTACCCATTAGGTTATGTACAGAAGAAGTAACTGAACGATTCCTCTTGACTTATTACAAATTGAAATTAAATGAAAAAAAGGGTATACAAAATATTGATGAATTTGATTGCATACTTTTGTGAATATATTATTATTTATTGTTTCCAATCAGTGTAATTCTATTTAGGATTGGCAGATGATAAGAAAAGTAGGAAATGAATGCGAGTTTTTCAAAATTAATATGCCTCGAAAATGTCAAATCAATGGTGGTTCCTCCTTGCGTTGTTGACATATAAACATTTGATGCGCAGTCGAGATTATACGCGTCTTTCATGAATTTAAGGAAATTGTCATCATATTTTACGTTGGTGCAGTTTTGGTGGTCGTGGCTCCAAAATTTTTGATGCAGTTTTTTGGGGGTTGCTAGTTGCTATCTTCTTACCAAATTTGGTAGTTCTAGCTGTAAGGATGTGCGAATTTATGGATGTGCCAGCCCCCCAGTTATCGTAGAACCCCAATATTGACACTTCTTTTGAAGGGTGTGGAAAAAAGTTGCACACATACAGACGGAAAGACGGGCACTCTTTTATATGACGAGTCATATTTTTCCAATAGTAGTGTCTTTTTACTTTGGCCAAAGTTTTTGTTATGCCCGTGTGTCCTCCTTGTATGGGATTGTCATGAAATGTAAACAAAATTGCTTCTTTTTCTGTATCGCTTGATACAATGGTCACCGGCTTGAGTAGCGCTACTCTTAATAATCGCAATGTATTATTGCCCATATTTATGAAATTATCTATTGAAACTTGTTCAAAGATGATTTCATGCGGTGCCACTTTTAGTTGGCGTATATCATGCATACCGGCTTCCTTTTCGAGCCTTTGGAAAAATTGACCTAAGTCGATAACTCCATTAGTATAACGATCGCCAACATTTATTCTTGCAACGATTTTATTTCCGTGTTTGAAATAACCAGGGACCACAAATAAGAGTTATGGAGTTGAAAAAAATCAAAGCGAAATATAGGGATAAGGTTAATGCGAAAACAACCATATACTATTTTTTTTGCTGGGAATCCAAAAAATCGAATAAACATTTATTTTCAATTTATATCAATAAATTAATCAACAACTCTTATTTTTTGACTTAAATTAATAAATTATTATTTAATTATTAAATTACAATTTTTTATAAAAAATTGTGAAATAACTCTTATTTTTCAATCTTTATTATAAAAATTAAAAATAAGAGTTTCTTTTCAATTTTTATTTTAGCAATCAAAAATAAGAGTTATTTTCCAATTTTTATTTTAAAAGTTGAAAATAAAAATTGATTTTAAATATCTTTTGAACCGAGCAGCATAGCACAAAAGATATATATTGATATATATTTATGATCTACACTTAAATACCTTTCTTTTGATATATCACATGTCCTTCAAGGATCAATACTAAGGAGCTAGCTAATGTTTTGTTTGATTGCATACAATGTTTACAAAATTGTAAAACGTCTTACAATAAAATTGGTCATTGTTTACTTTAAACTGCATTCGAAGAAATTCTTATCAGCTATTACAGCTATATTTTTATACCCCTCACTAAAAAACATGGTGAATTGGGTATATTTAACTGTGAATAATAATATAATAATAATGCAATTAGTAATACAATTGAAAATAATCAATATATATATATATATATATTTATATACATATACACATATATACACATACCATATATACACATACATATATTATTAAAAGGGTATATTGAAATTTTGCAAAAATTAAAGTAAAAAAAATATAATAATTTTAATGCAATGGTTTTATGCTTTGGTTGGAGACGAAGCTAACAATTCAGGCTATGAAAAATGCTCATAGCAACGATTTGGCGAGATTTATGGAAAATCGAGAAGGATGTCTTTTAGACAACGAAGTGGCCCTCTCAGCAATATATTTGGATCCTCGGATGCACAGGGCATTGCTTCAAAATCAAAACAAAGTCTTAATTGCAAGAAGGCATTTGACTAAACTGATGAGGCAAATAATTGCCGTTAGCAAGAAGGTATTTTTTTTTTTTATATTAAATTTACGATTTTTATTAATTTGTATTCTTATTTATCAGGTCGACGATGCGCTGGAAGAACCCGTTTCGTCACCAAACTATCAATTACCGACGAGTCAGGGTGACAATACGGGGCAGGGCACCAGCTCCTTGTTAGACGACTATTTAAAATCATTTGATGGGTGCTCGGGAAATGAGGAGTCGGATGATGAGGATGACCCAGAACTCAAATTAGCTATGACGGAGTTGAACGGGTATAGGCCAAAGCGCATAAGTATTGGGCAAAATATAATGACGTATTGGGAAGAGAAAAAATTTGTATACCCCAGACTCTACAAATTGTCAAAAGTTGTGCATTGCGTACCAGCAACGCAAGTTTCAGTCGAAAGAGCTTTTTCCGCTTTAAAATTGGTTCTTTCCGACCTGAGGTGCAACTTATCTTCAGAGTCGATCAAAAAGTTATTGTTTCTGAAGTTAAATAATAATAATAAATAATAAAAAAAATTTTTTGTTATGGATGTTTTTAATTTCTCATACGTAGCCACAAAGCGTTTTCTTTCTTCCTTTGTCCATAAATAAAGACAACATATAAATTTGTTCCTTAGTATTGATCCTTGAAGGACATGTGATATATCAATGGAAAGGTATTTAAGTGTAGATCATAAATATATACCAACTTTCGTGCTATGCTGCTCGGTTCAAAAGATATTTAAAATCAATTTTTATTTTCAACTTTTAAAATAAAAATTGGAAAATAACTCTTATTTTTGATTGCTAAAATAAAAATTGAAAAGAAACTCTTATTTTTAATTTTTATAATAAAGATTGAAAAATAAGAGTTATTTCACAATTTTTTATAAAAATTGTAATTTAATAATTAAATAATAATTTATTCATTCAAGTCCAAAAATAAGAGTTACTGATTAAGTTAAATAAAAAATATTGGAAAATAATTCTTATTGTTCAATTTTTAATATAAAAATTATAATCGTTACAGTCCCTGGAAATAACACAGCTTTCCTTTCATATGCAAGGCCACTACTTTTCGTACATCGTCATTTGTGATGACTTCATATACGTTGGGCTTAGAAGCTTTTTCAAGATTTTGCCTAAGCAAAGGTTCTTGTTTATTTCATGCGCAGGATTTATTTTGTCTACTTTGTTGCCTGGTAGTGACTTTCAGAACTTTATTTTGTAAATCTTTTAATTCGGATATTGTTATCCGTGATAGGGCATCTGCCACGAAATTGTCTTTACCCTTTAGATACTCGACTGTAAAGTCGTATTCTTCTAATTCGAGCCGCATGCGTGTAAGTTTGGAACTTGGATTGACCATAGAAAATAAATAAGTTAATGGTCTGTGGTCAGTTTTCACTGTAAAGTGTTTTCCATAAATATATGGTCGAAAATGTACTATTGCCCAGTGGATTGCTGCTAATTCTGGTTCTGCTGTGCTTTTATTACTTTCACCCTTTGTAAATGAACGAGATGCGTATGCAACTGGAAGTTGGAGTCCATTATAGTTTTGAGTTAAAACTGCTCCACACGCTTGCTTACTAGCATCCGTTATTATGCAAAATTCTTTGCTGAAGTCTGGGTATTGTAGTAATGTTGGTTGAATTAGCTTGTCTTTGAGGTATTGGAATGCATTTTGGCATTCAACTGTCCATTCAAAAGGAACATTATTTTTACATAATCTTGTTATGTGCCGTGAATATTCGGCGAAATTGTTTATAAATCGTCTATAATAGTTGCAGAATGCAACGAATCGTCTCGCGCTGTCCGCATCATGTGGGACTGGATAGTTTTTAATGACGTCGTATTTTTTGTCATCTGGCAAGATTCCTTTGTCTGTGCATTTGTGACCAAGGAAGGTTACTCCATGCATGAAAAATAAACATTTTAGTGGATGTAATTTAAGGTTGTATTTCCTACATTTGTCAAAAACATCAGTTAAGCTTTTAAACATATGTTTTTCGGAACAACCAATAACTATTAAATCATCCATATAAAGGAAAGCTTGCGAAGAATCAAGGCCAGAGAACGCTATAGTCATCATTCTACGAAATGAATTTGGCGCTATTTTTAAACCGAATGGTAATCGCGTGAAGCGATATGAGCCATTGCCCGTTGAAAATGAAGTTATATTTCTTGAACTTTCTTCGAGTTCAATTTGATGAAAACCTGACATTAATTCAAGGCATGAGAAATATTTTGCTCTGCCTAGTTGATCTAATATATCATCAATTCTAGGCAGTGGGAATTTGTCAGACAATAATTTTTTATTTATTTGTCGATGGTCAATTACTAATCGCCATTTTTTATTTTCTGAGCCTGGAAGGGCTTTCTTTGGGACAAGTAAGAGTGGGCTGTTGTATTCTGACACAGACGGTTCGACAATGTTGTCGTTGATCAATTTTTCAACTTGTTTTTGTATTTCTTCTGTCTGGCTATGCGGGCTTCGATAGTTCTTAATGTACACTGGTTCATTATCTTTTAGTCTCAGTTGTTGTTTATAGAAGTTATTTGTTGTGTTTGATTCGGTTTCAAGACCGAATATGTCACTATATTTGGTGCATAAATTGGTTAATTCTGACTTGAATTGTGGGGGGAAATTTTTTGCTAGCTGAGATATGACAGTTTTTTCTCTATATTCTTGATTTGTGTGAACTACATCGTAGTTCGAAAGTGATTCATGTTTTAAATTATTTATTGTATTTAATTGATCGGTACTAGTTGTATTTAGTAAACGGACAAACGTATTTTGAGATGTTGCAACTGTGTTTGCAACATAAACACCAGGTTGAATTTCCTGATTTGGAATAAATACACCATCTTCTTTTGAAGTTAGCGTGACTTTTCGGACAACTTGAGATCTTGCTGGCAGAAGTATTGAGTTTTTATCAGAGTCATATGTTATTGGAACATGGATCGGATATTTCAGATTATTGGGTCTAATTATAAACCAATCTTCCGATAGTTTGAAATCTAGTTGACAATTGAATTTTTTTATAAAATCAATGCCTATTATTCCATCACATGGTATAGCTAAATCTAAATCAACTATGTGAAAATTGTGTGGAATTATATATTTTCCTTTCTGAATCTCTATTGATGCTAGACCTTTGGATTTTAAAATCTCTTTACTTATGCCTTGAATGTTTATAACATTATTAGGCTGGATGTCATGAAAGACATCAGAAGTTTCTTTAAGTATTGAGATGTCTGCACCTGTATCTATTAAAAAGGTAAGTTTTTTACCTGTTGACACGTGGTCAAATGAAACAAATATATTGAGACTAAAATTTATTGTATGAACTTTAGTGTTTTCTATTGTTGGGTATCTAAAGGTTGTTCGGAGTTTCCCGAGACATCTTGGGCTACCCGAACGTTGTTTGTATTGTGGCCTCTGTTCGAGTTGCCACGGCCTCTAAAGGTTCCTCTATTTTGGCCTCGCCCCCTGTAATAATTTCGGTTACCGTTTTGATGGTAATTACCTCTTCCCCGGTAGTTACCTCGGTTACCTCTATTATATCCAGGGTTTGATTGTTGCTGATAGTACAGAACAGTGTTGTTCTGTCCTGTAGTCTCAGTGCAACTATTTACAAACTTGGAAATGGCATCGTTCATATTATTGAACGTGCCTGCCTGCATGATAAGTTTTACCTTATCTATTGTGCAGTTCTTTGTCATTGCCTTTACAGCTTGTGTGGTGCTGTATTTGTTAGCTAAATCCATTGACAAACCGTCGCACAGTGGGGCCTTTGCTCATTTCATATCTTCTAAACTAATGAAGCGAATGAATGTTCGCCAAGAGTGCTAGGTATCCGTGGTGCTTAAATATTCAAGGTCAAAGTCAAGAAATATTTCCAGCACATTTTACCTGTAAAATTCCAATTAAAAACGTTTGTTCTAATCATAACTGAAAATTTTTTATAACTTCAATGACTATTTCTCATTTTTTGTTGTTTTTATTCGATTTTCTAACTTAAATACATAAAATTAGGTGGCACTGCTTCCTTTTTGGCAAATACAATTTTTTTATATCCGGGAAGAACTTTGACGTTATGTTTTTTTAAGGAGCTGCGTAAAATATCATACTTCTCCTTAGTCAGTCCCAAGTCCATAAATATGGAAAACGCTTCTTCATCAGTGTACTTAATGGGGACTGAGTTTGGTGGCGTTGGAATACTTCTTTCTTTAATCCTATTCAGCCGTAAAGGACTGGCGACCTGCACAGCTTTCGTAATTGTCGCTCTTGTCCTCTCTTGTTCCTTCATATACTTGGATGAAAGTGCTTCCAACAGATGTTCAGCTGTTAAGCTATCCGTAGCATCCTCAAGCTTACGTTTCCTTGTAACACATGAACACTCCTCCATACTTTTTTGCGGCCTTCCTCTTCCTCGGCTAGTCGATGGGTAAACTTATTCCTGTTCTGAATATCCGAATGTTGTACATTCCTCCAACCAATTTTCATGCTTTTTTATGAAAGCCGACATGGTTCTATGGATTAAGTTCCATTTTCGCTTCAAGTTAGCGTGAATGAATTTAATTTGTGTCTGAAGCGCACAACTAGCGTTTTCGAGTACGCCAATCTCTTTAAGCAATGCCACTTGAAAATCGTTAATATTTTCAGAAGCACGAAAAAGTTCAAAAATCTTTGAATTTGTTAAATCCATTATTGCGCTTATTTATCAAAATTTCGTGAATTATATTGAAAAATACTATTCAATCTGAAAATTTCTTATTGTTCGCAGCAATAAACAACAAGTGTTTCCTCTTATGAAGTTATGAAATAACTGTTGCCATCAAGTGACATATTTTGCACTTTATACCATATTTTTGAGTTAGCTAGGTAAGCAAGCAAAATTGGTATAACCCTTTTCCAATTAGCTAGGTAAAAAACAATATATACCTAAGGTATTGATTTACATTAAAAATAGGTAAACGGGGAAATACAGAAATTAAAAAAAAAATAACCTGTAGTACCGCAACTTTCCATCAACTACAATTATATTTACCTGCCTCCTCAGACCTTTTCCATTCAGGTAATTAGAAAGGATAGGAAGGAAAAAAGGATTAGAAGGGATATATATAGACAGGTAGTACTTATAATACAACATTTAGAAATGTTGTCAATAAACAGCACACACGCTACAGCCAAATTTGTATGCGCTCTTCTTCTTCCTTATACCTGCCGCGTGTTTTTAACTCGAGGTATCCCTAGTTTTTTGGCTCGCGTTTCCAAAATGCAGATTTTCGCAGATTGTGACTATATACATATGAAAGGTATATATTATAGCTTTCAAATGCATGTGGTCCCACCGTGACTCTGAGAGATACTTTTTTGTTATAGTCCACGAAAGTTCAAAAAATACCAAAATTTAGTGTATTTTTTAAAAGATTCTAATTTAATAAGTATTTCAGCTATATTTAAACTGTATACAGAAAAACACTGAGATTGAACATACTTTTCAGATAAAGAAAAAAGATCGAAGATCGGTTGTGTACGTCGCCCAATATTCAGTTCGAAAGTGGTAAATTTCTGTAAAAATTGTCATTTTTTCGTACTCACATAAAATTACTCAACTTTGAGGAGCTCTACCACCCATAATTATTAACCGATTTAAAAAATCTTTTGGATCCATAATCTTTGAAGTATTCTCTATCGATTACATATTTCACTTTTGCCAAACGCGTTCATGAAAAAAATGATTTTTGATAAGCTATCCGAGAAAAGGCCCCACTGTGCGTCGTTAATGTAAGCTCCTTCAAGTGCTTTAGTCAATTTTTCCACCTCTTGGGTGTATTGACCGGCTGTTTTTCCCTTTTGCTGAAGGTTAAGGAGTTTAGCAGATATGACTTCTACCGATTCTCCCATAACTGAGCTTGACAACTTTGAGATGATAGCATTGCACAGTGGTTGCGCCCATAGGCCATAAATCAAAAAATCGATCACAAAATATTTGGAAACAATGTAAACAAATTATCTCTTAAATGTCTAAACTTCTTGATGGCAAACCGGTTTTGTCTGGAAATCTAACGGGACTTTCTAAAAATAGAATGCAAAGCGTGATCATGTGTACATTTTTGCAGCGCAGCGGAGTTAATTTAGGTTTTTGTCGTAACAAAGTTGCCTTTCAAAGTGGTCAAACATTCGCAGGAGCTATCCGATTTTGATAATTTAAAATGCAGTTTGAAGCTGAAGGTATTAACTTTAAATGTACATATTAAGAAATAAATTAATCCCCAAATATTTTTAGTGAAATTAACAAAATCTGTGTAGTATTTTTTGTGTATTTTGTGAACGTCTTTTTTATGTTTAGTTGGAGTTTTAGTTGTAATCCTACAAAATGCCACGATTGGCTTATATGTCTCTGTATTCGTCTGACTCTTAAGGTAATATATGTGTAAAAATTAGCTGCAGAAATTTGCAGATGTGTATACAATCGTAAGCATAATGACGCTGTCTAACGTTGTTCAAGGTCATAGTTTTGCCTTTTGTGCTGTTGCGCTTTGTCTTCGTCTTTCGTGTGTGTATATGGTATATGTATACATCTATAAAATTAATGTTTTTTGCTCTCGGACTTTACTTTTTAGGCTCTTCCTATAAATGTGTGTTTGCACGCCTATATATTTTTAATCTGTGGTGCTCAGAAACTGGAACCAATACAGAAAAATGTAAAAAACTAATCGAAGTTGTGCAAGGGAACATTGAAAACAGCGGCTACATTTCTGAGTTAAGCCAAATACCCAAGCGTATTGGATGTATTTGTAAGAGAATAGCTAGTTTTTGAGATAGTTACAAACGGAAAATATCTTCAGTTATTCAATATCAATCTGATTGGTTAAACGAAATGCAATCAATTTTATTAAACTGTGCCCACGAGGTGTCTAAACCAATACTGAAAAGTGCAGATCGTGGACGGCCGCAAATGGAATTCTCGGAGTGTTCGAAAAGAGCAAAACGACGAAGGATTGCTGAAATATCGAAAACAGATGAATCTGCAGCTTCTTTGCTTCGATCGTGCAGTTTTTCTTCAGGGCCAAAGCATTGCCAAGCAAACCTTGATGAAGTTTTGTAACTCTTTGTAGAGACAAATTCAAATGATGGAAATACGGCGAGATCATTTTTTAATAATTCTGAGTTGTCAGCTGAAATAACTGGCTTAGATGAAAGCCTAATAATTCGATGTTCCACATTGCTCCAAGCTATGTCATCAGGGTACAAAATTAATGCCAACAAATTTAGATTATATGCTCTTGAAACTGCCAAGAAACTAATAGATGTCTATCCTTGGTACTACTTTCCACCCACAGTTCACAATGTTTTAATCCATGGTGCAGATGTGATTAATTTCGCACTTGTTTCAATTGGAGAACTATCGGAAAAAGCTGCGGAATCGCGAAACAAAGACATAAAACTATTTAGAAAGCAGCATACTAGAAAGACATCTCGAATTTCAACAAACACGGATCTAATAAACAGACTTTTTTTATCTTCCGATCCCTTTATTACGGGACTAAGAAAATTGCCATGCAAACACAATTCCAACTTAATGAAGTCTGCATTAGATTTGTTAGAAGAGTCTGATTAATTTTTACCAAGCCCCTGTTATGAATCTTATTTTGTTTATATATGTTAATGTTATAATAAAATGACTAATGTTTGAAACTTATATATTTGTTAACGTATTTTTTTTTTCGCAATTGTTGCTATGGCAGTTGATATAATATAGTAAATCAATCGTTTCATACCGATGGTTTATATGGGAGCTATCGGATATAGTCATCCGATGTGGCCAATTTTTTTTACAACATATTTAAAATATTTTTATAAGATTTTGGTAAAAATTTCAAGTCGATATCTCAACGGGAAGTATTTATGGCCGCGCTCCATACAAGCCCAACCACTGTGAGTAGTAGGAAACTGGGGGTTCTAACTCAAAAGGATGCCGACAATTTATGACCCCATTAAATTTTATGACCCTTTTAATGCCCCCTTGTTTTTTTACCCTTTTATCGCCCCCTTCAATATGATAATTTATGACCCTTTTTTTCCCATGATCGTGTCCCGCTTTAATTAGACTAGGGTGGAGAACAAAGGATTAACATTCCTAGGCCACCACTTTATCAGCAGCATCTCTGAGAATTAGTGATCATAGGATTTGGAGTCAAGTGTGCGCCTGTTAAACCTGCGTTGCATTATACACCTGCAAGCAAGCCACAATCATAGATGGCATTCTTAAGGACAATAGCAACAAGATTCTTGAGAAGCAGTGATCAGAGGAACATATTTGGTTATTTACCTAACTAGTGTTAGAGTCAATTGTGCGCCTCTTAGACGTGCGTGGCATTGTAAACCTGTTTATGGTCATGAGGTGCAGTGTGCACAGGAAGAATGGATAGATAAGAGAGAGTCGAGAGGGCGCCTTTTTGACGTGCGTTGCATTGTTAACCTGAAAGCAAGCAATAAAGAATGAAAGTTTATGGTTATGAGTAGTTGTGATCAAAGGATCTGGAATCGAGAGGGCGCCTCTTTGACGTGCGTGGCATTGTAAACCTGTTTATGGTCATGAGGTGCAGTGTGCACAGGAAGAAAGGATAGAGAATAGAGAAAAGCGAACGCTTGTTCGATGTACTGGGGTTCTGTGAAGAAGAGATGGGAATTTTCCTACGCAGCAGCAGCAGCAGTAGCAGCGGCAGGATCAATTCATTGATCTTTATGGCTGTGAGGATGACAGGATCAGGTTAAAATATTTAACCAATTATTGATAGAGTCAAGTGTGCTCCTGTTTTTAAATACGTTGCTCTGCACACGTGCATTATTATTGTCAACAACTACAACCTTCGTGGGGGGTTATGTGAACAAGGGATGGGAATTTTCATACGCAGCAGCAGCAACAAGATCAACACATTGTTTTTAAACAAGAGTATTGATACTTGTAGATTAAGATTAAAATATGTTAGAGGAGGAAAGGATAGAGGGAGAAGGTGTTAGAGGGAGAAAGTGTTAGAGGCGGAAAGTGTTAGAGGGGGAAAGTGTTAGAAGACTTAGAGACAAGTTTGTGCATGCTTGAAGTGCGCTAGTCAAAGGTCAAGTACATAACTTGACTAATGTGCTATAGATATCACCGTCCGTGAGGATCAGTGAGCCAAGTACATTGCCTTTGAAACTATTAAGGTTTCTTAGCTACAAGTTAGTAGACAAGAGAGAGAGAGTCAACTGTGCGCAGGTTTCTTAGCTACGAATAAGTAGATAAGAGAGAGTCGAGAGGGCGCCTGTTTGACGTGCGTTGCCTTGCACACCTGCAGGAAAAACATAAACAATTAATGCTTATGGTTATGAGGAGCAGTGTACAAAGGAAGAAAGGATAGAGAATAAAGAAAAGCGAGCGCTTGTTCGATGAACGTTGCATTGTTATGGTCAACAGCAACAACAACAACAACCTTCGTGAGGGGTTATGTAAGCAAGGGATGGGAATTTTCCTACGCAGCAACAGCAGCAGCAGCAAGATCAACACATTGTTTTTAAACAAGAGTATTGATACTTGTAGATTAAGATTAAAATATGTTAGAGGAGGAAAGAGTTAGAGGGGGAAAGTGTTAGAAGGAGTATATGTGTAAGAGGGGGAAAGAGTTAGAGGGGGAAAGTGTTAGAGGGAGGAAGACTTAGAGACAAGCTTGTGCATGCTTGAAGTGCACTAGTCAAAGGTCAAGTACATTAGTTGGCTAATATGTTATAGATATCACCGTCCGTGAGGATCAGTGAGCCAAGTACATTGCCTTTGAAACTATTAAGGTTTCTGAGCTACAAGTTAGTAGATAAGAGAGAGACAGTCAACTGTGCGCAGGTTTCTTAACTACGAATAAGTAGATAAGAGAGAGTCCAGAGGGCGCCTGTTTGAGGTGCGTTGCCTTGCACACCTGCAGGCAAAACATAAACAATGAATGTTTATGGTTGTGAAAACCAGTGATCCAAAGGATAAAAGGGTTGAGAGAAGATTGTGCTTGTTTGAAGTACGTTTGTCAAAGGGCAGTACATTCGTAGGCCGCATTCTTATGATCAAAAGCAACAACAACATTCGTGAGGGTTATGTAAGCAAGGGATGGGAATTTTCCTACGCAGCAGCAGCAAGATCAAAACATTGTTTTTAAACAAGAGTATTGAGACTTGCAGATTTAGATTGGTATGTTATAGGTGGAAGGTGTAAGAGCGGGAAAGTGTTAGAGGGAGAAAGAGAGAGTTAGTGTTAGAGAGAGTAAGTGTTAGAGGGTGAAAGTGCTATAGGGGGAAAGCGATCCTGCTTATATTATTATATTAAAACACGCTTCTTTATGCGATTCTATACACGAGCGTCTATGAAATGCAGGTGGTATGTTAATTGAATGTCCCTTTTTCTAACGCACACCCAACTTGTTCGCTACTTACGTTTCTAACCTTTATTTGCATACATCTGTTTTGATTATTGCACTGACTTCTGTTACTTTTATAGAGCTAATTAGTATAACTTTTTAATTTTTTTTACTTTGTTAGTAAACTATCAAATTATGTTTATACTCGATACCGAAGGTAAAGAGTATATTGAGTTTGTGCAATGTCCGTCATGGTGTCCGTCCGTCTGTCCGTCTGTCCGTCCGTCCGTCTGTATGTTCACAACTTTTTTCCACACCCTTCAAGCTAGAGACTTGAAACTTTCCAATTCTCTTTATCTATGGGAAAGTAAATTAAAGTGTCAAGATGGGGGTTCTACGATAACTGGGGAGCTGAAAAATCGATAACTTCGATAACTCAAAACCGATAAATCCACATATTTCGCACATCCTTTCAGCTAGAACTACCAAATTCGGTTAGAAGATAGCTACTAGCAACCCCCAAAAATCTGCATCAATGTTTTGGAGCCACGTCCACCCATTCCGCCCCCAGCCACCCCATAATTTGAAATCAGAAATGGCTATATCTCCCACAGTTTTTGAGCTAGAGCCACCAAATTTGGTGCCAAGATAGGTGATGATGACCCCCCAAAAACTGTATCAAAAGTTTGGATGCCACGCCCACCGATACTGCCCTAGCCGCCCCCATCCTAACCAACGCTTCGTCAAAAACGGGAATGCGTGTATCTTCCAGAGTTGTGGAGCTAGAGCCACCAAATTTGGTATGAAGATAGCTGGCAACGAGCCCCAAAAATCTGCATCAAAGTTTTGGAGCCACGTCCACCCATTCCGCCCCCCTTTCCACACCTTTTACAAACTTTTAGCTAGAGTCACCAAATTTGGTATGAATATACCAACTGACATTCCACAAAGATCTGCATCACAAATTTGGATGCCACGCCCACCCATACCGCCCCCAGCCCACCTTTCCCCACTTTTACAAACTTTTAGCTAGAGTCACCAAATTTGGTATGAATATAGCAATTGTCATTCCACAGAGATCTGAAGCAAAAATTTAGATGCCACGCCCACCCATACCGCCCCCAGCCCCCTTTCCCCACTTATTAAAATTTTCGAGCTAGAGTCACCAAATTTGGTATGAAGATAGCAATTGACATTCCACAAAGATCTGCATCAAAAATTTGGATGCCACTACCACCCATACCGCCCCCAGACCCCCTTTCACCACTTTTACAAACTTTGAGCTAGAGTCACCTAATTTTGTATGAAGATAGCAATTGACATTCCACAAAGATCTGCATCAAAAATTTGGATGCCAAGCCCACCAATACCACCCGTAGCCCCCCTTTCCCCACTTTTTACAAACGTCAAGCTAGATTCACCAAATTTGGTATGAAGATAGCAATTAACATTCCACAAAGATCTGCATCAAAAATTTTGATGCCACAACTACCCATACCGCCCCCAGCCACCCCATTCCACACCTTTTACAAACCTTGAGCTAGAGTCACCAAATTTATAAGGAAGATAGCTTATGGCATCCCCATCTGCTTCGGAAAATCTTTAAGGCAGCGTACACCCCTGCCGCATCCGTACCCCTCTGCAATCAGGCCTCTTTTTACCGGTTTTAATACTGGTATCGAGTATGCCTCAGTCGGTTGCGTCCGACTGCAACGTTTCCACTTGTTTTCATATAGGTATGTTTTAATTTTATTTTAATTTTTTTTTTTTTTTCATGGATTTTTGCAGTGCGTTAAATTTGAGAATTATATTAAGCTTGTTCCGTTGAGGGATTAAGCAACCACAAACACCGAACATTTATATTAATGACATATAATTATAGCCGGTAGAACACACAAGTCATACTCCATGATTTTGTTTCGGCTTGATAAAAAGCTTTTTCAAATCTATATTATAAGCCTAAGTTCTAGTACTCACTATATACATATGTATGTCACTATTTTGAAAGCTTAAAGAAGTTCGTGTAGCTGGTATAATAAATCATGTTTTAACAAAATAATTTAGATCTTAATATTTATACTTCATCGTTAATTTAATTTATTATTATTTATTTTTTTTTTGTTTTTTAATACCCATATATTCGATTCTGTTCTATCTCAGTAATAATTTATTTTGCTTTTACATTCTTTAAATTCTTTAAGGTAATCTTTTAGGCTTAACAAATAATCTTTTCCTTAACTTTCCGTCTGCTCGCTAAAAGATTTTCGTCAAATGACACTTTTCATATGTAAGATATCCGTCAAACTATTTCTTATACTCGACTAAAATTATTTCATCAATCTCACATATCAAATAAATTTCTAAAAATAAAGAAAATGAAAACAGTAAGATGTTCTAAGCAGCTGGATTGTTTTTTTTTTTTATACAAACGGTTTTTACTATTCTCTTTCCCAGTATGCTACTTACGATAAAAATGTGTTTTGTACTCTTTTACTGACTTCAAAAATTCTTCTATTGATGTTGTCTGATACCCTATCTTAATTTGTGTAATGCTTAATCGTTTCCATCAACTTAGTATTCTTTTGATTTTTAAAAATTTTATGTTATGTTGTTAGCTATTTTGACTAGACTTTACGCTTAAAACGAGATAGATTGTATTATTGTCCTTAACACGTTAGCTTAATTTTAACAGGGAAATCGATCGGACATTGATTTTTCTCTTTATAATTGATTGCTTTAATATATTTTAACTGTCAACCTATATACCTTTATTGGGTTCATGGTTTATTAGAGACTAAAAAGAATATGAGCTGCATCGAAGGCAGCCAAACTTAAACGCAAAGAAGAACAGAAGAATGTCCGTTATCTTTCAGTGAACGGACGCACGCATAACAAGAGAGAGAATAGACATAAGCGGTGTGTACATAACATATTTTAACACTCCTTCTCAACGCGATGTCTATCTCCAAAGAATTCAAATTCAAAAGTACAGCTTAGTCTAAACATTATTTCAATCCTAACAAATAAGTAAATTTTTCATGTTTGACCTTACTCAAATTCTTCGTTAATACATCTGATATCATATCATTTGTGGGAATGTATTTTATATCTATTATATTATTTTTATACATTTCCCTTACAAAGTGATACTTGATTTCTATATGCTTGCTACGTGAATGATATCTGGAGTCTTTGGCAAGGTATTGTGCACTCTGATTGTCGCTGTAGATCATCAGTGCATCCATGGGTCCGAAGCCTATCTCGTTCATTAGCTTTCTCATGTAAACCGCTTCCTTGGTTGCTGTAGAAAGTGCTACATACTCCGCTTCCGTGCTACTAAGGGCAACCAGGTTTTGCTTCCTCGACTCCCAAGATACAGCTGCTCCAGCCATGAAGACTGCCCAGCCACTAAAGGATTTGCGATCCATACTATCGCCAGCCCAGTCGGCATCCACAAAGCAATGAGCAGGTTTACCAGTCTTTACATAGTGCAGTTGAATATTTGAGGTACCCTTCAAATATCTCAATACACGCTTAGCAGCCACCTCATGCTCCTTGTGAGGATCTGCATTTCTCTGTGCTAGCTTTGCAACAGAATGTATTATATCTGGCCGTGTAGTTAACGCCAAATACAATAACGAGCCAATTAGCGATTGGTAGCGCGTTTTGTCCACCTGTGGACACTCGCTGTCGTCACACTTGGTCTGGTAACCAACTTCTAACGGTGTCTCGTTAGCTTTGCAGTCCTGCATACCATACTCGCTCAGCAGATTATTGATGTATTGTTTATGGCCGATGGCAACGCTGCCAGTCTTGCCAACTCTCTCGATTTCCATGCCCAGGAAATGTTGCAGTTTTCCGCCATCAACTACATCAAATTTATTTGATATGAGCTGCTTTATGTGATTTACGTCTTCTTCTCGAGTACATGCAAGTATAAAATCATCAACGTAAACAACAATAATATTTAAATACCCATTAATTTTGGCTGTGTAAATGCACGGTTCGCTTGGACAAGGTTCGAATCCGATTTCTAGAAGAGTGTTTTCTAGTTTTTGATTCCACTCACGGCCACTCTGCTTCAGGCCGTATAATGATCGTTGCAGTTTCAGCACGCCCTTAGGCTGATCTGCATCCACGAATCCTTCAGGTTGCCGCATGTAAACTACGTCATGTAGCTCACTATTGAGATACGCCGCTGATACATCCAGTTGGTGTAAGTGCATCTCATGCTCGACGGCTAACGCAATTACCAGTCTGATCGATGAATACCGCGCAACAGGAGAAAAAGTCTCCTTGTAGTTGATCCCGTATTGTTGTCCACAGCCCTTAGCGACTAGTCGTGCCTTGAAACGCTCCACGTTTCCGTATTGATCACTCTTGGTGGTGAAAACCCATTTGCATCCGATTACCTTTTCACCAGCAGGAAGGTTAACCAAACGCCATGTTTTAATGCCTTGCAGATGGTCATACTCCTTCTGCATCGCAGATTTCCAGTTATCTGCATACTGTGAGTCAAGTGCCTCTTTTACACTTGTTGGCACAACAATGTCTTTTGCGGCTAAATTGACCGTGTTGTATTCCTTACGAGGACGACCAACACATCCAGTGCGAACAATCTTTGGCCTCCCTGGTCCTCTTTTTGGCCTTGCTTGGCTTATTTCTAAATCAGATTCATCATCAGTTTGCCCAAGTTCCTCAACTGCTGCCACCTGTTGCTCTTGATCTGAATCCTGCTGATTAGATCCACGCTGTTTACTAACATTTTCAGGGGCAGACTCCAAAACCAAAATATCAGATAAGCCTTGATTTGGCTCTGAATCTGACGTAAATTGGTTCTCTATGAAAATAACATCTCTGGCAATCGTCACGCTGCGTTTGCCAGGATTATACAAACGATAAGCTTTGGAAGTCTCAGAATAACCTACCAAAACATGTTCAACTCCTTTAGGTGCAAACTTTCTTTTATGTGTCTTGTCTAACACTATGGCTTTAGTACCGAATACTTTTAAATGGGACACACTCGGCTTTTTCCCATACCATGCTTCATATGGAGTCTTGTCGCATAGAGAAGCAGTCTCAGACCTATTGCGTAAGTACGCTGCTGTGGTGATCGCCTCACCCCAAAATGACTCGCTGACTCCAGCATGCACCATCATACTACGTGCCATTTCAACCAAGGTCCTGTTCGCCCGTTCAGCCACACCGTTTTGCTGTGGGGTGTGGGGAACCGTAAGCTGTCTTCTTATCCCGTGGCTTGATAAAAAAACTTCAAATGCATTACTCAGATATTCCCGACCATTATCGCTTCTAATTGCCTTGATCTTTTTGCCAGTCTGATTTTCGGCCATCACTTTAAAGTCTTTAAATTTCTCGAAAATTTCATCTTTGCTTTTCAACGTGTATACCGACACATACCGCGAGTTGTCGTCTATAAAAGTTGCAAAATAACGCGCACCACCTTGTGATAACGTTGGCATTGGACCACAAATGTCAGAATGTACTAGACCAAGAACATCTTTAGCACGATTACCAGAAGTTTTTGGAAATTTATTTTCGCATATTTTACTTTTAGCGCAAATTTCACATACAAAGTCATTTAAATCACCCGCGTTGGCTCGCAAGCCGTAAACCATGTCTTGTTTAATCATTTTCCTTAAACTGTTGAAGTTTAAATGTCCGAACCTTTCATGCCATTTTACAAGCTGACTTAAATTTGAATTTGCTGCAAACACCTTTTTCACTTTGCTTTGAAACATGAACAAGTCATTATTTTTCTTTGCAATCATTATAGTGTCACCGTTACAGTTTTTAACATACGCTTTGTTCTTTTCAAATTGTACTTTGCATCCATTTTCGGTTGCTTTAGGCACAGAAATAAAATTACACTGCAGATTTTTTACGAATAATACATCATTTAATTTGATCGTTTGGTTTTGCCAGTACAACATAACAGTACCGCAACCCTCTGCTTCAATGTAATTGTCACCCGCCAGTTTTATTTTTCTTTGTGCTCTCGAATATAAGTAAATAACGATTTGTCTGCACACAAATGAGCTGTTGCTCCACTGTCCACGCACCAGGAATTTTGTGCTAAATTGTCTTTATTTACCGTTGCACTAAACACCGAAAGCGACGATGGGTTTTTGTTGCCCTCTCGTGCCTTTTCACTTGTATTATCTTTCTTTTCTTTCGATCGACATTGTGCTGCGACGTGCCCGCGACGGCCGCACGACCAGCATTCTACATTTTTCATGTCTCTTTTCGATCTGTCCTTTTTACCGCTTTCTTGACGCGACGAATACATTTTTTGCTCCGATTTGTCGGTAGGTATTTCGTTTGTTTTGCGTCTTTCGCCTTCTTCGAGTAATTTTATTTTAAGAGCGTTCAACGACGGCAATGTGTCCCGCGTCTCTATGGCGACTACAAAATTCTCGAACTCGTCACTTAAACTTGCTAGCAAAATTATGGCAAGCATTTCATCAGGCACAACTTGTTGGATTTCACTAAGTTTTTCAACCAGATCAGAAAAACGATTTAAATGCTCCCGAACACTTTCCGTATTTAGCATTTTAATGTACAATAACTGTTTAAACAACTGAATTTTACGCGCCGGACCAGACGGAGTATGAATCTCGGCCAACCTTTTCCAGGCTTCACTTGCTGTTTTGCAGTGTTTTATATAGTTTATTTGTGATGGTTTCACGCACAAAAAGAAACTCGCAAGTGCTTTTTCGTCTTTGTTGTCAAAAATTGTCTTTTGTTCCACTGTATCATTTTCGTTCTTTGTCAATCGGCCGCATGCCACTGACCACAAATCAGAATGTATGAGCAGACTTTTCATCTGCACTGACCAAACATTGTAGTTTTCACTATCCAGTTTCTCTATAGCAAATTGGGAACTCATTTTGCACAACTTACTGAGTCTCTCTCTTTTTTAAAGAATTAAATTTAACTGGTGTCTTTTCGACTTACTCGCGCAGTTTTATTTGCTGCCTGGGCCCATAACCTATTGGGTTCATGGTTTATTAGAGACTAAAAAGAATATGAGCTGCATCGAAGGCAGCCAAACTTAAACGCAAAGAAGAACAGAAGAATGTCCGTTATCTTTCAGTGAACGGACGCACGCATAACAAGAGAGAGAATAGACATAAGCGGTGTGTACATAACATATTTTAACAACCTTTCTACTTTCTTAGTGATTATGTTAGATTTTTATATTTCCAAACTCATTGCTTAAACTAAGAAAATTTCGTTATTAATTTCTTTTAATTGATGGATGGTAATATTTTATTTCATTATTCTCCTCATTTTTATAACATTTAATAAGGAAGTGCATTAAACTAGCTTAACAGTTCGAGATATGAGTCTTACACTGTTTCGAAAAGTATGACTTCGTTAGCTGTTTTAATTTAAGGGTTAAGTATCTACTACTACTGTTCCTTAACTGTGATAGTTGCAGTTTTGTTACATCTCACTTCCATTTTTTTCTTTCTTTTATTTTATTTATTTATTTATTTTTTATTTTTTTTTGTATGTGCTTTATTAATTTTAATAAGAACAAAACCTTTTTGTTCTAGATGCCATGTTATTAGGTCTTATTTTTTCATTTAATTATTATAATTATTTCTTAAAGAGATTCATTTTCTTTAGTGCTCAAAACTTATTGTCGCTAAAGGATTTGTTTTTCATTGATCTGAGATATTTCGTAAATTCATGAAACCATTGAAATGTGCTCTATTCTTCTTGAACCTTGCATTAATCTTGAATTTGGATGGCAAAATAAGGTTGTGATGTACTAAAGCTCGAGATGACGTAAAAGTCGGTATTTAACATAACGGGCATAAAATAATGTACGTTTACTATCACCGGATTGGTTTATACCCACTAAATATTGATATTTTCAGTTTTTTTTTTTTTTTCTTTTGTTTTAATCGTTTATACACCCTAGCTCTTGAACTTGTGTTTTGATTTTAGATTAGGGTCTGATTTTATTGTATACTGTTTGTGGAGGAGGCTCCAAAGAATAAGATTTGATTTGGTAATTGTATGGTATGATTTGTTTTTCTTTTTTTTTTTGGTTGTATTGTAGAGCACTTCTTGTGTGAATGTTAAACTAATAAAAAGAGCGCAATCAAGTCATTTACAATAATTTTCACTAGCTTAGGATTCATGGTCTTAAGACCGTTTAGACTTCATGGTAAATAGTTTTTGCTAGGCTATTATCTATTATGATTCTTGTGGGTACATTAAAAGAACGAGATAAAGTTGTTCTTGTTTAGGTGCAAAATCTATTTTCTTGGTCCATTTTCCTTGGCATATAATACAGCAGGGAGTAAGATTTAAAAGTAGTATGTCATTCCATTCTGGTAATATTATTATTTTGTTTTTATTATGTTGTTATTTCATTTTTAATTTTATTCTTTTATGTTATTTGACTTTATATATTGCCTTTAAATTTAAGGGTTTTGCCTCTCAATTTTTGAACCGAGACATAGTATTTTTATTTCTGTAATGCATAAGCGTAAGCATCCTTGATCCCAGATAGTATGTTTATTCTTGATCAATATTTAGATCAGCACCGTAGGCTTCCTAGATCTGTGTGTCTGTATCTATGCAAACTATTTTATCAGCTTTTAGGTATCGAGATTAAATTTTGCTCAGAATCTAATCGCTGCCTTAAACACATGAGTGTTACAACTTTCACACTTAAGGAGAATTAGATCTTTTCGTTTTAAAGAGTTTACTATTTGACGCTTTTAAGAACAAATTGCTTGCCTGAGCTTGGTAGGTTATACAGTTAAAACAATTAGTGGAAAGATGGAACTGTCTTATAGAATTTCTTATACATTATTATTTGCTTCTTTCCCTATCGCTTATTCTCACGCACTTTGAGATTATAATATTACTTAATGGAATGTGCTGTATGTTCCTGATTGTTTGCTGATTATTGTTGTTAATTATTATTTTGTTTATTTATTTCTTTTACATCTCATACAGTATTTTTCTCTAATGTTTCTTTTTTCGCTTCACTTCTATACTTACTTTAATAATTTATCATATGTTTCCTCTAATTTATATTCAATCGCCCTTTAATTGACAAAAACTGGGTGGCGGTAAGCTGTTAAAAACGGAAGGCAATTAATCTATAAAACTGATGGAACGGAACAGTTGTGATTATTTTTCATTTAAAAATAAAAGTAGGCTGTTAAAATAAATATTTACTTATATTAAATTAAAATTTGAATTGATTTTTAGTAAACCGGCTTTTTTTTCGAAAATGTAGCTTTTAAAAGAATATATTAAGCTCATATCATATTTATTTAGATTTTCACATTGAGGTAACATCAGCCCAAGTCTCTCGATAGTGAGCTGCCGTTAACAGACGGTGAAGTAAATGGGATGCCGCTTTGTCGTTTCTCATAATCACAATTAAGCTGCCCGACGATGAAAATGAGTGCCTTTACGATTTACGTACTATCACTGTTTGCAGCGGCCTGGCGTCCTCCAAAGAGTCAAACACTCATCATCATCATTTGCCCCCCTACGGCGAAGCGATCCTCACCTGAACCATCACTCGTACACACATAAGTAACTTTTACCTAGATTAGGTACGGTTTGCGTCTAGCCGTCTTATTTGAATAATTCTGTTCTACTCTGCACCGATTTTGGATCCCCTGATTTCTATTATTCCCAGCTACTTTCCTAGGCTCACACCTTTAACTTCTAACACACCAGCCCACATAACATATTATTTGGATATAAAAACATTAGACAATGACTATCAAGTACCAAGAGCTATTAAAACAAGTGAAACGGACGCAACCGAGCAACAAAGTATAAACGGAAAGGGGACGGAGGGCAGGGGTACGCGCCAAAAGATTCCCGAGCAGAGGGGAGCCACAGCTCTTCCTACAAATTTGGTGACTAGCTCAAAGTTGTAAAAGTGGGGAAAGGGGGTATGGGGGTGGCATCCAAATTTTGATGCAGATCTGTGAATGTCAATTGCATCTCATACCAAATTTGGGACAGCTCAAATTTTAAAAAGTGGGGAAAGGGGGCGGGGGCAGTATGGGGGGCGTGGCATCCAATTTTGATGCAGATCTTGGAGTCAATTATTTCATACCAAATTTGTGACTCAGCTCAAAACTGTAATTGGGGAAAGGGGGCGGGGGTAGGGTGGGCGGGCATCCAAATTTTGATGCAGATCTTGTGGAATTCAATTGCTATCTTCATACCAAATTTGGTGACTCTAGCCAAAGTTGTAAAGGGGAAAGGGGGCGGGGGGTAGGTGGGTGCATCCAATTTTGATGCAGATCTGGAAGTCAATCATCTCAACCAATTGGACAGCTCGAAAATTAAAAGGAAGGGAAGGGGGCGTGGCTCCAAAACTTTGATGCAGATTTGGGGTCGTTGCCAGCTATCTTCCCACCAAATTTGGGCTCTAGCTCCACAACTCGGAAGATACACGCATTCCCGTTTTGACGAAGCGTTGGGGTGGATGGGGGCGGCTAGGGCAGTATTGGGGGCGTGGCATCCAAACTTTGATGCAGTTTTAGGGGGTCATCATCACCTATCTTGGCACCAAATTTGGTGGCTCTAGCTCAAAAACTTTGGGAATATAGCCATTTCGATTTCAAAATGCGGGGGGCTGGGGGCGAATGGGTGGGCGTGGCTCCAAATTTGATGCAGTTTTTGGGGTCGTTACCAGCTATTTTCCCACCAAATTTGGTGGCTCTAGCTCCACAACTCTGGAAGAACACGCATTCCCGTTTTGACGAAGCGTTGGGGTGATGGGGGCGGCTAGAGTATCGGTGGGCGTGGCATCCAAACTTTTGATGCAGTTTTGGGGGTCATCATCACCTATCTTGGCACCAAATTTGGGGCTTAGCTCAAAAACTGTGGGAGATATAGGCTTTTTACTTTAAAATGCGGGGGCTGGGGGGGAATGGGGGCGGGCTCCAAAATTTTGATGCAGTTTTTGGGGTTGCTAGTAGCTATCTTCTTACCAAATTTGGTAGTTCTAGCGTAAGGATGGCGAAATAGGGATTTATCGGTTTTGAGTTATCGAATTTACGATTTGCCAGCCCCCAGTTATCGTAGAACCCCCATCTTGACACTTTAATTTACTATCCCATAGATAAAGAAATGGAAAGTTTCAAGTCTCTAGCTTGAAGGGTGTGGAAAAAACTTGCAACCATACGGACGGACAGACGGACAGACGGACAGACACCATGACGGACATTGCACAAAACCAATATACTCTTTACCTTCGGTATCGAGTATAAAAATGTATAAAGTATTCGGAGGAAATTTGATCGAACAATGCAACACCCAAAATTGTTATTATGGCTTACATTAAATCGTGAAGTCATAGTCGAGTCTACTACGTACTACACATTTTTCCATGAGTTGTTCCCATTTAAAGCCCCTATCAATTTATCCGTTTTTTCTTATTATTTTTTCAACCAAGTGTGTGCGTACCTGTTTTTTTCAATTTTCTCTTTCTAGAAAATGTCTTTAAGTTCGGCACCCTCATCGTCATTCAATATGTATGTTATAGGGATTTTATTTTGTATTTCTATTATTGAAAAGTTTAAGTTTTCCGGTTTGGTGAGCAGCCCTTCTCATTAAAAAATATTATGTTTGCTTATACACACATAATCATTTGCAAAGATTTTTATATGACTAAAGACAATGCCTTAAAACATTTTAACAATTATAAGATTTACTTTTATGTATGTAATTTTATCTGTCCTATTATATTGCTGATTGTTCTAACTAAACAATTGATTGAACATTACCTCCATAATGTCTTTTAAACGTATCTTTGATTGAGTTTTCGATTATCACTACTTATTCAATTTTCTAGATCGTACCCGACTCACGTTAATATAGCAGGGTACGACAAAATAAGCACGCAAGCAAGGTTGAGGGCAGTGACACTCCTAAAAGGGTTTGAGCCGAAGTGTGACGTAGAAAAAGGCACAATAAGGTAGGAGCTAACGAAAAGCGAGAGTCTTTAGCGGGAAGCGAGCTGAACGAAGACATCTGATCTCAGGCAAGACAAATGTTTATCGGGAGAGAGAAGCCTTCTTTCACATTATAGCAGTATGCGTAGCCTTTACAAGGAAACGAAGTTTCTTTTCTTAGAACAACATATCAAACGTATTAAAGGCTAAGAAACCCTCAACTCATCAAAAAATACTTGCTCTCGAACAGTGTCCATGTCCGATGGAAGAGTTATAGAACTAGAAGGGGGCACAACAGACCTCTCAGGTACCAAATCATTCATCGACGATGAAGGTTTATACAGGCAGGAGACATATTATTCTATTATTAATTCCCCTTTATATTTTTTTATTTAAAAAGAACATATCAATAAAGTTGTTACATTTTTACGGACTTTTACTGATTTTTTATTAAATTTTTAATTATCTTGGCTCAAATTTAATTTCCGTTTTTTTCCTTACAAAGTAATTTACATCTGTCAGCAATGTCAATTCGTTTTTTTTTTCGAAAAAATGTATGAGAACCGAATCTATTTTTTAAAAAGTGCTATAAATTTTATTTATTTATTTTTTTTTTCACCAAAAGCCAACGAATGTACTGACGCAATACTGCTGCGTTTCGTACTATAACTTTAATTTAACATCCAAATGAAAGAACAAGTCCACAGTCGTGTCGATAAAAAACCGGGACTTAAAAGTACGCCATTGAATAGAGTTTAAATCTGTCAGCAATATCAATTCGTGATTTTTCGGTAGCCAACTGGCGTTCCCCAGTCAAATATTTTCTCTTTCAACTCCAATTCTAGAACCCATCCAATAATATTGAAAAGAGGTTAGCCAAGAAAACATAGAACAGGTGGCAGTTTAGCTGTGAAAAACCGGTTTTTCGGTTTTAGGAACAGGTAATTGTTTTGCTGTTCAAAATAGAGAGCTGTTATTTTTTCTGGTTTTAAATACCGGGTCTGTTAAGCTGTTATTTTTTGTGGTTTTCAAGAAACAGGTTGTTGTTTGACTGTTATTTTTCCGGTTTAAAAACAGTTTGGGGGAGGGGGTGTCAGTTTTGCTGTTAAAAGCAGGGATTTTTCAGGTTTAAAAACAGGTTGTTGATATATGTTTAAACGGAGAGCTGTTATGTGTGCAATATGCAGATATAACAGCCCACCAGTTTAACATCTATCAACAACCTGTTTTAAAACAGGTTGCTGTTTAGCTGTTATTTTTAAATAACAGTCAAACATCAACCTGTTTTTAAACCTGAAAAATCCCTGTTTTTAACAGCAAAACTGACACCCCCTCCCCCAAACTGTTTTTAAACCGGACAAAATAACAGTCAAACAACAACCTGTTTCTTGAAAACCACAAAAATAACAGCTTAACAGACCCGGTATTTAAAACCAGAAAATAATAACAGCTCTCTATTTTAAACAGCAAAACAACCACCGGTTTCTAAAACCGAAAAACCTGTTTTTAACAGCTAAACAGCAACCTGTTTTTTGACAACCACAAAAAAATAACATCAAAACAGCCCCTGGTTTTTAAAACCGGAAAAAATAACAGATCCCTGTTTTAAACAGCAAAACAATTACCTGTTCCTAAAACCGAAAAACCGGTTTTTCACAGCTAAACTGCCACCTGTTCTATGTTTTCTTGGCTAACCTCTTTTCAATATTATTGGATGGGTTCTAGAATTGGAGTTGAAAGAGAAAATATTTGACTGGGGAACGCCAGTTGGCTACCGAAAAATCACGAATTGATATTGCTGACAGATTTAAACTCTATTCAATGGCGTACTTTTAAGTCCCGGTTTTTTATCGACACGACTGTGGACTTGTTCTTTCATTTGGATGTTAAATTAAAGTTATAGTACGAAACGCAGCAGTATTGCGTCAGTACATTCGTTGGCTTTTGGTGAAAAAAAAAAAAAAAAAATAAAATTTATAGCACTTTTTAAAAAATAGATTCGGTTCTCATACATTTTTTCGAAAAAAATCACGAATGGACATTGCTGACAGATGTAAATTACTTTGTAAGGAAAAAAAAGGAAATTAAATTTGAGCCAAGATAATTAAAAATTTAATAAAAAATCAGTAAAAGCCCGTAAAAATGTAACAACTTTATTGATATGTTCTTTTTAAATAAAAAAATATAAAGGGGAATTAATAATAGAATAATATGTCTCCTGCCTGTATAAACCTTCATCGTCGATGAATGATTTGGTACCTGAGAGGTCTGTTGTGCCCCCTTCTAGTTCTATAACTCTTCCATCGGACACTGTACGAGAGCAAGTATTTTTTGATGAGTTGAGGGTTTCTTAGCCTTTAATACGTTTGATATGTTGTTCTAAGAAAAGAAACTTCGTTTCCTTGTAAAGGCTACGCATACTGCTATAATGTGAAAGGAGGCTTCTCTCTCCCGATAAACATTTGTCTTGCCTGAGATCAGATGTCTTCGTTCAGCTCGCTTCCCGCTAAAGACTCTCGCTTTTCGTTAGCTCCTACCTTATTGTGCCTTTTTCTACGTCACACTTCGGCTCAAACCCTTTTAGGAGTGTCACTGCCCTCAACCTTGCTTGCGTGCTTATTTTGTCGTACCCTGCTATATTAACGTGATTCGGGTACGATCTAGATAATTGAATAAGTAGTGATTATCGAAAACTCAATCAAAGATACGTTTAAAAGACATTATGGAGGTAATGTTCAATCAATTGTTTAGTTAGAACAATCAGCAATATAATAGGACAGCTAAAATTACATACATAAAAGTAAATCTTATAATTGTTAAAATGTTTTAAGGCATTGTCTTTAGTCATATAAAAATCTTTGCAAATGATTATGTGTGTATAAGCAAACATAATATTTTTTAATGAGAAGGGCTGCTCACCAAACCGGAAAACTTAAACTTTTCAATAGGTTAGGTTAGGTTATGCCGGCTGGCACTCCCAGGGGGAGCGCCACACATAGACCGCTGAAGGGTGCTTAGTGAGGCCGGTGTTTAGAGGTGTTGAGGGCTATCCCGATGGTGTCTAAGTGGTGTCCAGCTGGGTAAGCGTACTTCGGGCAAATGCCAGAAGCTTGTTGGGTTCCCGCTTACTGGCTTCATCGAGTGAAGCTAGAAGGGGAGCATGTAGATAGCGTAGTCTTTGTCCTGCCAGTGCGGGGCAGCTGCACAGGAGATGCTCAAGCGTTTCTTTGACACCAGAAACGTTGCATTTCCGGCATTCGTCGTTGTCAGTTATGCCTAGCCTTTTCGCGTGTACTGCGGTTAGGCAGTGGCCTGTGAAGAGACCTACCAGCCTTCGGCAGTCATGCCTTTTTAGCATTAGTGCATATTTCGTTAGTTTCTCGTCGTAGGTTTTGCACATTATTCTTGAGATTCTGCAGTCGGAGGTGTATGTCCACCTTCGTACTGCTGTGTCCCGTGCCTGTGTCTCCATATAGGAGTGTAACGTTCGCAGGGAGATCGGGACATCAACAATGTCTCTGTTGAGTCCCGTTGCACTTTGCTTAGCCAGAGTGTCCGCTGTTTCGTTGCCCTCGAAGCCCTGGTGGCTTGGAATCCAGTAGATGCGCACTTTTTTAACGGTGCCGAGTGCATCTAGCGTTTCCCTGCACGCCAGGACATTCCGAGAGCTTATGTGGTGAGCCTGTAGGGCTTTGATTGCCGCCTGGCTATCTACGAATATGTTCACCATGTCCTGCGTTGTATTCGTTTTTAAGACTACTTCTGCTGCTTTCCTGATTGCGAATATCTCCGCTTGGAATATGCTGCAGTGGTCCGGGAGTTTGTAAGACAGGCTCATGGGTGGTTCGGCGCAGTATACTGCTGCGCCGACTCCCTCCATCATTTTTGAGCCGTCTGTATATACGTTGATGGCCGTCTGCTCAGCTCCTGAGCGCCAATCATCTTTTCCTAGGAGCGTGGGCGTATAGTTAAAATTGTTTCTTTGGATCATATAGTCTGTTTCGACTTGGATCCCTCTTCCAATTATACTATGCCCGTAATTGAGTGTCTTCATGTTGCCTATCGTGCAAAGACGTTGAGCAGTCTTTTTGCTGTTAGGCGTGCCTGCATGTCCACGGGGTTGACATTAAGTATTGTCTGTAGTGCTTTGGTTGGTGTTGTCCTCAGCGCCCCTGTGATGCATATAAGTGCATGTCGCTGAGTTTTTTCCATTCGTTTTAGGTATGTGGATTTCTCTGTGGCTTCCCACCATACCAGTATTCCGTAGAGTAGTATGGGGCGCACAATCGAGATGAGAATCCAGTGTGTCAGTCGTGGTGAGAGTCCCCAAGTGCTACCCAACATCTTTTGCGATGTATAAAGTGCATTGGTGGCTTTCTTCACCCTTTCCTCCACATTGAGCTTCCAACTCAACTTGCTATCCAATACTATCCCTAGGTATTTGATACTCTCTTTCGGTATCAGTGCCTTATCGTTTATTTTTGGTGGAGTCCAGCGAGGTACCTTGTATCTCTTTGTGAAGAGAATGAGGTCCGTCTTGTCCGCGTTGATACTTAGACCGGCTTCCATGGCCCATTCTAGTATTTCTTTAAGTGTGTGATCCATGACAGAGCTGATTGTCGATGGACACTTGCCTGTGATAATTATGCTTATGTCGTCTGCATAGGCAGTTATCTTCGAGGCTTTCCGTTTGAATTTTTTAAGAAGTCCGTTTACCACCAAGTTCCACAGTAGGGGTGAGAGCACTCCTCCTTGGGGAGTGCCACACTTGGCTTCCCTGATTGCGGTAGTGGTTCCCCATTCCGCTAGTATTCTCCTGCTGCTCAGTAAGCTCTGAACCCAAGAGTATACTGCTACTGCTGGGGTCACAGCTCTTAGGCTGTGCATTATTGCTTCCGTCGACACATTGTTGAATGCGCCTGAGATGTCGAGAAATGCGCCTAGGGCGTATTCTTTGTGGTGTAGTGCTTTCTCTATGGTAGCTACAAGGGAGTGTAGCGCTGTTTCCACCGACTTGCCCTTTGTGTATGCGTGTTGGTTCTGCTCTAGAGTCATTTCTGTATTCTCTCTGATGTGGAGATCTATCAGCTTTTCTAGCGTTTTCAGGAGGAACGAAGTCAGGCTAATGGGTCTGAAGTCCTTCGGCAGCACGTGGCTACATTTTCCAGCTTTTGGCAGGAAAATTACCCGTGCTGTCCTCCAGGCCTCCGGCACATTGCCATACCTAAGACAACCTCTGAAAATTTCCCTCAGCCATGGAGTGTTTGACCTTCTGCATCATGGCCGGGAATATTCCGTCTGGACCTGGTGATTTGTAGCTCTCAAAGGAGTCTATCGCCCACATTATCCGTCGCGTTGTCGTGATACCTTCCGGAATTTCCACTGTTGTGGTTGGGTGTATCGATTGCGTGTTTGCGTTGAATTCAGTGCAGTTAGGGAAATGCGCCTCCAGGAGCACATTTGCCGCATCTTCACTGCTTTCCGTCCATCTGCCGTCTTCGGTTTTTAGTTGGCTTTGTACAGTCTGTTGGCGAGCTAGCAGTTTCCTTAACCTTGCGGTGTCGGCTGTCTTCTCAATGCCTGAGCAGAAGTTTTGCCAAGCGTGTCTTTTGGCTACTCGTACTTTTTTCTTAAAGTCACGGAGCCGTATTTTGTATTCGATCCATACTAGCTCTTCTTCCGCTTGTTTTGCGAGTTTGAAGAGTTCTAGTACGTCTTTCCTTATTCCTTTGAGTTCTGGAGTCCACCACGGGGGCGTGTGTCTCTTCTTCTCTTGGGATGGTCTGCACGTTTTATTGTAGGCTGCCACTAGATTTTTGTTGAGTGTCTCTAGGGACTTCTCTAAATTTTTTGTGGAGACTATATTGGGTGGTCGTGGAAGATTTCCTTCAACCTCTTTAACGAACTGCTCCCAGTCCGTATTTCGCGGGTTTCTAAACACATTTTCCTTCACTATTCGTTCAAAGTTTATCCGGAATTGAATGTACCTGTGGTCCGAGAAGGAATGTCTACTAAGGACTCTCCAATCCTGAGCCACGGTATTCGTTACCGACGCAAGAGTTATATCTAAGACGTTAGATGAGGTAGGGCCAACAAATGTTGGTTGATCTCCCTCGTTTACTTTCTTAAGATTAGTCAGCTCCGATGGTGAGGGCCTGCTTCTTAGAGTCGGCCTCTGTCACCAGTCGAGTGAGCTCTTGAGGGGGCGCTTCGGTGTCGTGCGCCATGTAGCAGGATGCCATTAGGATTGGCTCATCTCTGCCACCTTCTAGTGCGACCACAGTGAGGTCGTCAGTGCTGTAATTGGACAATAAGTAAGCATAGATACCTTTCCTTACTAGGATTGCGGTCCTTGCTCTACTCACTGTTGTTGGGTGGAATATGTTGTAGTTGGGAGTCTTTAGTCCAGAAACCTTGTTGCCTGAGGCTATCCAGGGTTCCTGGACCAAGGCTACATCGGCGAGCCCTGTCTCCAGGGTTAACAGGAGCTCCGCCGATGCCAACTTGCTCTTATGTAAGTTGATTTGGATGACCCTCAGCTCCATAATTGGCTGTGGCATCTTCCACGGATGGGACTTCCACCACGGTACTGTCCGCATCCTCGTCATCTTCTATTTCCAGGCTCATGGTTGCGAGTGTGACCTCCGCCAGGTCTTTCTCCACCTCACCCGCCTCCAGCGTATTCGTATTTTTGTCGTAGGGGTGGCGCTTTTTGAGACGTAGGTATACGCTACCCACGCCCCACGCCATCTTCCCGAACCTTCCGTATAGCAAATCGTCGGCCTCCTTATTGATCTGGATCACCATTTGCTGACCCTTGTTATCGAGCTTCGCAACGTGGATCACCTTCCAATCGACAGTTGGCACGTCCGGATTTTGCCATCGCAGTAGCTGCAGTGCCTGGTCCGCTGGTACGACCCGCGGGAAAAGTACTTTTGCCTTTGGTAGGGACGGAATGCAAGTTCTGTCCACTACCTCCAGCTTGGCACCCTCCCACGGAGCGTCCAGAGCAGCCACGACACCGGTGACCCACTTCAGAGTGTGGTCATCCTTGCAGCTCAGGATTTTAACGCCTGAGAGCCAGCCCGCTCCATCAAAAGAGATGGGTAGCGAGTCCGGTTCGCCCATACGACTCAGAAGCGCGTTGAACAGTAGCTCCTCCACCTTCTTCCACTGCTCTGGCTTCATCTTGCCATTTGGGTCGCTCCGGTCGATGAGCGCGACGACAAGATGTCGCCTCGCCACATCACTGGCCGTCAGTTTTGCTTGCGTCACTGGCTTTTTGCAGGGCCGCTTGCTGGCTGGCACCTCTGCTTTCACGGTTTCAGCGGAGCTCTGGCGTTTGACGGCCAAACTCTCCTCCACCTTGTTGGCAAAACTGGCGTTCTCAGACGCCATGTTTTTCCTCTGTTCGAAATGAGCCCTGCCCTCTTCAATCCTTTCGTCGGCCCACTTCTGCTGGCGGATCTCATCTTGTGTGAGTTCTCGCTTGCAGTTAGCGAGCCGAGCCCGGATTTTTAAGGCGGACTTGTACTTGGCTTTGGCTTTCAATCCCTCCTTTGACCTTTTGAGCCCGACCCTACTGGGGGTGCTGGTGCTCGCCGGGCCTGGAAGACATTGAGAAACCGGTTTTCGAGTCCCTTCCTGTGATTCGCAATCCGAGTCTCCTTGGACTGCGGTATCGCGCCACATTTTGGGTGTATTTTTGGCAGTAGCTATGCAACCGTCCTGGCCTGCTCCAACCAGTACAAAGGGTGGGTTGCTGGCGACACGCAGAGAGGATTTCTCCCCCCCGTGCCCGCCGGTGGTAGCACCCTTTTCCACCGACGTTTGGGTTGACATCCCAACCCGTGTTTGACCCTTAGTCACCTCCATTTGATTTTTATTTCCGGGAAGTCTACCCATAGCATTTTATCCTTACTGCCAAGGACCTCGAACCATGGTTTGCTCTACGCCCTCGCTGTGCCGAAGCTTTTGAGTGGTGTAGAGTTCACCTTAGCTAGACATAGTACTACCTCTCCACAGGCAAGTAGGTTCGTAGTACATTCGTTTGTTTTGGGGCATGACGGCATCTGCTTCGGTTAGCCCCTCGCCTTCGCAGTGCCGAAGCCTTTGAATGGTTTGGGGTTCACTTTTAGCTAGACGCCGTCCTGTCCCTCCGCAAGGCAAATAGCACCTGGTACCCCTCGTCTGTCTCGAGGTAGCACGATGCCCATTGCCCAGCCGGCACCCTCGTGGAGGGTTCAGTTGAGGATTTTCGCCAACAAAACTTTTCAATAATAGAAATACAAAATAAAATCCCTATAACATACATATTGAATGACGATGAGGGTGCCGAACTTAAAGACATTTTCTAGAAAGAGAAAATTGAAAAAAACAGGTACGCACACACTTGGTTGAAAAAATAATAATAAGAAAAAACGGATAAATTGATAGGGGCTTTAAATGGGAACAACTCATGGAAAAATGTGTAGTACGTAGTAGACTCGACTATGACTTCACGATTTAATGTAAGCCATAATAACAATTTTGGGTGTTGCATTGTTCGATCAAATTTCCTCCGAATACTTTATACATTTTTTTAATAGCTCTTGGTACTTGATAGTCATTGTCTAATGTTTTTATATCCAAATAATATGTTATGTGGGCTGGTGTGTTAGAAGTTAAAGGTGTGAGCCTAGGAAAGTAGCTGGGAATAATAGAAATCAGGGGATCCAAAATCGGTGCAGAGTAGAACAGAATTATTCAAATAAGACGGCTAGACGCAAACCGTACCTAATCTAGGTAAAAGTTACTTATGTGTGTACGAGTGATGGTTCAGGTGAGGATCGCTTCGCCGTAGGGGGGCAAATGATGATGATGAGTGTTTGACTCTTTGGAGGACGCCAGGCCGCTGCAAACAGTGATAATACGTAAATCGTAAAGGAACTCATTTTCATCGTCGGGCAGCTTAATTGTGATTATGAGAAACGACAAAGCGGCATCCCATTTACTTCACCGTCTGTTAACGGCAGCTCACTATCGAGGGACTTGGGCTGATGTTACCTCAATGTGAAAATCTAAATAAATATGATATGAGCTTAATATATTCTTTTAAAAGTTACATTTTCGAAAAAAAAAAGCCGGTTTACTAAAAATCAATTCAAATTTTAATTTAATATAAGTAAATATTTATTTTAACAGCCTACTTTTATTTTTAAATGAAAAATAATCACAACTGTTCCGTTCCATCAGTTTTATAGATTAATTGCCTTCCGTTTTTAACAGCTTACCGCCACCCAGTTTTTGTCAATTAAAGGGCGATTGAATATAAATAAGAGGAAACATATGATAAATTATTAAAGTAAGTATAGAAGTGAAGCGAAAAAAGAAACATTAGAGAAAAATACTGTATGAGATGTAAAAGAAATAAATAAACAAAATAATAATTAACAACAATAATCAGCAAACAATCAGGAACATACAGCACATTCCATTAAGTAATATTATAATCTCAAAGTGCGTGAGAATAAGCGATAGGGAAAGAAGCAAATAATAATGTATAAGAACTTCTATAAGACAGTTCCATCTTTCCACTAATTGTTTTAACTGTATAACCTACCAAGCTCAGGCAAGCAATTTGTTCTTAAAAGCGTCAAATAGTAAACTCTTTAAAACGAAAAGATCTTATTCTCCTTAAGTGTGAAAGTTGTAACACTCATGTGTTTAAGGCAGCGATTAGATTCTGAGCAAAATTTAATCTCGATACCTAAAAGCTGATAAAATAGTTTGCATAGATACAGACACACAGATCTAGGAAGCCTACGGTGCTGATCTAAATATTGATCAAGAATAAACATACTATCTGGGATCAAGGATGCTTACGCTTATGCATTACAGAAATAAAAATACTATGTCTCGGTTCAAAAATTGAGAGGCAAAACCCTTAAATTTAAAGGCAATATATAAAGTCAAATAACATAAAAGAATAAAATTAAAAATGAAATAACAACATAATAAAAACAAAATAATAATATTACCAGAATGGAATGACATACTACTTTAAAATCTTACTCCCTGCTGTATTATATGCCAAGGAAAATGGACCAAGAAAATAGATTTTGCACCTAAACAAGAACAACTTTATCTCGTTCTTTTAATGTACGAGTTATAACCCACAAGAATCATAATAGATAATAGCCTAGCAAAAACTATTTACCATGAAGTCTAAACGGTCTTAAGACCATGAATCCTAAGCTAGTGAAAATTATTGTAAATGACTTGATTGCGCTCTTTTTATTAGTTTAACATTCACACAAGAAGTGCTCTACAATACAACCAAAAAAAAAAAAAAACAAATCATACCATACAATTACCAAATCAAATCTTATTCTTTGGAGCCTCCTCCACAAACAGTATACAATAAAATCAGACCCTAATCTAAAATCAAAACACAAGTTCAAGAGCTAGGGTGTATAAACGATTAAAACAAAGAAAGAAAAAAAAAAAAACTGAAAATATCAATATTTAGTGGGTATAAACCAATCCGGTGATAGTAAACGTACATTATTTTATGCCCGTTATGTTAAATACCGACTTTTACGTCATCTCGAGCTTTAGTACATCACAACCTTATTTTGCCATCCAAATTCAAGATTAATGCAAGGTTCAAGAAGAATAGAGCACATTTCAATGGTTTCATGAATTTACGAAATATCTCAGATCAATGAATAACAAATCCTTTAGCGACAATAAGTTTTGAGTACTAAGGAAAATGAATCTCTTTAAGAAATAATTATAATAATTAAATGAAAAAATAAGACCTAATAACATGGCATCTAGAACAAAAAGGTTTTGTTCTTATTAAAATTAATAAAGCACATACAAAAAAAATAAAAAAAAAAATTGAATAAATAAATAAATAAAATAAAAGAAAGAAAAAATGGAAGTGAGATGTAACAAAACTGCAACTATCACAGTTAAGGAACAGTAGTAGTAGATACTTAACCCTTAAATTAAAACAGCTAACGAAGTCATACTTTTCGAAACAGTGTAAGACTCATATCTCGAACTGTTAAGCTAGTTTAATGCACTTCCTTATTAAATGTTATAAAAATGAGGAGAATAATGAAATAAAATATTACCATCCATCAATTAAAAGAAATTAATAACGAAATTTTCTTAGTTTAAGCAATGAGTTTGGAAATATAAAAATCTAACATAATCACTAAGAAAGTAGAAAGGTATATAGGTTGACAGTTAAAATATATTAAAGCAATCAATTATAAAGTGAAAAATCAATGTCCGATCGATTTCCCTGTTAAAATTAAGCTAACGTGTTAAGGACAATAATACAATCTATCTCGTTTTAAGCGTAAAGTCTAGTCAAAATAGCTAACAACATAACATAAAATTTTTAAAAATCAAAAGAATACAAAGTTGGTGAAAACGAATAAGTAGTACACAAATTAAGATAGGGTATCAGACAACATCAATAGAAGAATTTTTGAAGTCAGTAAAAAAGTACAAAACACATTCTCTATACATTTTTATCGTAAGTAGCATACTGGGAAAGAGAATAGTAAAAACCGTTTGTATAAAAAAAACAATCCAGCCGCTTAGAACATCTTACTGTTTTCATTTTCTTTATTTTAGAAATTTATTTGATATGTGAGTTTGACGGATATCTTAAATATGAAAAGTGTCATTTGACGAAAATCTTTTAGCGAGCAGACGGAAAGTTAAGGAAAAGATTATTTGTTAAGCCTAAAAGATTACCTTAAAGAATTTAAAGAATGTAAAAGCAAAATAAATTATTACTGAGATAGAACAGAATCGAATATATGGGTATTAAAAAAAAAAAAATAAATAAATAATAATAAATTCAATTAACGATGAAGTATAAATATTAAGATCTAAATTATTTTGTTAAAACATGATTTATTATACCAGCTACACGAACTTCTTTAAGCTTTCAAAATAGTGACATACATAAAAGCATTCTTAGATATGTTGTAACGACGTAAATCTGGGGCTGGGGTCGGCGTCTCAGTCGCGCCAGGGTCGCTTACAGAATATTTATAAGTTGCTGGGACACTGGAGGAGCTGTACCGGGGCATACCTAGGGGTCGGGTCAATAGAGGAGGGCGTAGGCGAAGAGAGAAGGGGGTCGTGAGCATGCCTTACGCGCTGGCGACGATTTGGGAGTCACTCGAAGGAGTAGGTTGGTTAGCCCAGAGTATTACTCGGAGAACTAACCAACCGTTCCCCGAATGGCTCTTCGTCGCCGACCAGGGCGTCGAGTGTGGTTCTGTGGGCACGGGAGGGTGAGAGTTAAACAGCTAGCTGGTCAGGCTGAGGGTAAGACCCGGAAGCCTGTGCACCAACTGCCTAATCCCATCCACCCGCGCCTGTCACCGGCCGCGTCCTTGAGAATCTCTCGGACGCGTATGAGAGATGCGAGTGAGAGGATTCGTCGCGCACAGAGTAAGACTCCACTCGATCTCCCACAACTGCAACGCCTGGGTGTTACCCACTTGTCGCTACACGTGGAACATACTCAAGAGGCAGGCGTCGCAGAATCTAGAGTAAGACTCGGAAGATTCGCTAACATACCCCTCAAGTCTGACCCACGTGGGCCATTTGGTGAGGCGCACCTAACCACTATTTCTCCACCCGTCGCTACCCATGGGACCCACCCAAGATGCAGGCGTCGCAGGATCTAGAGTAAAACTCGGAGGATTCGCTTGCGTACTCCTCAGGTCTGCCCCACGGGAGCCACAGGATGAGGCGCTCACTAGCTGAAAAGGGGTAGAGGGGAATAAATAGAATACACAAACACTTCTACGTTTAAACATTTATTCATTTTTTTATTCAACAATTATCACTAAACATGGCCCTAGACCGCACCAAATCTACATGTGGTTGCCTGAGCAACCGTTTAGGCCCATCGCAGATGGCTGACACTTACCCCCAATCTGTGTGTAAAATGTATGAACGGTGTGTGTGCTTGTGTGTGTGGATGTGAGTGTGCCTGTGTGTATGTATCGGCCGGAATGTATACTGGTGGGTGTGCCTGTGTGTGTGGGTGTATGCCTGGGTGTGTGCGTGTGTGTCAGCGTGTATTTTCCTGGGTGTGTGTGTCTGTGCGTGTGCCTGGGTCGATCCGTGGGTGTGTGTGTGTGTAGGTGTGTGTGTGCCTGGGTGTGCGTAAGCCTGGGTGTGCGTTTGTGCCTGTGTGTGTAAGCCTGGGTGTGCGTGTGTGGGTTCCTGGGTGTGTGCGTGTGTGTCAGCGGGTATTTTCCTGGGTGTGTGTGTCTGTGCGTGTGCCTGGGTCGATCCGTGGGTGTGTGTGTGTGTAGGTGTGTGTGTGCCTGGGTGTGCGTAAGCCTGGGTGTGCGTTTGTGCCTGTGTGTGTAAGCCTGGGTGTGCGTGTGTGGGTTCCTGGTCGTGTGCGTGTGTGTCAGCGGGTATTTTCCTGGGTGTGTGTGTCTGTGCGTGTGCCTGTGTGTGCTTGGGTCGATCCGTGGGTGGGTGTTTTTTTTTTTTTTTTTTTTTTTTAATTCATTTATTAACTCTAAATAAATAACTATTATATTTACTATCCTATATAATACAATAAGGCGGTTAGAGGTTTCGAGAAGAAGTGACATTTGCGGAACGGCCGTTAGGTATTGCGTCGCAAACGCCTTTGCTCCTCCTACTCCCGGTGCCCGTTACGCTCGCGCTCTGCCTTCCGCAGTTCCGTCATGACGGCAACCGCAAAGCCGCTAAATGCTTCCCAATTTCCGCTACTTGCTAGTATGAGCCGTACGAGGTTCTCTACCTCGATGGCACAACCAAAAATCCTTTCCAATTCTAAGCGAAGCCCTGCGAATCGAGCGCAGTGGAACAGCACATGCTCCGCATCCTCGATGAAGGTACTCCCGCAGTAGGTGCAGAAGGGAGCATCCTCGTGACCGAAGCGGTATAGATACCCGCGGAAGCAGCCATGTCCGCTGAGGAGCTGGGTGATGTGGAAATTCACCTGTCCATGTCTTCTGTCCAGCCACTCAGATAGACTTGGGATTAGGCGGTGTGTCCATCGCCCTTTAGAGGATGAATCCCATCGCCGCTGCCAGTTGGCCAAAGTGCGCGATTTGGCCGAGGTGCGCGCTGCCTTCTTATAGGCCACTGGATGGTCCCTGCCATGAGTCTCCTCATAGACCTCCGTAACTTCTCTGGCTATCTCGGCTATGGGGGCAACTCCAGCTAGCACAAGACACGCTTCGTCCGAAATAGTTCGGAAGCCGCTACACACCCTGATCGCCCCTAGTCGGTGAGTAGCCGTTAGTCCACGGGAGTAGCTGTCGTAGCGGAGGCCAGGGTACCAAATAGGTGCCGCGTACAACATCACCGCCCTAGTCACGCTGGAAATTAAAGCTCTCCTAAACTGCTTCGGGCCTCTCGTATTTGGCATAATACGCGATAGAGCACGGTTTGTTACAGCAGCTTTCGAGCTGGCGTACGCCAAATGCTCCTTAAAGAAAAGCCTTGTGTCCAGCATCACTCCCAGGTACTTGATTGCTCTCTTTGACGTGATGGGCGTATTTCCCACTATAATGGTTGCTGATTCCACTACTTTTCTACTGCTTATGAGTACAGCCTCAGTCTTGTGGGGGGCAATCTGGAGGCCAACCGAGGAGAGCCACTGGATGACCATTTCGATCGAAAGGTTGCATCTGGCCTCGGCAGCCTTGAGCTCCTTAGCCACCACCACCAACGCCACGTCGTCCGCAAAACCGACTATACGGACCTCTTCAGGTAGAGTGAGCCGAAAAACGCCGTCGTACATGGCGTTCCAAAGGAGAGGGCCAAGAACTGACCCTTGCGGCACGCCTCCAGATACGTGGTACTCCTCGGTCGCCTCACTGGTATTATACTGCAGTATTCTGTCCTGAAAATAGCTCCTTACCAGTCTTAGTAGATAACTCGGCACTCCAAACGCTACCAGGGCCTCCAAGATGCAGCTCCATTTTGCCGTGTTGAACGCGTTTTTTACATCTAGCGTTGCGATCAGACAGTACTTTTTGGCACCTCCTTGCCACCTAGTGCCGGCTATAGCTTCTGCGGCTATCTCCACCACCTTGCCGATTGCGTCGATCGTTGACCTCGATTTACGGAAGCCGAACTGCTGATCCGAAAGCCCTCCTGCTGCGGATATGGCGCGCTCGAGACGTGAGCAGATAATATGCTCCAATATCTTTCCAACCGTATCGATGAGGCAAATGGGCCTGTAGGCAGCTGGGTCCTCAAGCGGCTTCCCAGGCTTTGGAAGCAGTACCAGTCGCTGCAATTTCCATCTATTAGGAAAGACTCCGCTGCGTAGGCAGTTGTTAAACATCTCGGCAAAGATATCGGGGCGGATCGCAAGTGCTAGCTTGAGAGCTCTGTTAGGAATCCCATCGGGCCCTGGCGCCTTGCTGGGCTTCGTCCTCGTTGCTGCTTGGCGGATCTCTTCCAAGGTGACCTCCTCGATGGCGGCAGGCATGCTAGACTCTGGCGCGGGATTAAGCTCGTCAGCCATTCTGGGAAAGAGGTGCGTCACAATCTCTCTGAGCGCCCCCGAGTCGGTAGGCTGGCAGCGGGAAAAGGCGTTAAAGCGTTTGACAACGATTTTGTAGGCGTCGCCCCAAGGATCGTTCTCAGCTGTGTCGCAGAGCTCAAGAAAGCATTTGCGCTTGCTAGCCTTAATAAGCTTCTGCAGCTGCCTCCTGCATGTGAGAAAATCTGCTTGTCGGGCTTGGTACATCTGGGAACCGCGTGAGCGCTGGTAGCGGCGTCTAGCGTGGTTGCAGACGTTTCGAGCTTCAGCTATCTCCTCATTCCACCAGTATACTTGCACATGGTGCCTCTGGTACCTCTTGCTCCTCGCCATGCTAGCATCGCAGGCTCGGCTTATCAGCATCATGGTTTTTTCCACCACAGCCTCGGTACTGTCTGCACTATCCGGGATCCCTGCTGATGCAAGCTGTGTACCAAAGATTCGCGTGTCAAGCGTCTCAGCACGGTATTTCTGCCTAGGTTGGGCTGGAGCATGCTGGAGATTATGACGTGCTCCGACGGTGAACCATATGGCAGCATGGTCGCTCCCATTGTAGGAGTCGTCGATGCTCCAGGTGGATGAAGTGGACAGCGAACTACTGGCGAACGTGATGTCGACGACGGATCCCAGCCCTGCTCTGCTGAAAGTGTGTTGGGTCCCCTGGTTCAGTATGGCAACGTCCAGAAGCGTGAAGGCCTCAAGTAGGGCTCGGCCCCTAGCGTTCGTGGACGAGCTACCCCACTCCTCTGCCCATGCGTTGAAGTCACCAGCGATGATGACTGGGTGCCGGCCTCTAGCATCTGCCACCAGAGAGTCCAGGGCGGTGCAAAACTCGGAGAGCTGCCGGCTGGGGGCCAGATAGACGGAGTAGATCCACATGCCGCCCGCCATCGCACGTACGAAGCTATCAGCCCGGTAAACTCTGGTCAGTGGTGGCGCGGCGCTCCCACAAGACCAAACTGCTGCTCTTCCTGATGTGTCTAGTGCGCAGTTTGGTCCCTCCTGCATCCGGTATGGCTCACTCAGCACCGCAAGATCCGCAAAGCGTTCACGCACTGTTTGCGACAACAAGTCCTGAGCCGCCGCACAATGGTTGAGGTTCAGCTGGATGCACTTCATTTTGGACGATTACTTACACCTCCGCTGAGTGGACATCTGCTACTGCCCGCCTGGTGGCTGATTGAGGCACTGCCCTTAGCGGTGCAGATGAAGCACCTCGCCTCGCTCTTACAGCTCACTGCCTTGTGACCCGATTCTCCGCACCTGATGCAGCACTGGGACCTATCCACTGGGTTACGGCAGCTGCTAGCGGTGTGTCCCATTTCCAGACATCGGTAGCACCTCGTGCGTACTTCCTGCGGGCGGATGGCACAGCTGGTCCAGCCAACTCGAACCGTGCGCAGGGCAGTAATGCTGCTCGCCAGATTCGCTGGTACTGAGAAGTTGGCCACCTGGGTGTTGCCATATCCAGGTCGAATGCTTTTAAAATTACATGCATCGATGGGTATATTGGCCTGTGTCGACAGCGCAGCTACAATCTCCTCCTCAGTTGCCAACTCATCCAGATCCCGAATCGCAAAGTGTGATTGCTCTGTAAACGAGCGAACCTCAGCTCTCTTGCCCAGCACAAGCTCCACCTCGTCCTTGAGCTGCTTGGTGCACTCCAGGCCTACTCCATTCAGCTCCAGTAGCAGGTCGCCTTTTGCTGTGCGACGAGCTTTAGAAACCTTGTCGCGGACTCCGTTGAGTTTTCCGTCGCTTCTGCGCGTAACAAGCGACAGAACTTCGCTATAGGAGAGCTCGCTGGTACTTATTACCAGCGCATCCGATCTGCTCTTCGGCTTGCCAGATGCCTTACCGGCTGGCTTGCTAGCCTTCCTTCGCTGGGCCGTTTGCCACTTGTTCTGTGTAACTGACTCCGAAGCCTCTGGATTTACATTGCCAGTTTTATTCCTCTTTGAGGGCGTTGCTCGCTGTCCTGGCTCGTGCTCACGCCGTCTCTTGGGCGTCACTGTAGTCCTCGCAGCGCCGCTACCCTGCTGTTGGACTTTGTCAGCTACTCTATTATGCAGCTTTGCAACCGGCGACGTCTGTGTGGCTATGTCCGCGCTAACCCTTCAAGCTGACTTGCTTCTGCCAGAGAAGGCTTTGTACAGTTTGAGTGCCTTCGCTGCCTGGTCTCTCATAAGCTGGTTGACGTGTCGCTGCCCGAACAAAAGGGCATTAAGGCCGTTCAGAGTGGCACCCAGCTGCTGAAAAACATCTTCCTCTTCGGACTCCTTCCCCTGGGGTGGAGCGGCCACCGCGGCCGGCATGTCACCTGGAGGTACCAGACTTCGCACCGGGGGTAGTGCACTCCCCTGGGGGGGAGATCTCGGCAGAGCCGAGCGGCGCACAATACCTTCCACTGTACCTACTTGTCTCCACTCACCCGTAGAACTTCAAGCAGTCCCGCGTTGACCAAAGGTTTCCCTAAGGTTTTTAACCGGTGGAGGTTATACCGCCCCTACTCGGTCACCAGGGCCCCGCTGAGCACCGCCGCGGCGGAGGGGGTTGGTAGTAGCCGGTACCGTGGCCTTCTGCTTAGTCTGCTTGGAGTTTCCTACTGGAGATATCGCCAAGTGGTGCGCCTGTTGGCTATGCAGCGCTTTTGCAAAATCCCTCGCGCGTATGCAACAAAATAGTTAAGTTTGCTCTTCCACCCTGTCCACGAACCACTCGCAGCTGAGACACCGATATTCGTATTGGCGCCACCTGTGATAAGCAAACTAGGGTAATTTAGCGCTTTTCGCTCAGCTGGCACTGCCAAACTCAGCCCTGGCAATCGCGATCAGCTGACACTGTGGTATTCCTAAAACACTTGTAAACAGCACACCACGAGATTAGAGTGTGCAATGTGTGTAATACTTGCGTGTAAAATTTCCACTCACACCAATTAGAGTGCCCTAAATTGCGCGAGGCTTAAGGGAGACTCCACAACAACCCGGCGACTGAAAAGAAAAGGAACGCGATTGGCAAAGGTGATCAGGACAACTGGTAAGCTGCCCAGCCTATTGACGCGCTTATTAATTGGGAAAATTGGTTTTTTACTTTAGGTTTAGCACTGCGAAATCACTACAAGAACGGAGCGACAGAGAAAACTCGACCGTACTTTTCCAATAGTACACAGTGTGTACCCGTGGGTGGGTGTGTGTGTAGGTGTGTGTGTGCCTGGGTGTGCGTAAGCCTGGGTGTGCGTTTGTGCCTGTGTGTGTAAGCCTGGGTGTGCGTAAGCCTGGGTGTGCGTTTGTGCCTGTGTGTGTAAGCCTGGGTGTGCGTGTGTGGGTTCCTGGGTGTGTGCGTGTGTGTCAGCGTGTATTTTCCTGGGTGTGTGTGTCTGTGCGTGTGCCTGGGTCGATCCGTGGGTGGGTGTGTGTGTAGGTGTGTGTGTGCCTGGGTGTGCGTAAGCCTGGGTGTGCGTTTGTGCCTGTGTGTGTAAGCCTGGGTGTGCGTGTGTGGGTTCCTGATGTGTGCGTGTGTGTCAGCGTGTATTTTCCTCGGTGTGTGTGTCTGTGCGTGTGCCTGTGTGTGCTTGGGTCGATCCGTGGGTGGGTGTGTGTGTAGGTGTGTGTGTGCCTGGGTGTGCGTAAGCCTGGGTGTGCGTTTGTGCCTGTGTGTGTAAGCCTGGGTGTGCGTAAGCCTGGGTGTGCGTTTGTGCCTGTGTGTGTAAGCCTGGGTGTGCGTGTGTGGGTTCCTGGTGGCGATGCCGGTGCTATCCTCGCTAGCCGTCGTGGTGGTTGCCTCTGCTGCTGTCGTTGCTGCCGGGTGATGCCACCGATCGTGGCCGTTGTTGCCTGTTTTTTTGTTGTGGTGGCGGTCGCACCCTGTGGTTGTTGTTGCTGTAGTCGCTGCTGGTTTTCCTCCCTGGTCGCGTTGTTGTTGTTGCTGTTACGTACCACTGTCGCGTACCGGTTATAGCAAGCTCGCTCGAAAAACTGATCTTTGCATTAAAATTGCAATATCATTTTCGAGCTTGTTGTCTTCCTCTTCCACAGCTTCCATTCCCCTGGAACGCGCAAAATACCAGCTCGTTCCGCGCGGAGCAAGATTTTGCGTTTGCGTTTACGCAAAATGCGGGCGGAGCAAGAATTTGCGTTTGCCTTTGCGCAAAAATGCGAACGGAGCGCTATCTTGCGTTTGCGCTTGCGCAAAGTGTGAGCGGAGCACTATTTTGCGTTTGCGTTTACGCAAATGTGCGCAGAGCACTAGCTTGCTATTACATTTACGCAAATGTGAGTGGAGCATGGTATATGCAAACACAAGATAACATAAACGACGTCACGAACGAAAAACATAAATGTGCGGTAGCTGATCGCTACCTCACACCCTCTCCTTACTTCGGGGGCGGTGACGGACGGTGACCTTCCCGGCTTTCGATACCTTCACCTGAACGCATGGACTTCCGTCTCGATAAGGTACTTGGTACCGTAGATGGGGTTGCGCCGTACCGCCACCTCGACACTGTCTCGAACATCCTGTGGAAACAACCCTCCCGTTCCTTCTACCCGCCAGCTCTCCGGGGCCATCACCCAGTCGATGGTGTAGAGTGGTAGGTCGTCGAGACCCAAAACGTCATCCGCGAGGCTTAGTGTAGATTGTAGTGTATTCATATATGTTATTTAAAATTGTATATATAAAACGTAACTTGTAACACTTTGTTGCAAGTATAAAATAACCTAAACACGCTCAGCATAAACATATATATGTATGCATACCAAAGCACATACATACATATGGTCTGCGCGTGTAAGTAATATGAAGCCTCTTTAGAAGGCCACGCAAGCGTGAGACCGTTGCCCTACGGGAAACGCCGCGCTTGCACTTTAGCCAAACGTATGAGTACAATCGCTCTCCCTCTCTTTGTAGCTGTTAACTGATAACAGCATAAGTTTATAAATGTTAGGCATAAGCCAAGAATATATTTTGATTTCAATAAAGAGATTCAATAAACGAACCTCAAAGTAACAAGATGTTACTTATTACATGGCGACCGTGACATGTGACTTCGAACGGCGAAGTATAAAATAAAAATGTAATAATAAATAATACAGTGCTTGTTATGTACGAAAAAATGTAATAATAAATAATACAGTGCTTGTTATGTACGAAAATAAAACGATAACGATGTGAGATCAAAAAGGTCTTGTAAATTAAATAATTAACTTTTACAAACAAACAACCAAAATATAAAACATTTTGGTTAATACATTCATGTGAGATCAAAAAGGTCTTGTAAATTAAATAATTAACTTTTACAAACAAACAAACAAAATATAAAACATTTTGGTTATACATTCATGTTCATGTTCATGTTCAACAACTTAAAAGTGCAATACATAATATTATGAACTATAATGGATGAAAGCAAACAAAATTTAACAAATTATTACTCAATAATTAATAATTAAACGAAAATCAAAAAAAAAAATAAATAAAAACGAATGAGGAGATGCCTGTGTAGCCAGCACCAGCCAAGTAAATTTAATGCGGAGGACAGCGGTCTGCTAGTCCTCTACATCCACGAGGGATAAAAAAAAAAAAAAAGTCCACAACAACGAGGGACACTAACATCTACAGCCACGAGGGATAAAAGATAAACCTTTGAGCCGACGAAAACAGCATCAGCAGCAACAGCAACAATGAATAACGGCAACAGGAACAGCACGTTAGTCACTGCCAATACTCACAACAGCTTGTGCGAAGACCAGCACCGGCATCACCCAGCGCATCAAGCTGGGCCACGGACACCGAAAAGGAAAAAACAGAAACATCAATAGCCTGTGCGAGGACCAGCACCGGCGCCCCATCAGATCCTGGCAAGAAGACCCCAAGCGGCGAATCAGCAAGCTGACTATAAAAATAATACCTGAAATTCAACTAGATGCACCACCAGTGCTGGTTGTAAAAAAAAAAAAAATACAAAAAATATATATATATTAATACACACATAAGTAAATATAAGAAAATTGTATTACTGAGCGACATCTTAGTTGCCCGGTAGTTGCGTATGGCCCGTAAAGCCATACAACACATAGACAGGCGATCAATATGACATACAATAGGGAAGTAAACATATAATAAACGAGAAAAAAAAATTACCAAAAGTAACCATCTTGCGCATTACGCTAGTTACGCAAAATATAAATAAATAAAAAAAAAACAAATTTTATTATGAAGCAAACAGATTTTTATGAATAAGAAAGAACAAAAAGAAAAAACATATAAGTATAAATTCCCTGACCGTTTTCGAATCGAAAAAAAATGGCCACTAAGTGCCGTAAGAAGCGTATGCGAAGCTTGAGACGTAAGCGCAAAAAGATGCGTGCAAGGTCAAAGTAATCGCATCGCTCTCTGGCCATTCTTGTGAAACATAACTGACGTACAAACATTTGATACTGACTATACCACTTGAAACTTAAAGTAAATTTACATAATAGTTTTGAAATCAGAAGAGATTATGCATTAGTTAAAACTGACAATAATTTTAAACTCTCACAAACACCTTCCGTGTTTTTGTTCACTTTACATAATTAAATTTCTAATTGAAAAATATTTTTTTTAAAATAACTCACATTATTAGCCCAAATAAAGCCCTTCCAGGCACATAAAATAGAAAAGACAATTTTGATACAGATGCCCGTTCTAGGATAACAATATTCAAATTACAAAAAATAGACTAACGAAATAAAGTCCTGAGAGTCACTACCAGGCAATACAGTAGACAAAATTATCCTGCGCAGGAATATAACAAGAATCTTTGCTTAGGCAAAATCTTGAAAAGCTTCTAAGCCCAACGTCATCACAAATGACGGAATAAGAAAAGTAGTGACCTTGCGTATAACAAAATCCAAATTGTTTATTAAAACAAGGTTAAAAGTTATCGCAAGCATTGAAGTTAGCGATTTGTATACTAATGGAGTTATCGACTTAGGTCAATTTTTCCAAAGGCTCGAAAAGGGGGCCGGTATACTTACAATCAGCAAACTCAAGTGGCACCGAGCAGAAATATCATTGAATCAATTTCAATAGATAATTTCAAATATATGGGCAATAATGTATAAAAGAGTAGCTACTCAAGCCGGTGACCCAAATAAATAAAAGTACAAGAAGCAATAATGTCTACAATTAATAAGTAATATTCCAACTTAAGGAATTCTTTATATTCTAGTTTAGTCCAATGAAGACGTTCATCACGGACATAGAAACTGAAAATACAAATTCTACACTGACTTACTCGTGCAAAGATTGACAGTACGTCTTCTACACAACACCGCCAGACAGAAAAACAAAATAAAAAACAAAAAAAACATAGGAGAAAGAGATAACATCATAATCTCAAAATAAAAATAAATAAAAAAAAATAAAATGATATATAAAAAAATAAATGCAAATATATTTCAAAAAACAAAACGAAAATATGTAAAATAAAATAACAACCATCTGCAATACTTTTACCATCTTTTTAATTAATAATCATAAATAATTAAAGTAAAAATAAAATAAATAAAAAAAATTAAAATAAATAAAAAAAAAATAAAATAAAAAAATAAATATATATATTTTTATATAAAATTAGGGTAATATATATGTGTTATATAAAATTAATACATACGAAAAAAAATAAAATAATTTAAGAAAAAAAAAATAATTTTAAAACGGTCTGATCAGCCGTATACATATAAAACTTATTTAAGAAAAAAAAAAAAAAACAATAAATCGTTTAAAAACAAAGAAGCTAATTATAACACTAAATTTTTACACTTTATAGTTTTATATTATTCAATTTTTATATTTCTAATAATTACAATCATGTATACTATAAATAACTACATATTCATAATATTACGTTATTTTTTTAAAAAGGGAGGTGTAGTGTATTCATATATGTTATTTAAAATTGTATATATAAAACGTAACTTGTAACACTTTGTTGCAAGTATAAAATAACCTAAACACGCTCAGCATAAACATATATATGTATGCATACCAAAGCACATACATACATATGGTCTGCGCGTGTAAGTAATATGAAGCCTCTTTAGAAGGCCACGCAAGCGTGAGACCGTTGCCCTACGGGAAACGCCGCGCTTGCACTTTAGCCAAACGTATGAGTACAATCGCTCTCCCTCTCTTTGTAGCTGTTAACTGATAACAGCATAAGTTTATAAATGTTAGGCATAAGCCAAGAATATATTTTGATTTCAATAAAGAGATTCAATAAACGAACCTCAAAGTAACAAGATGTTACTTATTACAAGATAGCACCTCGTCGATTGCGTCGTCGGACGGCCATCCAGGGTCCACCCTCAGGTCTCTCCAGGGGTCTATCGTGGGTAGGGGTACGTCTGAGGTGGAGTCGGGGACTTCGGGTACTTCGGAGATATCCTCGGGCGGCACGTAAATGTCCGTGGCACGGCTGTCGTCGGAGTGGTACCCTTCGGGGTCCACGTATCTTCGGCAGTGCCCCTCTAGCCCGAACAGGATGTGTCCCTCTGCTTCAGACATCTTCTCGCTGTAACACAATGGAGTCGTAATTTTCATTTGCATAACCCTACCTACAGTGCGGTTTGTAAGAGGGTCTGAAGGACTTGACACAGGTATGGGGATAGGTGGACTTGGTTCTTGGGTCTGGGTGACATTCGGGGAATCCTCGTCGGGGTCGGAGTGAAACGGCTTCAAGCTAAACTAGCCATTCGACGCTTATGAGTCTCCAAATGCTGTAGGCGTACGACATTCGGGGATACGAACTTCTTTAGTTCATATGGCCCATCGAACTTCGGTGCTAGTTTCGCTGCAAATCCCTCTGCTGCGTTACTCAGAACGTGATGCTTGACCAGCACTTGCGTACCCACGGTAGGGCGCCAGTCTCGACGGCGAAGGTTGTACTGTTTTGCTTGGTCCTGGGATGCTCTCTGTACGTTTTGCTTCACGACCTTGAAGACTTTTTGCAGCTCTGTGGCTCGGGTCTCGGGATTCGTCTCCAATCGTCCACTTCCTGGCGTAACTTCGTCATATAACGCGCTCGGTAGACGGGGCTCACGTCCTTGAACCAAGAATGTGGGGCTGAATCCTGTCGTATCGGAGACGCTGGTATTGATCGCTAACACGATTTCCGGGAGCAACTCATCCCACGTGCTCTGGTGTCCCTCGACGTATTGAGCCAGCATGGTCTTGATCGTCCGGTTTGCCCTCTCCGTCGGATTCTGTTGGGGGCTGTAGGGAGCGGTGTGCTGTAGCTCCATCCCTAGCTTTTCGCAGAATCGGCCAAACGACCGACTGGTGAACTGTGTCCCGTTGTCGCATACAAAGCACCGCGGAACCCCGAAGCGGCAAAGTATTCGCTCCCTGAACGCTCGCTCCAAATGCACGGTCGTAGCCTTGCGTAAGGGTACCAGCTCTACCCATTTAGAGAAATGATCAAAGAACACCAGGAGCATGGTGTTTCCGTGCTTGGATCGTGGGAGGGGGCCAACGAAGTCGGAACAGATGGTACCAAACGGTTCTTCCACTTGCCTGGTCAACATTTTCCCAGCGGGCTTCAGCTGGCTCACCTTGTATGCCTGACATTTGGCACATCGTCGCACATTCCGGTTTACGTCTCTAAACAGACCGGGCCAGTAATACCGCTGCATGACACGGCTGGCTGTCTTCTGTATCCCTAGGTGACCAGCGGTAGGGTTGTCATGGCACTCCTTGAGGACGCGGGAGCGTTGTTCGGATGCCACACAGAGCTTCCAGGGTATGTAATCCTCCTCGGTTGGGCGTAGACCTAGATGTCGGTACACATGACCGTTCTCCAGAGTATAGTCCGGATGGTCCTTGGGGTGGTCCTCGATGCGCTTAGTCAGCTCGAGGAGCTATGGACACATAACAGCTTCGACTCGTGCCGTCTGTAGCGCCTCCTCCAGTGGTTGCCTGGATAGTGCATCTGCCACGACGTTAAGCTTCGGATTGTCGATGCTGTTTACCCACTTCAATGCAAGGTGATCCGTTATCACGTCAAATTTATAGCCCCCCAGGAAGCACTTCAGTTTTCGGATTGCCCAAACGATGGCCAGACATTCCTTCACCGTCGCTGAGTAATTCTCTTCGGGCTTTAACAACCGCCGGCTGACGTAGGCTATCACCCGCTCTACTCCGTCTATCTCCTGCGTCAATACTGCTCCCAATCCATAATCGCTGGCGTCGGTCTGAAATACGAATTTTGCCGAGAAGTCCGGACAGGTGAGAACTGGGGCCTCAGTGAGGCGTAGCTTAAGCTCTTCGAAGGCGGCTTGCTGAGACTCCCCCCATTCCCAACGTTTGCTCTTTCGGAGTAGCAGAGACATCGGCTGCACTACTTCCGCGAAGTTTGCCACAAATCTCCGATACCATGACGCTATTCCAAAGCAACGGCGCAGATCGCGTATGTTTGTTGGTGAGGTGAGCTGTCGAACAGCGGCGATTTTCTCCGGGTCCGTGTGAATCCCTTGCTCGCTGATGACATGGCCTAGATACGCTATACTTCGGCGAAAGAATTTGCACTTGGCCTTGTTCAAGCGCAGATTCGCTTCGCGCAGGCGGCGAAGCACTTCTTGGAGGTTCCTCAGGTGATCCTCTATGTCTACGCCGGTGATGATGATGTCATCGAGGTAGGCGAAGGCATACGGTTCCAAAGCGGGGCCTATGACTCCATCAAGTGCTCTCTGAAACGTCGCCGGTGCAGAATGCAAGCCGAAAGGTATAACTTTCCAGTGGAACAGGCCTCTTCCCGGTACAGTGAATGCCGTGTACTGACGGCTATTGCGCGCCATAGGGATGTGCCAGTATCCACTCTTCAGGTCCAACGTGGTGATCTACTTCGCATTTCGGAGTCTCTCCAAAATGTGATGTTTCCTCGGCAGCGGGTACGCATCTGAGATGGAACGTGCATTCAACTGTCGGTAATCAATACACATGCGGATGTCCCCCGTCTTCTTCCCTACCAACACTATTGGTGCACTCTTTGGGCTCTTGGACGGCTCTATACAATCTTTCCGCAGTAGTTCGTCCACCTGCTCGTAGATCACCTTCTGCATAGCTGGCTTCTTCGGGTAGTATCTCTGTTTGATGGGTCTCTCGTCGCGCATGGTAATCACGTGTTCCACGATGTGCGACACGCCCTTCAAGCCATCAAACAAATCTAGTTCCCGCTCTAGGAACTCCCGTACCCGAGGGTCGGCCTCAGCTTCACGATCGTCTTCCGTCTTAGCTGGATCCGGTAAATTTTAGGCGGCTGCGATGTATTCGCTTCTTTTCCCCAAAGGAGAACGAGGATGTTGGGGTGGTATGCCACCCTCAAGTGGCCCTCGTGAAATGTCGCCTTCCTTGCGCAGGATTCTCTCCTCGTCGGTATTGCTCATCCTCTCGTCTTCGCCAGGATCGGTTGGAGTACCCTCGATGGTCCCTTCGTTCGTTCGAATCTCGGCTTCTCCGCATTTGTTCCCTTTCTCCCAGTGCGAATCTGTCGGTGCCCTAGAGGTCACCCCGCGACTGCAGACATCAGGTGTCTGACGAGTGCTTGGATATTCCCTTCTTTGGGCTCTTGGTGTTGGGATGGGTAGCTTCTGGAAACATGTGTTCTCCTTCTCCCTAGAGGTCACCTTGCGACTGTAGACATCGGGTGTATCACGAGTGCTTGGATCTTCCTCCCTTGGGGCCTTTGGGGCTGGGATAGGCGGCTCCTGGTTGTATCCGGTCGTTCGTGCACTCCGTCGGCCGTTCGGGCTCTGGAACAATCCGGGTGTTAGCTGTAACTCCAAGGTTCCGAAGGACAAGGTGGCTTCTTCGGCACAGAGAAAGTCGATCCCCAAGATCAGGTCGTCGATTCCTGTTGGCAGTATTAGTAAGGGCAAATAGACGCGTTGTTCTCCGAGCTGTATGGCAGCGGTACATGCCTTGGTGATAGTGGTATGTGACCCATCCGCCAGCCTTACTATCACTTGCAAGTTTTGTTGTCCCCGGGTGGACAATTGCTTCGCAACCGCTTCACTGACGAAACCCCTCGTAGCTCCAGTGTCGATAGTAGCCAGGAAAGGTTTCCCTTCTAAATTTACTCTGGCTACTATCCTTGCGTCCTCGAGTCGTATGACTCCGTTTACTTCCGTTGGTTGACCCTTGCTCCCCCCTGGTCCGGATTCGAGGAGGGAGGCATTCCGTTTCCCGACGAGCGTGTATAACATTCTATTGTCCGGACTCCTCGTCGTCCGCACTGCCAACAGTAGATCACCTGTGGGTTCCCGCAATCCCGGTTGAAATGGCCCGATTGTCCACAGCGTCGGCAGGCGTTCTGGACATCAATCGGGGTGTCTGGGCTAGTTCCGTTGCCGGTTCCGGGTGTCCCTGTGGCACTGTCACGGAATGGGTTGCGGTGCCGTGGCGTCGGTGTGGGCATTTCGGGACTCACTTCCGCAGGTCTATGTGTCATTTGGGGCTTCGTGTGGGGCTTGAGATGCACTTCCCTTTCGCGGACCATCTCGTAGTGAGTGGCTAACTGTGTAAGCTGGCTCAGGCAACTTACCTCGTGACGCCGAATATAAAGCTGGTATTCCGGTAGCAGGTTCTCATACAGTCGGTCAAGTTAACTGTCGCTAGTATACCCGGCACGCTGCATCATTAGGCGCAGCTGAATCATATAACGCTTGAAAGGTTCCCCGTTTTGCTGTAGATGGGTGCGGATCTGGTCCTCAAGCCTCTCGAAATACCTCGGTGGCAGGTAGAATTCCAGAAATTCTCGCTTGAATCGGGTCCAGGTTTCCCCATGCTTGTGACTGACCCTGAGCCAGCTCTCAGCTTCCCCAGTTGGGAGTTCCGAAATGGCCAGGGGTAATCGATTCGGCTCGATCTGGTGAGCTACCGCCGTCTCTTCTACGCGCTCAATGAAGCTCAGTGGATCCGAGGTTCCATCGAAGGTGATTCCACAGCGCTGAACTTTCTCTGCCAATGCTCCATATGGGACCTCGTGCCTTGTGGCTGTTGAACCTTGTGGTGAGCTTTGCCGGGGACGTGGTGGTGATCTTCCAGCGAGTCGGCTAGGATCAGGTCCAGGAACAGCTCCATCTGTGTTCGTCACGGTGATCACGGGTCGGGTTTGGAGCGACTGAGCTGGTATCCAAGGGTGATGGACTCCGTGAGCGCTGCTTCTTGTCTTTGTCGCCTTGGTCAGCTGGAGAGATATCCCGGTATTTCGTTTCTAACTCCGAGAAACGCGCTTGGAGTGTGTCCGGATGAGCACTCCTGGATATGTATCCCGCGACTCGGCTGCGCAGGTCAGTCACGGTGCCCTCTGCGTCGAGCCCAAACTCGCTGGCCATGGACACTAGTTCGTCCTTTCGGCGATAGTAAATCCAGCTGACGTTTACCATGATGTTATCTACTGCGGGTCTGTAAAAAAATTATTTTTATTATTATTATTTTTTTTAGCCTTAGCCTGCAAAGACAGCAAAGCCAAGACTTCCTTGGAAAGGGGGGTCGGATGCTGGTGTATTTTAAGGGGACGTGTAATGGGCGAAGAAACTTAAAGTTGAGGCTTAAACAACAATAGGGCACAGGATAAGGACACAAACAACAAGAAAACGTAACACAGTTTTGGCTTAGGGCGACCCTGGACTCCCTAGGTATTATGTAGTGGTGGTTCTTTAAGCCACCATGATGTTATACTCCCAAAAGTGTTTGCCAGTGTCCCTGCTCGGGCGCCATCTGTAAGGACGTAATTTCTAAGGCCGAGGTCGGCGTCTCAGTCGCGTCCAGGGGTTTTACAGAATATTTGTAAATTGCTGGGACACTGGGGGAGCTGTGCCAGAGTATACCTAGGGGTCGGGAAAATAGAGGAAAGCGTAGGGGAAATAGCAAGGGGGATTCGTGAGCATGCTTTACGCACTGGCTACGATTTGAGAGGCACTCGAAGGAATAGGTTGGTTAGTCCAGAGTAATACTCGGAGCACTAGCCAATCACTCCCCCGAATGGGGCTCTTCGTCGCTGACCAGGGCGTCGGGCGAAGTTCTGTGTTAGTACGGGAGGGTGAGAGTCAACTAGCCAGCTGGTCAGGCCGAGGGTAAGACCCGGAAGCCTGCGCACTAGCTCCCTAACCCCATCCGCCCGCACCAGTCACCGGCCGAGTCCTTGAGAGCTCTCGGACGCGTGTGAGGGATACGAGTCAGAGGATTTCGTCACGCATAGAGTAAGACTCGGAATGCGTGCCCATCCTCCACCCGATCTCTCACAGCTGCAACGCCTGGGTATTACCCACTTGTCGCTACACCTGGGACATACCCAAGAGGCAGGCGTCGCAGAAGCTAGAATAAAACTCGGAAGATTCGCTATCATACCACTCAGGTTTGCCCCACGTGGGCCATTTGGTGAGGCGCAATGAACCACTACTACCCCACTCGTCGCTTCACGTGGGACATACCCAAGAGGCAGGCGTCGCAGAATCTAGAGTAAAACTCGGAGGATTCGCTAGCATACCCCTCAAGTTTGCTCCACGCGGGCTAAGTGGGTGAAGCGCGCTCGCTGAAAGGGGAAAAAAAGGTAACAAGTAAAGCACACACAAATTTATCTACATTAGGATCTTTATTATTTTTATATCAGACAATAAGACATGCAGAGGTAGTCAAAAGTATTTACACAACTAGCTTTTTTTTGCATATTCAACTGAAATAGCTTTGTTTAGTGTTGTTGTTGTTGCAGTGCAACAAAATCCTATGTTTTTGTAAAGCTTGATCTATTCTTAAGCGATTGCAGTCAATTTCGTAAAGTTAACGGTATATAGGACAGAGAACAAGGCAAATGAACCAATGTTTATCAGTTGTCAAAAGTATTTACACACATTTTATTTGCGTCAAAAGTATTTACACACAACTCAATTTTATTTATTCAAGTTTAATATTCAATGGTAAGAATGGATTTTTCTTATTAAACTAAAAAACATAACTAGTATTTAGTTACACCCCCTTTGGCATCAATGACAGCTTGCACCCTGTCGGGTATTGATCTTACCAAATTTTGTGCAAATTTTATGGTCAATTTGGACCAAATGTCCTCAATTTCAACAATGGCTCTTTCGCGTTTTCGATTTTTATCAATTGTCTTCTTGTTTTTAACAAAATCCTAAACGTTTTCAGTGATATTCAGATCAGGGCTTTGTGGGGGCCACGGAATAACCGCCTGATTAAGGTCGTTCAAAAATTTGGTTGGTACCCTACCCTTATGGCATGGAGAATTTTTATGCTCTATAATCCAGTCATACGTTGAAAAAAGTCTGTTTCCTGATGTGAAAGCATGATCATTTAGTATATGGAGGTTTCCGTTTTGGTTTAATGTCCCTTCTATTGGAACAGAGTCTCCGAATCCATAATAGGAAAGGCATCCCCAAAACACCACTGTGCCACCACCAAATCTATTAATTGGCTGGGCCGCCAAACGCTTTTGATTTTTTTTAAAATGCATAAAATGCTTGCTATATGACCCCTGGAACTGAAATGCAGCCTCATCTGTCCATAAAACATTGAACCAGAAGTCAGGAGGCTTCTTGCTGTACTCCAACGCAAATGCGAGACGTTTTGACTGGTTGGTTGGTGTGATGTCAATCACTTTACGGACAACATAGGTATTAAAGTCAGTGTCCTTTAGCCCGACGTAGTGTAGATTCACTAATTTTTTGCCAATTATGTTTTTTGACTCTGCGGCAATTTACACGGGACTTGCAGTTGGATTTTTAAATACATCTCCTAGTATGTGCCTGCATTGTCTTTGGTCCAACACAGGTTTTCGGCCTGTTCTTTTTAGATTTCTTAAACTTCCAACTGTATTCTTCTTTTTTACTAAATGGTACACCGTTTTCCGAGAGATTTGATACAACTTAGCTAATTCGATTGCAGTGGTACCGGTTTTAAACCTAGCAACAATTTCAGCCCGGCGCTCAACGGTTAACTCCTTTGTTTAATTGTAATGGTTAAATAAAATTATCTGTTAATTAATAAAGATAACTGGAACAGCTAGAGCCTGCACTTGTGACTGCAAACCAAATACTGAGACGAACTTGCATTGTGTAAATACTTTTGACGCAAATAAAATGTGTGTAAATATTTTTGAAAACTGATAAGCATTGGATCATTTGCCTTGTTCTCTGTCCTATGTACCGTTATCTTTACGAAATTGACTGCAATCGCTTAAGAATAGGTCAAGCTTTACAACAACATAGGATTTTATTGCACTGCAACAACAACAACACGAAACAAAGCTATTTCAGTTGAATGTGCAAAAAACAGCTCGTTGTGTAAATACTTTTGATTACCTCTGTATATTTATTACACAAAAGGGGTGGGAATGCTATCCTAGGCCGCACCAAATCTAAGCATGGCTGCTTGAGCAACTTTTGGGCCCATCGCAGATGGCCGTCACTTACCCCTGTGTATGTGTGTATGTATGCCTGCGTACGGGTGGGTGTGTATGTAAGCCTGTGTGTGTGTGTGTGTAAGCCAGGGTGTGTGTCTGTAGATGCCGGTGTGTGCGTGTGTAGATGTTGTAGATGCCTGTGTGTGTGTGCGTAAGCCTGGGTGTGTGTGCCTGTGTGTGTGTGTGTATATGCCTGTGTGTGTGCGTAAGCCTGGGTGTGTGTGTGGATGCCGGCGTGTGCGTGTTTTTTTTTTTCAATAAAAAATTTAAACCTAGTGTTAAATTATGCTATATGTAAACGTAAACATTCGCAGCCGTTGCCAGCTTCTGCGGGACCGCCGTGAAGCATTGCTTCGCAGAAGCAGTGGCAATGACTACGATGAGGTCGCCCTTTCCCTTTCCAGCCGTCGTAGCTCTGCCATCGTAGAGGCTGCAAACGCGCAGACCGCATGCCAAACATCCTGTTTCTCTATCATTAGGGCCACCAGGGTGGTTGGAGTTAGGGGCTGGCCCGCCACGTTTTCCACCACAAGTCGCTGCTGGGCGAATCGCCCGCAGTCAAAGAAGACGTGTTGGGCGTCCTCCTCCCTGCCGTCGTCGCACCAGTTGCACGTAGCAGAGGAGTCATGCTGAAAGCGCTTCAGGTAGCTCCTGAAACAACCATGGCCTGTGAGGAACTGGGTGAGGTAGAAAGTAACCATCCCGTGCTTTCTCTCCACCCATCGCCGTATACTTGGGATCAGAAGATACGTCCAACGCCCTTTATTGGATGAGTCCCACTGCTGCTGCCAGGACTCAAGGCTCCGTTCGCGGGCAGCCGCCCGAACAGCTCTTCTCTCCGAAGGACCAGCTTCGAGAACTGCCACGGCTTCCAAGGCAGAGATACGGATTGGAGTCATCCCAGCAATCACAAGCGCTGCCTCCGAGGACACAGTGCGGAAGGCACAGCATACACGCAGGGCAGAGAGTCGATAAATTGACTCTATGCCCCTCATGTAGCTGGCTACCGATGTAGCGCCGATCCAGATTGGTGCTGCGTACAGGATGACCGACTTCATGACGTGCATTAGAAGCAACCTCGTATGCTGCCTCGGACCTCGCGTGTTTGGCATCATCCTCGCCAATGCGCGCCCGGTAACCGCCGCCTTCCTGTGGACAAACGCAAGATGCTCTCCGAAGCTGAGGCGCCTGTCAATGATCACGCCTAGGTAGCGGATCCAGTCCTTAGACCTCAGCGTGACGCCTTCCACCGTGAAGTCAACATATTCCACCTTTTTTCTGCTGCTGATGAGCACCGCCTCCGTCTTATGAGCAGCCAACTGAAGTCCCACGGATGACAACCATTGAGTCACGGCATCTATGCACCAATTACAAAGCTCTGTGACTCGCCGTAAATCCTTAGCCACCATTACTAAGGCGACGTCATCAGCGTAGCCAACTGCGGTAGCCCCCTCTGGTAGCTGAATTCGAAGTATGCCATCATACATGATGTTCCATAGGAGAGGACCTAAAACAGATCCTTGAGGTACTCCTGCAGAGACAGCGTGCTCCTTTTCACCCTCGTCCGTTTGATACCGAAGGATTCGGTAATCAAAATAGCTCCTCACGATCGCTACTAGGTAATTTGGAACCCGAAGTAGTACCAAGGCATCCAGGATGCAGCTCCAGTTGGCGGTGTTGAAAGCATTCTTCACGTCGATGGTCACGACAAGACAGTAGTGCTTACTGCCGAAGTGCCAGCGGGTGCCGGCGATAGCCTCAGCCGCTATACTGACAACCGTTTTAATGGCGTCAGTGGTTGACCTTGCCTTTCTGAAACCATACTGGAAAGGCGATAGATCACCAGCGTTCCGTACGGCAGCGTCCAGCCTAGCACAGATCAGCATCTCCAGGACCTTGCCACCGTTATCGATGAGGCAGATGGGTCTTTATGCCGAGGGGTCATCAGGGGGCTTGTCGGGCTTGGGTAGGAGCACCAGTTGGTGTACCTTCCACCTGTCCGGAAAAGTACCCTCGCGCAGGCACTTAGAGTACAACTCTGCGAACCAAGGTGATTGCTATCCTCAGGCAGCGGTTTGGCACACCGTCTGGTCCCGGGGCCTTGTTGGCGATGAGCTTGCGTGCAGCAGTCTCCATCTCCTCCACGGTGACCGGAATGAAGCCCTCAAATGTGGACGGTCCATGAACAGGTGGTAGTGGACTAATTCTTTGAGGAAAAAGTGTTTCCACTATGTCCCTCACTCGGGCGAACTCCATTGGCGCTTCGCTTCTGCCTCTGCCAATGCGCTTGACCACAATCCTGTAGGCTCTGCCCCAGGGATCGTTGTCCGCCGAGTCGCATAACATGAGAAAGCATTCCTTTTTGCTGGCCCTGATTGAGTTTTTAAGAACTGCCCTTGCTGACTTATACTCCAACTGCAGTGAGCGTATTGAGCTCGAGTCCCTACGCGCTGCACGCTGATAGCGCCTTCTCGCCCTCAGGCATTCCCGTCTGGCCTCAGCGATGTTCTCATTCCACCAGAACATGCTGGTATGATGGCGTTTATAGGCCTTGCGCAAGGGCATGCTTGCAGCGCAAGCATCGCCTAATTGCTCAGCTATCTGTTCCACCATAACCAGCGCCGGTCCGCCTGCTGCCATACGTGAGATGGATTCGACGAAGATGTCTGTGTTAAGGGACTCAACACGGAACGCTTTTCGAGAGGGTGGCCTTGCCGGCGACCGCAGGGTTTCACCTACTGCGAAGACGATGGCCTCATGGTCGCTTCCAGTGTAGCAGTCGCTTATACGCCACTGGGCCGTGCGGGCGAGTGCACTGCTAACGTATGTTAGGTCGATGATTGATCCAGCACTTCCCCTATTGAACGTGTTTCTTGTCCCAGTGTTGAGAAGAACCAAGTCCAAATTTGCCATCGACTCAACGAGGATGGTTCCTCTAGTATTCGTCGACGAGCTGCCCCACTCCGTAGACCACGCGTTGGAGTCGCCAGCAACTATGACGTTGCTACGGGCCCTTGCGTCCTCTGCAATTTCCAACGTCACCGCCTCGAAGGCTTCGATCGTAAGGCTGGGCGCCAAGTAACAACTGGAGATTCACAATTCGCCTACCTTAGCTCGAACAAAGCTGTCAGAGACTAGGGTGTGAGTGAAGGGGGACTGCTGATCGCCACAGTTCCACAAAGCAGCCTTTCCAGAGCTGTCTGAAGCCCACAGCCCGCGGTTAGTTGACGCCCGGTGATGGGGTTCACTAAGCATGGCGACATCGATGTTCTCATCAAGAATGAGTTGCTCCAGCAAAGCTTGTGCAGCTACGCAGTGGTTAAGGTTTAGTTGCAGGACTTTCACCATTTGGCGTGCTTAACAGCTTCTCGGTAGGCAGGACACCTATAACTGCCTGTCGCATGGTCAGTCGTCTTTTCACCTTTTCTTGTGCATAGGGCACATTTTGGCGGCTGATTGCACGCTCTCGCGATGTGACCTAGGGTTCCACACTTGTAACAAGTCTTACTCAGGTCAGCCGTGCACTTGCAATGGGCAGCGATGTGGCCATATTCCAAGCATTTGAAACAACGCCTTGGCTGCATCAAGGGCCTAATGCGGCATATCGCCCATCCGATGCGGATTTTCGCCCTTTCAACCAGCTTGACTGCCAAAGCCGTCGGTAAGCCCAGGGTTGCAGTTTGCAGGCCAGCCCTCGTGTGCCGCAGCGACTTGACGACGCTGCCATCCAGCGTTGGGTCTACAAGGGCAGACCTTACAGCATCCAGGACCTCCTCCTTGGTCGCCAGCTCGTCCAGATCGCAGATTTCCACCTGATTGGATTCCGATAAGGTTTTCGCCGTAGCCCGTCCAACCAGTACCTTACCAACAGCGAGCTGCAACTCGTTTGCACTGTGTACCGGCTGTTTACTTAGCCTAATAAGCAGATCGCCTTTAGCCGTCTTGCGGATTGTGCTAACATCCTCACGCAGATGCGCAAGTGATGGCTCGCTCCTAACCACTTTTAAGATGTCTGCATAGCTGCAGTCGCCTAGACCAGACACGGTGACTGCATCAGCCCTTGTACGAGCTGCTTTGCTTTTGCGGCCAACCACCTTCGACCAGGGATTAACCTTAGGCAGGGATGGTACACGGGGGGCTCAGGATTCTGCGTGCTTGCAGACGCAGTCGCTGTCACCTTGCTCCGTTTTGGGGGTGTAGTGCGGTGAGACGTCGAGACCTCGCGCAAGCGTTTTGGTGTACCCTTAGCTTGTACCACCGAACCATGCGTGCTCCTAGCAATTCTATTGGAACGGCCCTCAGCAGTTGGCGTTGTCTGGACGGCCTTCTCAGTTGTTGCAGAATTCAGGCAGCTCATAGCTTGCCTTTGCAAGTCCACTAACCTTGCCAGCTCCTCGCGCTCCAGATTATTGATGTGCCTCTTGGTGTCAAACCGGGCACTTATTCCGTCTATGCAGACCCCCATCTGCGATAGAATGCTCCTTAGGTTAACGGGTAACCTGGGTGGGTGTGCTGTTGTCACCGTGATACCAGCTCCCTGTGTCGTTGGCCGCTCAACAGCCGCTACCAAAGGCGTCGGTGAAGATGCCTCCATTGCCACCATTGCCGGAGACACAGCCTCTACGTGGGGCAGAGACAAGCCCAGTCTAGGCTGCAGCGATGGTGGAGATCGCGCCAACGCCGGCCTTCGGAAGAATGGCGACGATTCGTCTGCCATCCTAGAGTTGATGCTATTACCTTGCTACGAACTCTGATAGCAATCCCCCGGTGACCAAAGATTTCCCTTCGGTTTAACCGGTGGGGGTTATACCGCCCCGTTTCGGTCACCAGAGCCCCCTCAAAGTGCACCGCCGCAGCGTGGGAGGGTTGGTTATAACCAGTTCCGTGGCCTTTTGCACCTAGTTGCTAGGAGTCTCTTTAGCAAAGAACACGCCTGTACGTTATGCTACACTAATTTGCTGCCCACGAAGGTATGCAACTGCTAGTGTAGACCGCTCGTTTAGTCGATACACGAACCGAACACAAGTGGCGCCACCTGTTGCTGATGAGAGCTGCTGTTTGGCGCGGCTTGCCAAGCGATTTAGCTTGACAGCCCTGGGATCAGCTGAGAATGTGGGCACCCGAAAAGCGCAAATAGCACAGCTGAGAGTGTGTTAAGGCGAAAAAACACCAACAGCACACTGCAAAGAAAGTGCAAATGTGACGCTGCAACTGCAACACACACCCGCAAAAGGTCACGCAGACAACCTAAACCACCAACCACCGCGGATAGAGACTCCGCGGGACGCAACCGTCAAAAACAACCGGGTTCGCACCAGGCGGTGATAAAAGCGAGTACCCAGGTAAGCTACCCAATCGCTCACAACACCACACTGACTGTTTGTTATTTTCGGACCAGGTAATACGCTGCAAATTGACGCCGGACCAGAGCGAATAAAAACGCGACCACACTTGGAAACTTCAACTCTGCTTCCCGGCGTGTGCGTGTGTATATGCCTGTGTGTGTGCGTAATCCTGGGCGTGTGCCTTTGTGTGTGTAAGCCTGGGTGTGCGTGTGTGGGTTCCTGATGTGTGCGTGTGTGTCAGCGTGTATTTTCCTGGGTGTGTGTGTCTGTGCGTGTGCCTGTGTGTGCTTGGGTCGATCCGTGGGTGGGTGTGTGTGTAGGTGTGTGTGTGCCTGGGTGTGCGTAAGCCTGGGTGTGCGTTTGTGCCTGTGTGTGTAAGCCTGGGTGTGCGTAAGCCTGGGTGTGCGTTTGTGCCTGTGTGTGTAAGCCTGGGTGTGCGTGTGTGGGTTCCTGGTGGCGATGCCGGTGCTATCCTCGCTAGCCGTCGTGGTGGTTGCCTCTGCTGCTGTCGTTGCTGCCGGGTGATGCCACCGATCGTGGCCGTTGTTGCCTGTTTTTTTGTTGTGGTGGCGGTCGCACCCTGTGGTTGTTGTTGCTGTAGTCGCTGCTGGTTTTCCTCCCTGGTCGCGTTGTTGTTGTTGCTGTTACGTACCACTGTCGCGTACCGGTTATAGCAAGCTCGCTCGAAAAACTGATCTTTGCATTAATATTGCAATATCATTTTCGAGCTTGTTGTCTTCCTCTTCCACAGCTTCCATTCCCCTGGAACGCGCAAAATACCAGCTCGTTCCGCGCGGAGCAAGAATTTGCGTTTGCCTTTGCGCAAAAATGCGAACGGAGCGCTATCTTGCGTTTGCGCTTGCGCAAAGTGTGAGCGGAGCACTATTTTGCGTTTGCGTTTACGCAAATGTGCGCAGAGCACTAGCTTGCGTTTACATTTACGCAAATGTGAGTGGAGCATGGTATATGCAAACACAAGATAACATAAACGACGTCACGAACGAAAAACATAAATGTGCGGTAGCTGATCGCTACCTCACAATGTATATAGTGAGTACTAGAACTTAGGCTTATAATATAGACTTAAAAAAGCTTTTTATCAAGCCGAAACAAAATCATGGAGTATGACTTGTGTGTTCTACCGGCTATAACTATATGTCATTAATATAAATGTTCGGTTAATATAATTCTCAAATTTAACGCACTGCAAAAATCTATGAAAAAAAAAAAAAAAATTAATTTAAAACATACCTATATGAAAAACATAATTTGATAGTATTTTAACAAAGTAAAAAAAAAAAAAAGTTATACTAATTAGCTCTATAAAAGTAACAGAAGTCAGTGCAATAATCAAAACAGATGTATGCAAATAAAGGTTAGAAACGTAAGTAGCGAACAAGTTGGGTGTGCGTTAGAAAGAGGGACAATCAATTAACATACCACCTGCATTTCATAGACGCTCGTGTATAGAATCGCATAAAGAAGCGTGTTTTAATATAATAATATAAGCAGGATCGCTTTCCCCCTATAGCACTTTCACCCTCTAACACTTACTCTCTCTAACACTAACTCTCTCTTTCTCCCTCTAACACTTTCCCCCTCTTACACCTTCCCCCTATAACATTCCAATCTAAATCTTCAAGTCTTAATACTCTTGTTTAAAAAAAATTTTTTGATCTTGCTGCTGCTGCTGCTGCGAAAGAAAATTCCCATCCCTTGCTTACATAACCCTCACGAATGTTGTTGTTGCTTTTGATCATAAGAATGCGGCCTACGAATGTACTGCCCTTTGACTAGCGTACTTCAAACAAGCACAATCTTGTCTCAACCCTTTTATTCTTTGGATCACTGGTTTTCACAACCATAAACATGCATTGTTTATGTTTTGCCTGCAGGTGTGCAAGGCAACGCACGTCAAACAGGCGCCCTCTCGTTTCTCTCTTATCTACTTATTCGTAGTTAAGAAACCTGCGCACAGTTGACTCTCTCTCTCTTATCTACTAACTTGTAGCTAAGAAACCTAAATAGTTTCAAAGGCAATGTACTTGGCTCACTGATCCTCACGGACGGTGATATCTATAATACATTAGTCAAGTTATGTACTTGACCTTTGACTAGCGCACTTCAAGCATGCACAAACTTGTCTCTAAGTCTTCTAACACTTTCCCCCTCTAACACTTTCCGCCTCTAACACTTTCTCCCTCTAACACCTTCTCCCTCTATCCTTTCATCCTCTAACATATTTTAATCTTAATCTACAAGTATCAATACTCTTGTTTAAAAACAATGTGTTGATCTTGCTGCTGCTGTTGCTGCGTATGAAAATTCCCATCCCTTGTTCACATAACCCCCCACGAAGGTTGTAGTTGTTGACAATAACAATGCACGTGTGCAGAGCAACGTATTTAAAAACAGGAGCACACTTGACTCTATCAATAATTGGTTAAATAGTTTAACCTGATCCTGTCATTCTCACAGCCATAAAGATCAATGTATTGATCCTGCCGCTGCTGCTGCTGGTGCTGCTGCTGCGTAGGAAAATTCCCATCCCTTGTTCACATCTTTTTGTTGTTGTTGTTGCTGTTGACCTTAACAATGCAACGCACGTCAAAGAGGCGCCCTCTCGACTCTCTCTTATCTATCCTTTCTTCCTGTGCACACTGCACCTCATGACCATAAACAGGTTTACAATGCCACGCACGTCAAAGAGGTGCACAATTGACTCTAACACTAGTTAGGTAAATAACCAAATCTGTTCCTCTGATCACTGCTTTCACAGATGCTGCTGGTAAAGTGGTGGGCTAGGAATGTTAATCCTTTGTTCTCCACCTTAGTCTAATTAAAGCGGGCACGATCATGAAAAAAAGGGTCATAAATTATTATATTGAAGGGGGCGCTAAAAGGGTCAAAAAAAGGGGGCGATAAAAGGGTCATAAAATTTAATGGGGTCATAAATTGTCGGCATCCTTTTGAGTTAGAACCGGCAATTCCCTACTACTAGTCAACTGTGCGCAGGTTTCTTAGCTACGAATAAGTAGATAAGAGAGAGTCGAGAGGGCGCCTGTTTGACGTGCGTTGCCTTGCACACCTGCAGGCAAAACATAAACAATTAATGCTTATGGTTATGAGGAGCAGTGTGCAAAGGAAGAAAGGATAGAGAATAAAGAAAAGCGAGCGCTTGTTCGATGTACGTTGCATTGTTATGGTCAATAGCAACAACAACAACAACCATTGTGAGGGGTTATGTAAGCAAGGGATGGGAACTTTCCTACGCAGCAACAGCAGCAGCAGCAAGATCGACACATTGTTTTTAAACAAGAGTATTGATACTTGTAGATTAAGATTAAAATATGTTAGAGGAGGAAAGTGTTAGAAGGAGAATGTGTGTAAGAGGGGGAAAGAGTTAGAGGGGGAAAGTGTTAGAGGGAGGAAGGCTTAGAGATAAGCTTGTGCATGCTTGAAGTGCGCTAGTCAAAGGTCAAGTACATTAGTTGGCTAATATGTTATAGATATCACCATCCGTGAGGATCAGTGAGCCAAGTACATTGCCTTTGAAACTATTAAGGTTTCTTAGCTACAAGTTAGTAGATAAGAGAGAGAGAGTCAACTGTGCGCAGGTTTCTTAGCTACGAATAAGTAGATTAGAGAGAGTCGAGAGGGCGCCTGTTTGACGTGCGTTGCCTTGCACACCTGCAGGCAAAACATAAACAATGAATGTTTATGGTTGTGAAAACCAGTGATCCAAAGAATAAAAGGGTTGAGACAAGATTTTGCTTGTTTGAAGTACGCTAGTCAAAGGGCAGTACATTCGTAGGCCGCATTCTTATGATCAAAAGCAACAACAACATTCGTGAGGGTTATGTAAGCAAGGGATGGGAATTTTCTTTCGCAGCAGCAGCAGAAGCAAGATCAAAAAATTTTTTTTAAACAAGAGTATTGAGACTTTTATATTTAGATTGGAATGTTATTATTATTATTATTGGATGTAGATGTACTAACGAACAGTACAGTCAAGTGGCCCAACGATACTAAGCACCGGCTTGTTAACGCGCGGACCCACGCACAAAGCGACCCACCTCCCGCCCATCCGACCGAGGGGCGCACCGCTTATCGTGCGGTTACGATGATCGCGAACATGTAGACAAATGACACAAAACTAACTTTTTAATTGAGCAAGTAGGAGTGGCACTGTGTATTAAGTGGGAAAGATCGTTATAAATAGAACACAGAATACGAAAAGGGTTATGAAGAGCATAATTAGAATTACAAGTTTGAAGAGATATAGGTACAAAATTTCTAGTATTTCTAATAGGAACAGCAAAGTTAATTTGGTTAATTAATTCAGAAGAATCAATTTCACCATTAATTAATTTGTGAAAAAAGGAAAATGATAGCATTATTCTACGATCACTCAGAGAAGGAAGATCTATTAGTAAAAGTCTACTACGATAAGACGGCAAATTATTGTTAGTGTCCCAGTTAAGACCTCTAAGTGCGAAGAGCAGAAATTGTTTTTGTACCGATTCTATTTTAATCTGATGAATTTCTTATTTCGGAAACCATATACAAGATCCATATTCCAGAATCGGTCGTACAAGAGAAGTGTACAGAGTTTTTGTTAAGTAGGGATCGTTAAACTCCTTCGACCAGCGCTTAATGAACCCCAAGACACCAGATGCTCGATTGGAAATTGAAGAAATATGCTTGTCAAACTTAAGCTTTGGGTCCATAACGATGCCCAAATCGTCAACCCATTCAATTCTATCTAGTGGTTTGTTGTCAAGAAAATATATGTTAAACAAGTGGAAACGTTGCAGTCGGACGCAACCGACTGCGGTATACTCGTTACCAGTATTAAAACCGGTAAAAACAGGCCTGATTGCAAAGGTGTACGGATGCGGCAGGGGTGTACGCTGTACCTTAAAGATTCTCCGATGCAGATGGGGATGCCACCAGCTATCTTCCTTCCAAATTTGATGACTCTAGCTCAAAGTATGTAAAAGTGGGGAAAGGGGGGCTGGGGGCGGATTGGGTGGGCAATGTCAATTGCTATCTTCATTCCAAATTTGATGACTCTAGCTCAAAGTTTGTAAAAGGTTTGGAAAGGGGGGCTGGGGTGGTATGGGTGGACGTGGCATCCAAGTTTTTGATGCAGATCTATGTGAAATGTCAATTGCTATCTTCATACCAAATTTGGTGACTCTAGATCAAAGTTTGTAAAAGGTGGGGAATGGGGGGCTGGGGGTGGTATGGGTGGGTGTGGCATCCAAATTTTTTCTGTAGATCTTTGTGGAATTTCAATTGCTATCTTCATACTAAATTTGGTGACTCTAGCTCGAAGTTTGTAAAAAGTGGGGAAAGGGGGGCTCCAAAACTTTGATGCAGATTTTTTGGGGTCGCTGCCAGCTATCTTCCTACCAAGTTTGGTGGCTCTATCTCCACAACTCTGGAAGATACAAGCATTCCCGTTTTTGACGAAGCGTTGGGGCGGATGGGGGCGGCTAGGGCATTATTGGTGGGCGTGGCATCCAAACTTTTGATGCAGTTTTTGGGGGGTCATCATCACCTATCTTGGCAACAAATTTGGTGGCTAAAGCTCAAAAACTGTGGAAGATATAGGCTCTTTTTACTTTAATTTGCGGGAGGCTGGGGGCGGAATGGGGGGCGTGGCTCCAAAATTTTTGATGCAGTTTTTGGAAGTTGCTAGTAGCTATCTGCTTACTAAATTTGGTAGTTCTAGCTGTAAGGGTGTGCGAAATATGTGGATTTATCGATTTTGAGTTATCGAAAGTATCGATTTGCCAGCCCCCCAGTTATCGTAGAACCCCCATCTTGACACTTTAATTTACTATCTCATAGATAAAGAGAATTGGAAAGTTTCAAGTCTCTAGCTTGAAGGGTGTGGAAAAAAGTTGCGAACATACAGCCGGACGGACGGACGGACGGACGGACACCATGACGGACATTGCACAAACCCAATATACTCTTGACCTTCGGTAACGAGTATAAAAAGGGCAAATATCTAAAAATGACATTTACTGCAATTAAGATTTAAAAAATTTACTTTACACCACATTTGAAAGTTGTCTAAATCTCTTTGAAGCTGTTGAGCAGCAAGGGGAGTTGCAGCCGACGTGCATAATTTTACATCATCAGCGTACATCAAAGCCCGAGAGAACTTTATAACTGATGGAAGATCGTTTATAAACAAAATAAATAACAAAGGACCAAGATGACTACCCTGTGGAACGCCTGAAGTGACCTGAACCGTCTTGGAAACGGACCCTTTAAATAAAACCCTCTGAGTTCTAAGAGTTAGGTAGTCTTTAATCCAAGGAACTAGAATATTTGAAAAGCCCAAGAGCTCTAGTTTATGTATTAGGAGATGATAATCTACAGAGTCGAAAGCCTTACTAAAATCAGTATAAATAACATCAGTCAGCAATTTGTCCTGAAAACCCTTGATAACAAATGAAGTAAATTCTAACAAGTTAGTGGTAGTATATTTTTGTTTCATAATTCCGTGCTGGCACGGTGAAATAATAGATTTGCAAAGGTGTTGAAGATGGGAGGTTATTAATTTTTCAAAAATCTTAGGAATAGCAGACAACTTGGAGATACCCCTATAATTTTGAACATTAGATTTGTTTCCTTTTTTATGGAGAGGAATAATAAATGACTCTTTCCAAATTTTTGGAAAGGAGCCTAACTCCAGGGACTAGTTAAACATTTTAAGCAACGGCTTTAAAAGACCATGAGCGCAGTGTCTAAGCACACAGCTTGGCACTCCGTCAGGTCCTGGGGAAAATATAGGTTTCAAAACATGAAGATTATTTAAAAGTGAGTTTTCAGTGATTTTCAGTCCAAAGATGCGATTCGAGCCATTAACCTGATAAGGGTAAGACAAACCGACTTGAGATTGACATGAGCTATAAGTCGTTTGAAAAAATTGGGCAAATATATTTGCAATCTCCTGATCAGAATTGGCCTTCGTTTCCTCAAAGAATACTTCCGTTGGGAGTGTCGATGACCTACGCTTCGCATTAACAAAATCAAAAAACCGCTTTGGATCCTGCTGAAATATAAGTTATAGGGGGAAGGTGTAAGAGGGGGAAAGTGTTAGAGGGAGAAAGAGAGAGTTAGTGTTAGAGAGAGTAAGTGTTAGAGGGTGAAAGTGCTATAGGGGGAAAGCGATCCTGCTTATATTATTATCAGAGCTGCAAGCCCCTGAAAAAACGGCAAGGGTTCGGTTCGGGTTCCGAACCCTAGGTTGAAAATTCGCAGAGGTTCCAAAACCGGGTTCTGAATATTTTGGAACCTCGGTTTCGGTTCCAAACCCTGGTTCGTCATGTGGCATGTCGGCTAATTAATTGAACGCTACAGTTTTTACACTGGCTTACTTTGGTCTGAGCGTTATACTCAAGAAACTCTTGTATTGAAGTCATTGTCAAACAACGTTAGATTCCCTAATGCCAAAAATAATACAAAACAGATCGCGACTTGCGCATGCCGTTCCGTTACAACGTCACGGGTGCCTTTCGAATGACGTTTGACGTTTTTCTTATATAAATTTGAGCCATACAAATGATACACAAAACAAGTAAATTTTACGATTTTTGGCAACCATGAAAAGAACACACGCTTTGCACATTTTTTAAATGCCGTTGCTTTTTAATTTTCAACCAATAGAACAACGCGAACGGTGTCGTCGCTGGTGTCGCCGCAGTAGATGACCAATTTTGTGGCGCCTTAATGCCGACTTATGCATCGACTGCGAGCAAACCATAACAACATATACATAAGTATAAGATCAAAACGCATTGGAAAAGTGTGCATAAATATATGTACATTCATATGTATGCATTTGATACATTCAATGTATGCACTCATAGCTAAAGGCCTATTTACTCTTGACTTAACTTAACTTAACTTAACGTAACTTAACGTAACTTAACTTAAGGAATGTATGCGTTTACTCTCAACTTAACTTAACTTAAGAAATCAGTGTGTCAGTGCTGTAGAATTATGTTAGCAGTGCTGTTAAACACAGAAAAATATATTGACCGCTCATTGGCGCATTTTGAATACAACGTTGCAACCAAGTTCTTTGGCAATTGCAGCCCAAACTTCTCTTTTTATACTCGATACCGAGGGTAAAGAGTATATTGGTTTTGTGCAATGTCCGTCATGGTGTCTGTCCGTCTGTCCGTCTGTCCGTCTGTCCGTCCGTATGGTTGCAAGTTTTTTCCACACCCTTCAAGCTAGAGACTTGAAACTTTCCAATTCTCTTTATCTATGGGATAGTAAATTAAAGTGTCAAGATGGGGGTTCTACGATAACTGGGGGGCTGGCAAATCGATAAATTCGATAACTCAAAACCGATAAATCCACATATTTCGCACATCCTTACAGCTATAAGTACCAAATTTGGTAAGAAGATAGCTATTAGCAACCCCCAAAAAACTGCATCAAAAATTTTGGAGCCACGCCCCCCATTCCGCCCCCAGCCCCCCGTCTTTTTAAGTCAAAATAGCCCATATCTCCCACAGTTTTTGAGCTATAGCCACCAAATTTGGTGCCAAGATAGGTGATGATGACCCCCTAAAAACCGCACCAAAAGTTTGGATGCCACGCCCACCAATACTGCCCTAGCCGCCCCCATCCGCCCCAACGCTTCGTCAAAAACGGAAATGCGTGTATCTTCCAGAGTTGTGGAGCTAGAGCCTCCAAATTTGGTGGGAAGATAGCTGTTAACGACCCCCAAAAATCTGCATCAAAGTTTTGGAGCCACGCCCACATATTACGCCCCCAGCCCCCCCGCATTTTGAAATCAGAAATGGCTATATCTCCCACAGTTTTTGAGCTATAGCCACCAAATTTGGTGCCAAGATAGGTGATGATGACCCCCTAAAAACTGCACCAAAAGTTTGGATACCACGCCCACCGATACTGCCCTAGCCTCCCCCATCCACCCCAACGCTTCGTCAAAAACGGGAATGAGTGTATCTTCCAGAGTTGTGGAGCTAAAGCCACCAAATTTGGTAAGAAGATAGCTGGCAACGACCCCCAAAAATCTGCATCAAAGTTTTGGAGCCACGCCCACATATTACGCCCCCAGCCCCCCCGCATTTTGAAATCAGAAATGGCTATATCTCCCACAGTTTTTGAGCTATAGCCACCAAATTTGGTGCCAAGATAGGTGATGATGACCCCCTAAAAACTGCACCAAAAGTTTGGATACCACGCCCACCGATACTGCCCTAGCCTCCCCCATCCACCCCAACGCTTCGTCAAAAACGGGAATGAGTGTATCTTCCAGAGTTGTGGAGCTAAAGCCACCAAATTTGGTAAGAAGATAGCTGGCAACGACCCCCAAAAATCTGCATCAAAGTTTTGGAGCCACGCCCTCCAATTCGGCCCCCTTTCTCAACTTTTTACAATTTTCGAGCTAGAGTCACCAAATTTGGTATGAAGATAGCAATTGACATTCCAAAAAGATCTGCATCAAAAATTTGGATGCCACGCCCACCCATACCACCCCCAACCCCCCTTTTCCCACTTTTTACAAACTTCGAGCTAGAGTCACCAAACTTTGTATGTAGATAGCAATTGATATTTCACAAAGATCTGCATCAAAAATTTGGATGCCACGCCCACCCATACCACCCCCAACCCCCCTTTCCCCAATTTTTACAAATTTTGAGCTAGAGTCACCAAATTTGGTATGAAGATAGCAATTGATATTTCACAAAGATCTGCATCAAAAATTTGGATGCCACGCCCACCCATACCACCCCCACCCAACCCCCCTTTCCCCAATTTTTACAAATTTCGAGCTAGAGTCACCAAATTTGGTATCAAGATAGCAATTGACATTTCACAAAGATCTGCAAAAAATTTTGATGCCACAACTACCCATACCGCCCCCAGCCCCCCTTTCCCTACATTTTACAAACTTTGAGCTAGAGTCACCAAATTTGGAAGGCAAATAGTTGGTGGCATCCCCATCTGCATCGGAGAATCTTTAAGGCAGCGTACACCCCTGCCGCATCCGTACCCCTTTGCATTCAGGCCTATTTTTACCGGTTTTAATACTGGTATCGAGTATGCCGCAGTCGGTTGCGTCCGACTGCAACGTTTCTACTTGTTTTAATTATATTTTTAAAGTCTTTTGACTTTTTATCATATAATAAAGCATGATTTTGTACTAAAATAATAAGTTTATCTTCATCCATTTGAATATTTGATTTTGTAAACATTTTGTAAAGAGCGTTAAACGTTTTGCATCACAGTTTTTGATCAGCTGTTTGATTTTCATGTTAATCAACACTGTTCAACTTAAGAACTTAACGTAAGAATCTGCAACCTGCAGGTTCAGAATATGATGGAATAAGTACTTATTTCATCATGGTTCAGAATTAAGTTAAGTTACGTTAAGTTAAGTTAAGTTAAGTCAAGAGTAAATAGGCCTTAACTCAGTTCTGTACAGAGTGCCGGGTTTATTTTTTGTGGCGACAGGCTGAAGCACAAGCTGAAACAGATCGTCACATTTGGTAACAAATGTACATGCATAACCATTTTCCACGAAATTGTGGGCGAGCGTCGGGCTTCATGCCGGGCGCGCACAGCCTGTATGCAAAATGCATGTACTTTGTATTTGGAACCGGTTGACAAAAATGGAACCGGTTCGGTTCACGGTTCCAATACATTGCTTGGGTTCGGTTCAGAGTTCGGTTCCACATACCAAAGAACCCGCAGAGAACCGGTTCCACAGGGTTCGGTTCCGGACCGGTGTGCAGCTCTGATTATTATATTAAAACACGCTTCTTTATGCGATTCTATACACGAGCGTCTATGAAATGCAGGTGGTATGTTAATTGATTGTCCCTCTTTCTAACGCACACCCAACTTGTTCGCTACTTACGTTTCTAACCTTTATTTGCATACATCTGTTTTGATTATTGCACTGACTTCTGTTTGACGTACGTTGCATTGTTAATCTGAAAGCAAGCAATAATGAATGAATGTTTTTGGTTATGAGTAGTTGTGATCAAAGGATCTGGAATCGAGAGGGCGCCTCTTTGACGTGCGTGGCATTGTAAACCTGTTTATGGTCATGAGGTGCAGTGTGCACAGGAAGAAAGGATAGAGAATAGAGAAAAGCGAACGCTTGTTCGATGTACTGGGGTTCTGTGAACAAGAGATTGGAATTTTCCTACGCAGCAGCAGCAGCAGTAGCAGCGGCAGGATCAATTCATTGATCTTTATGGCTGTGAGAATGACAGGATCAGGTTAAACTATTTAACCAATTATTGATAGAGTCAAGTGTGCTCCTGTTTTTAAATACGTTGCTCTGCACACGTGCATTATTATTGTCAACAACTACAACCTTCGTGGGGGGTTATGTGAACAAGGGATGGGAATTTTCATACGCAGCAGCAGCAGCAAGATCAACACATTGTTTTTAAACAAGAGTATTGATACTTGTAGATTAAGATTAAAATATATTAGAGGAGGAAAGTGTTAGAAGGAGAATGTGTGTAAGAGGGGGAAAGAGTTAGAGGGGGAAAGTGTTAGAGGGAGGAAGGCTTAGAGACAAGCTTGTGCATGCTTGAAGTGCGCTAGTCAAAGGTCAAGTACATTAGTTGACTAATATGTTATAGATATCACCGTCCTTGAGGATCAGTGAGCCAAGTACATCTATGAAATGCAGGTGGTATGTTAATTGATTGTCCCTCTTTCTAACGCACACCCAACTTGTTCGCTACTTACGTTTCTAACCTTTATTTGCATACATCTGTTTTGATTATTGCACTGACTTCTGTTACTTTTATAGAGCTAATTAGTATAACTTTTTAATTCTTTTTTTTAATTTATTTTGCTTTTACATTCTTTAAATTCTTTCTTCCTGCTCGCTAAAAGATTTTCGTCAAATGACACTTTTCATATTTAAGATATCCGTCAAACTATTTCTTATACTCGACTAAAATTATTTCATCAAACTCACATATCAAATAAATTTCTTAAATAAAGAAAATGAAAAAAGTAAGATGTTCTAAGCAGCTGCATTGTTTTTTTTTTTATACAAACGGTTTTTACTCTAATATGCTACTTACGATAAAAATGTATAAAGAATGTGTTTTGTACTCATTTACTGACTTCAAAAATTCTTCTATTGATGTTGTCTGATACCCTATCTTAATTTGTGTATTACTTAATCGTTTTCATCAACTTAGTATTCTTTTGATTTTTAAAAATTTTACGTTATGTTGTTAGCTATTTTGACTAGACTTTACGCCTAAAACGAGATAGATTGAATTATTGTCCTTAACACGTTAGCTTAATTTTAACAGGGAAATCGATCGGACATTGATTTTTACACTCGATACCGAAGGTAAAGAGTATATTGGGTTTGTGCAATGTCCGTCATGGTGTCCGTCCGTCCGTCCGTCTGTATGTTCGCAACTTTTTTCCACACCCTTCAAGCTAGAGACTTGAAACTTTCCAATTCTCTTTATCTATGGGATAGTAAATTAAAGTGTCAAGATGGGGGTTCTACGATAACTGGGGGGCTGGCAAATCGATAAATTCGATAACTCAAAACCGATAAATCCACATGTTTCGCACATCCTTTCAGCTAGAACTACCAAATTTGGTAAACAGATAGCTACTATCAACCACCAAAAAAGTGCATCAAAAATTTTGGAGCCACGCCCCCCCATTCCGCCCCCAGCCCCACCGCAATTTGAAATCAGAAATGGCTATATCTCCCACAGTTTTTGAGCTAGAGCCACCAAATTTAGTGCCAAGATAGGTGATGATGACCCCCCAAAAACTGCATCAAAAGTTTGGATGCCACGCCCACCGATACTGCCCTAGCCGCCCCCATCCACCCCAACGCTTCGTCAAAAACGGGAATGCGTGTATCTTCCAGAGTTGTGGAGCTAGAGCCTCCAAATTTGGTGGGAAGATAGCTGGTAACGACCCCCAAAAAACTGCATCAAAGTTTTGGAGCCACGCAATCCATTTCACCCCCCTTTCACCACTTTTTAAAATTTTCGAGCTAGAGTCACCAAATTTGGTGTGAAGATAGCAATTGATATTCCACAAAGATCTGCATCACAAATTTGGATGCCACGCCCACCCATAAGGCCCCAGCCCCCCTTTCCACACATTGTACAAACTTTGAGCTAGAGTCACCAAATTGGTATGAAGATAGCAATTAACATTCCACAAAGATCTGCAGCAAAAATTTGGATGCCACACCCACCCATACCGGCCTCAGCCCCCCATTCCCCACTTTTACAAATTTCGAGCTAGAGTCACCAAATTTGGTATGAAGATAGCAAATGACATTCCACAAAGATCTGCATCATAAATCTGGATGCCACGCGCTTCCATACCGCCCCCAGCCCCACCTTTCCCCATATTTTACAAACTTCGAACTAGAGTCACCAAATTTGGAAGGAAGATAGATGATGGCATCCCCATCTGCATCGGAAAATCTTTTAGGCAGTGTACACCTCTGCCGCATCCGTACCCCTCTGCAGTCAGTCCTCTTTTTACCGGTTTTAATACTGGTATCGAGTATGCCGCAGTCGGTTGCGTCCGACTGCAACGTTTCCACTTGTTCACATTATAATTGATTGCTTTAATATATTTTAACTGTCAACCTATATACCTTTCTACTTTCTTAGTGATTATGTTAGATTTTTATATTTCCAAACTCATTGCTTAAACTAAGAAAATTTCGTTATTAATTTCTTTTAATTGATGGATGGTAATATTTTATTTCATTATTCTCCTCATTTTTATTACATTTAATAAGGAAGTGCATTGAACTAGCTTAACAGTTCGAGATATGAGTCTTACACTGTTTCGAAAAGTATGACTTCGTTAGCTGTTTTAATTGTTTGTTTTGTTACATCTCACTTCCATTTTTTTCTTTCTTTTATTTTATTTATTTATTTTTTATTTTTATACTCGATACGGAAGGTAAAGAGTATATTGGTTTTATGCAATGTCCGTCATGGTGTCTGTCCGTCCGTATGGTTGCAAGTTTTTTCCACACCCTTCAAGATACAGACTTGAAACTCCAATTTTACAATTTTCGAGCTAGAGTCACCAAATTTGGTATGAAGATAGCAATTGACATTCCACAAAGATCTGCATCACAAATCTGGATGCCACGCCCACCCATAACGCCCCCAGCACCCCTTTCCACACTTATGTCAAATTTCGAGCTAGAGTCACCAAATTTGGTATGAAGATAGCAATTGATATTTCACAAAGATCTGCATCAAAAATTTTGATGCCACGCCCACCCATACCGCCCCCAGCCCCCCTTTCCCCACTTTTTACTAACTTCGAGCTAGAGTCACCAAATTTGGTATGTAGATAGCAATTGACATTCCACATAGATCTGCATCAAAAATTTGGATGCCTCGCCCACCCATACCGCCCCCAGCCCCCCTTTCCACACTTATTACAAATTTCGAGCTAGAGTCACCAAATTTGGTATGAAGATAGCAATTGACATTTCACAAAGATCTGCAACAAAAATTTTGATGCCACAACAAACCATAACGCCCCCAGCCCACCACCCCCCCCAGCACCCCTTATTGTCGCTAAAGGATTTGTTTTTATTGATCTGAGATATTTCGTAAATTCTTGAAACCATTGAAATGTGCTTAATTCTTCTTGAACCTTGCATTAATCTTGAATTTGGATGGCAAAATAAGGTTGTGATGTACTAAAGCTCGAGATGACTCAAAAGTCGGTATTTAACATAACGGGCATAAAATAATGTACGTTTACTATCACCGGATTGTTTTATACCCACTATATATTGTTATTTTCAGTTTTTTTTTTTCTTTCTTTGTTTTAATCGTTTTATACACCCTAGCTCTTGATCTTGTGCTTTGATTTTAGATTAGGGTCTGATTTTATTGTATACTGTTTGTGGAGGAGGCTCCAAAGAATAAGATTTGATTTGGTAATTGTATGGTATGATTTGTTTTTCTTTTTTTTGTGGTTGTATTGTAGAGCACTTCATGCGTGTATGTTAAACTAATAAAAAGAGCGCAATCAAGTCGTTTACAATATTTTTCACTAGCTTAGGATTCATGGTTTTAAGACCGTTTAGACTTCATGGTAAATAGTTTTTGCTAGGCTATTTTCTATTATGATTCTTGTGGGTTATAATTCGTACATTAAAAGAACGAGATAAAGTTGTTCTTGTTTAGGTCCACAATCTATTTTCTTGGTCCATTTTCCTTGGCATATAATACAGCAGGGAGTAAGATTTAAAAGTAGTATGTCATTTCATTCTGGTAATATTATTATTTTGTTTTTATTATGTTGTTATTTCATTTTTAATTTTATTCTTTTATGTTATTTGACTTTATATATTGCCTTTAAATTTAAGGGTTTTGCCTCTCAATTTTTGAACCGAGACATAGTATTTTTATTTCTGTAATGCATAAGCGTAAGCATCCTTGATCCCAGATAGTATGTTTATTCTTGATCAATATTTAGATCAGCACCGTAGGCTTCCTAGATCTGTGTGTCTGTATCTATGCAAACTATTTTATCAGATTTTAGGTATCGAGATTAAATTTTGCTCAGAATCTAATCGCTGCCTTAAACACATGAGTGTTACAACTTTCACACTTAAGGAGCATTAGATCTTTTCGTTTTAAAGAGTTTACTATTTGACGCTTTTAAGTACAATTTGCTTGCCTGAGCTTGGTAGGTTATACAGTTAAAACAATTAGTGGAAAGATGGAACTGTCTTATAGAATTTCTTATACATTATTAGTTGCTTCTTTCCCTATCGCTTATTCTCACGCACTTAATGGAATGTGCTGTATGTTCCTGATTGTTTGCTGATTATTGTTGTTAATTATTATTTTGTTTATTTATTTCTTTTACATCTCATTTAGTATTATTCTCTTATGTTTCTTTTTTCGCTTCACTTCTTTACTTACTTTAATAATTTATCATATGTTTCCTCTAATTTATATTCAATCGCCCTTTAATTGACAAAAACTGGGTGGCGGTAAGCTGTTAAAAACGGAAGGCAATTAATCTATAAAACTGATGGAACGGAACAGTTGTGATTATTTTTCATTTAAAATTAAAACAAGTGGAAACGTTGCAGTCGGACGCAACCGACTGCGGTATACTCGTTACCAGTATTAACGGTAAAAACAGGCCTGATTGAAAAGGTGTACGGATGCGGCAGGGGTGTACGCTGTACCTTAAAGATTCTCCGATGCAGATGGGGATGCCACCAGCTATCTTCCTTCCAAATTTGATGACTCTAGCTCAAAGTATGTAAAAGTGGGGAAAGGGAGGCTGGGGGTGGATTGGGTGGGTGTGGCATCCAAATATTTGCTGCAGATCTTTGTGCAATGTCAATTGCTATCTTCATTCCAAATTTGATGACTCTAGCTCAAAGTTTGTAAAAGGTTTGGAAAGGGGGGCTGGGGTGGTATGGGTGGGTGTGGCATCCAAGTTTTTGATGCAGATCTATGTGAAATGTCAATTGCTATCTTCATACCAAATTTGGTGACTCTAGCTCGAAGTTTGTAAAAAGTGGGGAAAGGGGGGCGGAATGGGTTGGTGTGGCTCCAAAACTTTGATGCAGATTTTTTGGGGTCGCTGCCAGCTATCTTCCTACCAAGTTTGGTGGCTCTAACTACTCAACTCTGGAAGATACAAGCATTCCCGTTTTTGACGAAGCGTTGGGGCGGATGGGGGCGGCTAGGGCATTATTGGTGGGCGTGGCATCCAAACTTTTGATGCAGTTTTGGGGGTCATCATCACCTATCTTGGCAACAAATTTGGTGGCTAAAGCTCAAAAACTGTGGAAGATATAGGCTCTTTTTACTTTAATTTGCGGGAGGCTGGGGCGGAATGGGGGGCGTGGCTCCAAAATTTTTGATGCAGTTTTTTGGGGGTTGCTAGTAGCTATCTGCTTACTAAATTTTGTAGTTCTAGCTGTAAGGGTGTGCGAAATATGTGGATTTATCGATTTTGAGTTATCGAATTTATCGATTTGCCAGCCCCCCAGTTATCGTAGAACCCCCATCTTGACACTTTAATTTACTATCTCATAAATAAAGAGAATTGGAAAGTTTCAAGTCTCTAGCTTGAAGGGTGTGGAAAAAAGTTGCGAACATACAGACGGACGGACGGACGGACACCATGACGGACATTGCACAAACCCAATATACTCTTGACCTTCGGTAACGAGTATAAAAAGTAGGCTGTTAAAATAAATATTTACTTATATTAAATTAAAATTTGAATTGATTTTTAGTAAACCGGCTTTTTTTTTCAAAATGTAGCTTTTAAAAGAATATATTAAGCTCATATCATATTTATTTAGATTTTCACATTGAGGTAACATCAGCCCAAGTCCCTCGATAGTGAGCTGCCGTTTACAGACGGTGAAGTAAATGGGATGCCGCTTTGTCGTTTCTCATAATCACAATTAAGCTGCCCGACGATGAAAATGAGTTCCTTTACGTTGTAAGTACTGTCACTGTTTGCAGCAGCCTGGCGTCTTCCAAAGACTCAAACACTCATCATCATCACTTGCCCCCCTACGGTGAAGCGATCCTCACCTGGACCATCACTCGTACACACATAAGTAACTTTTACCTAGATTATTTGAATAGTTCTGTTCTACTCTGTACCGATTTTGGATCTCCTGATTTCTATAATTCTCAGGTACTTTCCTAGGCTCACATCTTTAACTTCTAACACACCAGCCCACCAGCTGTTATGTGTGCAATATGCAGATATAACAGCCCACCAGTTTAACATCTATCAACAACCTGTTTTAAAACAGGTTGCTGTTTAGCTGTTATTTTTAAATAACAGTCAAACATCAACCTGTTTTTAAACCTGAAAAATCCCTGTTTTTAACATTAATACTGACACCCCCCTCCCCCAAACTGTTTTTAAACCGGAAAAAATAACAGTCAAACAACAACCTGTTTCTTGAAAACCAGAAAAAATAACAGCTCTCTATTTTAAACAGCAAAACAACCACCGGTTTCTAAAACCGAAAAACCTGTTTTTAACAGCTAAACAGCAACCTGTTTTTTGAAAACCACAAAAAAATAACATCAAAATAGCCCCTGGTTTTTAAAACCGGAAAAAATAACAGATCCCTGTTTTAAACAGCAAAACAATTACCTGTTCCTAAAACCGAAAAACCGGTTTTTCACAGCTAAACTGCCACCTGTTCTATGTTTTCTTGGCTAACCTCTTTTCAATATTATTGGCTGGGTTCTAGAATTGGAGTTGAAAGAGAAAATATTTGCCTGGGGAACGCCAGTTGGCTACCGAAAAATCACGAATTGATATTGCTGACAGATTTAAACTCTATTCAATAGCGTACTTTTAAGTCCCGGTTTTTTATCGACACGACTGTGGACTTGTTCTTTCATTTGGATGTTAAATTAAAGTTATAGTACGAAACGCAGCAGTATTGCGTTAGTACATTCGTTGGCTTTTGGTGAAAAAAAAAAAAAATAAATAAAATTTATAGCACTTTTTAAAAAATAGATTCGGTTCTCATACATTTTTTCGAAAAAATCACGAATTGACATTGCTGACAGATGTAAATTACTTTGTAAGGAAAAAAACAGGAAATTAAATTTGAGCCAATTAAAAATTTAATAAAATATCAGTAAAAGTCCGTAAAAAAGTAACAACTTTATTGATATGTTCTTTTTAAATAAAAAAATATAAAGGGGAATTAATAATAGAATAATATGTCTCCTGCCTGTATAAACCTTCATCGTCGATGAATGATTTGGTACCTGAGAGGTCTGTTGTGCCCCCTTCTAGTTCTATAACTCTTCCATCGGACATGGACACTGTACGAGAGCAAGTATTTTTTGATGAGTTGAGGGTTTCTTAGCCTTTAATACGTTTGATATGTTGTTCTAAGAAAAGAAACTTCGTTTCCTTGTAAAGGCTACGCATACTGCTATAATGTGAAAGGAGGATTCTCTCTCCCGATAAACATTTGTCTTGCCTGAGATCAGATGTCTTCGTTCAGCTCGCTTCCCGCTAAAGACTCTCGCTTTTCGTTAGCTTCTATCTTATGTAACGTTTAACGTACAAGTATTGATGAGCGGATGTTTTTGTAGCGGACAACGGAGTACGCGCTAGCTTCAACGGCTGTGGCTCGTCGGCTAAGTCGAGGGTATCAAAAGAATGAACCGTGTGCTACGTTGCTCCAGTCGTTATCTGATTATAAAATAATAATCAAAATAATAAAAAGGGTACTGTAACGTTTAACGTACAAGTATTGATGAGCGGATGTTATTGTAGCGGACAACGGAGTACGCGCTGGCTTCAACGGCTGTGGCTCGTCGGCTAAGTCGAGGGTATCAAAAGAATGAACCGTGTGCTACGTTGCTCCAGTCGTTATCTGATTATAATTAAATTCGCGTACTCTTTTACCAGTATAGTGGAACAGGGGGGAAGTGGAACAGGAGGGATGAGGAGGGAAGCACGTAAAACTTCTAAACTCAATGTAGACTATGCCAAAGGCTAATGATGCAAAGGCACAAGGTGTTGAAGTGCACACGCCCACCCTACCATGATCCTGATAATAGCCAACTCTATATATCGATTCAGGATCCCTAAAAGCGCCTATGGCAGCTAGCGCATCTCGTTCAAGTTAGACATGGTTCCAGTAAAACAAAGATAATTTAAGCAGACATAATTATATTCTTAACATAAATAACAAACGACCTAACATGACGCTAACCAAAAATAATAAGTAGAACAAAAACAGCAAGTGCTTAGAGCAGCTAAAATAAATAATAATAGATTATGAGAATAATTGATAAATATATAAATATTAAATAAATATGATCATGCATATGGATTACTTTATATACTTAAAATTACTCAGTTTTAAAATGATATGCGTTACGTTACTTGACTATTAAATCTTAAGTTCAAATATTAGTGCAAATGAAAACAAAGGCAAATTGGAACGTTAACTTTTTAGCACAAGTGTGTTTGCCTATGCTGCAAAACACATGTGTTCGTCCGCAAAGTCAAAGCGATCGGAGTTCAAGGTTAGTTAAGAGCGGATTTTGTAAACCTTGGGTTAATGCACGCAAAAGAGAAGCTTTCGCGGCATATTTTGTAAGGGAATTAATAGACTAAGAGCAATCACTTACAGCGGCGTTGTGTGTGTGTGTGTGTTGTTTTTTTCGTCGCTGAAGCTAGGGAAAAAGGTAATAAGAGAGGGGGGGGTCTAGAGCTTTAGGCTCTCTTAGCACAATCTCTTATCTTTGTTTGCATTTTCGCACATAACTTTAACTTTATTTAAAATTACTTTGCATATTTTGTGTTACTAATGTATTATGTATAAATCGCAATTGATTTTTAAATTACTTTAATTTTATTTTTTCTTTTTTTAATAATTGCTTGGTTTACTTTTATTTTATTTTATTTTTTTTTCTCGACACCACTTGCAAATTTTCTTTAACAATGGACCAATCACATTAACCACAAAAATAAACAAAAAATATGCAAAATATTACAACATTAATTTACACTTAAAAACAAAAAAAACTCAATAACCTCTCTCTTTGATTTTGTGTTTTTTTCTTTTCTTTTGTCGTGGCCGGTCTGTTACATAACAGGTAGAGGGTTATGTACGATTTCGGGCACTAATTCACTCAATAAAAAACAAGTGGAAACGTTGCAGTCGGACGCAACCGACTGCGGCATACTCGATACCAGTATTAAAACCGGTAAAAAGAGGCCCGACTGCAGAGGGGTGATGAGTCTAGCTCAAAGTTTGTAAGTTTGTTGGGAAAGGGGGGCTGGGGCGGTATTGGTGGGCGTGGCATCCAGATTTGTGATGCAGATCTTTGTGGAATGTCAATTGCTATCTTCATACCAAATTTGGTGACTCTAGCTCGAAATTTGTAAAAAGTGGGGAAAGGGGGGGCTGGGGGCGGTATGGGTGGGCGTGGCATCCAAATTTTTGATGCAAATCTTTGTGGAATGTCAATTGCTATCTTCATACCAAATTTGGTGACTCTAGCTCGAAATTTGAAAAAAGTGGGGAAAGGGGGGCTGGGGCCTTATGGGTGGGCGTGGCATCCAAATTTTTATACTCGATACCGAAGGTAAAGAGTATATTGGTTTTGTGCAATGTCCGTCATGGTGTCTGTCCGTCTGTCCGTCTGTCCGTCTGTCCGTCCGTATGTATGCAAGTTTTTTCCACACCCTTCAAGCTAGAGACTTGAAACTTTCCAATTCTCTTTATCTATGGGATAGTAAATTAAAGTGTCAAGATGGGGGTTCTACGATAACTGGGGGGCTGGCAAATCGATAAATTCGATAACCCAAAACCGATAAATCCACATATTTCGCACATCCTTACAGCTAGAAGTACCAAATTTGGTAAGAAGATAGCTATTAGCAACCTCCAAAAAACTGCATCAAAAATTTTGGAGCCACGCCCCCCATTCCGCCCCCAGCCCCCCCGCATTTTAAAGTCAAAAAAGACTATATCTCCCACAGTTTTTGAGCTATAGCCACCAAATTTGGTGCCAAGATAGGTGATGATGACCCTCTAAAAACTGCACCAAAAGTTTGGATGCCACGCCCACCAATACTGCCCTAGCCGCCCCCATCCGCCCCAACGCTTCGTCAAAAACGGGAATGCGTGTATCTTCCAGAGTTGTGGAGCTAGAGCCTCCAAATTTGGTGGGAAGATAGCTGTTAACGACCCCCAAAAAACTGCATCAAAGTTTTGGAGCCACGCCCCCCATTTCGCCCCCCTTCCCCACTTTTTACAATTTTCGAGCAATTTGTTTATGCAATTACAATCCAAAAATTTGATGCCCGCCCTACGCCCCAGCCCCCCCCCACTTTACCGAGCTAGAGTCACCAAATTTGGTATCTTGATAGCAATTGACATTCCACATAGATCTGCATCAAAAATTTGGATGCCTCGCCCACCTATACCGCCCCCAGCCCCCCTTTCCCCACTTTTTACAAACTTCGAGCTAGAGTCACCAAATTTGGTATGAAGATAGCAATTGACATTTAACAAAGATCTGCAACAAAAATTTTGATGCCACGCCCACCCATACCGCCCCCCAGCCCCCCTTTCCCTACATTTTACAAACTTTGAGCTAGAGTCACCAAATTCGGAAGGAATATAGCTGGTGGCATCCCCATCTGCATCGGAGAATCTTTAAGGCAGCTTACACCCCTGCCGCATCCGTACCCCTTTGCAATCAGGCCTCTTTTTACCGGTTTTAATATTGGTATCGAGTATGCCGCAGTCGATTGCGTCCGACTGCAACGTTTCCACTTGTTTATGCAGATCTTTGTGGAATGTCAATTGCTATCTTCATACCATACTTCTAGTTAAAAGTTTGTAAATGGTGGGGAAAGGGGGGCGAAATGGGTGGGCGTGGCACCAAAACTTTGATGCAGATTTTTGGGGGTCGTTGCCAGCTATCTTCCTACCAAATTTGGTGGCTCTAGCTCCACAACTCTGGAAGATACACGCATTTCTGTTTTTGACGAAGCGTTGGGGTGGATGGGGGCGGCTTGGGCAGTATTGGTGGGCGTGGCATCCAAACTTTTGATGCATTTTTTGGGGGTCATCATCACCTATCTTGGCACTAAATTTGGTGGCTATAGCTCAAAAACTGTGGGAGATATAGCCATTTCTGATTTCAAATTGCGGGGGGGCTGGGGGCGGAATGGGTGGGTGTGGCTCCAAAACTTTGATGCAGTTTTTTGGGGGTCGTTACCAGCTATCTTCCCACCAAATTTGGAGGCTCTAGCTCCTCAACTCTGGAAGATACACGCATTCCCGTTTTTGACGAAGCGTTTGGGTGGATGGGGGCGGCCAGGGCAGTATCGGTGGGCGTGGCATCCAAACTTTTGATGCACTTTTTGGGGGGTCATCATCACCTATCTTGGCACTAAATTTGGTGGCTATAGCTCAAAAACTGTGGGAGATATAGCCATTTCTGATTTCAAATTGCGGTGGGGCTGGGGGCGGAATGGGGGGGCGTGGCTCCAAAATTTTTGATTCAGTTTTTTGGAGGTTGCTAATAGCTATCTGCTGACCGAATTTGGTAGTTCTAGCTGTAAGGATGTGCGAAATATGTGTATTTATCGGTTTTGAGTTATCGAATTTATCGATTTGCCAGCCCCCCAGTTATCGTACAACCCTCATCTTGACACTTTAATTTACTATCCCATAGATAAAGAGAATTGGAAAGTTTCAAGTCTCTAGCTTGAAGGGTGTGGAAAAAAGTTGCGAACATACGGACGGACAGACGGACAGACGGACGGACATCATGACGGACATTGCACAAACTCAATATACTCTTTACCTTCGGTATCGAGTTTAAAAAACCATAAAACAACAAAAAACTTCTCCACGACGCTAATGTTGTTCTTATTTAGAACAAGACTATTTTGTAGTTCTTCGCGACCACATATTTAAGTTAATTCTGCAACTTCCTCACGCGGGGGTTGCTCTGCTTGCGAGTTCAACTGCGGACTGGTGAGTGAAGCCCATAGGGAGCGGTAGAAGAAGAGAGCGCTGGTTGGCTGGAGTTGTTGGGGACAGCTGTTCTGTTGAGTCCCAAGACGAATATTGTTGGGCCTTTATTCGGCAGTTGGATACTTGAAATGGTTCTTAATGTCAAGCCAAATAGTAGATCTATTCAACCGATACGTTAATAACCAACACAAAGGGGATTTATATCGAGGCAAATGAAGTTATGGCCAAAACGACCCGCCAATTCTGATAAATATATAGATTGGAAAAATAATCAGAATTGCGAACGCAAAAAAAAATTAACTTTTAATTACCTATTAAGTTGAGAATCAGCACTCAAATAATTTTGCAGGCTACGGCTTTTACATCCAAGTATAATCCTAACCAAAAAAAAATAAGTGTTCCAGTTATTGGAATACAAAAAAAAATTAATTAATCAATCTCTTCGCTTACGTCTTTACACTGATCCAGTGGCACTTTTCGTTATTATACTCGATACCGAAGGTAAAGAGTATATTGAGTTTGTGCAATGTCCGTCATGGTGTCTGTCCGTCTGTCCGTCTGTCCGTCTGTATGAACGCAACTTTTTTCCACACCCTTCAAGCTAGAGACTTGAAACTTTCCAAATCTCTTTATCTATGGGATAGTAAATTAAAGTGTCAAGATGGGTGTTCTACGATAACTGGGGGGCTGGCAAATCGATAAATTCGATAACTCAAAACCGATAAATCCACATATTTCACTCATCCTTACAGCTAGAAGTACCAAATTTAGTAAGAAGATAGCTACTAGCAACCCCCAAAAAACTGCATCAAAAATTTTGGAGCCACGCCCCCCCATTCCGCCCACAGCCCCCCCGAATTTTAAAGTAAAAAAAGCCAATATCTCCCACAATTTTTGAGCTATAGCCACCAAATTTGGTGCCAAGATAGGTGATGATGACCCCTCAAAAACTGCATCAAAAGATTGGATGCCACGCCCACCAATACCGCCCAAGCCGCCCCCATCCCCCCCAACGCTTCGTCAAAAACGGGAATGCGTGTATCTTCCAGAGTTGTGGAGCTAGAGCCTCCAAATTTGGTGGGAAGATAGCTGGTAACGACCCCCAAAAAACTGCATCAAAGTTTTGGAGCCACGCCCACCCATTCCGCCCCCAGCCCCCTGCATTTTGAAATCAGAAATGGCTATATCTCCCACAGTTTTTGAGCTAGAGCCACCAAATTTGGTGCCAAGATAGGTGATGATGACCCCCTAAAAACTGCATCAAAAGTTTGGATGCCACGCCCACCAATACTGCCCTAGCCGCCCCCATCCACCCCAACGCTTCGTCAAAAACGGGAATGCGTGTATCTTCCAGAGTTGTGGAGCTAGAGCCTCCAAATTTGGTGGGAAGATAGCTGGTAACGACCCCCAAAAACTCTGCATCAAAGTTTTGGAGCCACGTCCTCCATTTCGCCCCCCTTTCCCCCTTTTTTTCAATTTTCGAGCTAGAGTCACCAAATTTGATATGAAGATAACAATTGACATTCCACAAAGATCTGCATCACAAATTTGGATGCCACGCCCACCCTTACCACCCCCAGCCCCCCTTTCCCCATCTTTTACAAACTTCGAGCTAGAGTCACCAAATTTGGTATATAGATAGCAATTGACATTCCACAAAGATTTGCATCAAAAATTTGGATGCCACGCCCACCCATACCGCCCCCAGCCCCCCTTTCCCCACTTATTACAAATTTCGAGCTAGAGTCACCAAATTTGGTATGAAGATAGCAATTGACATTCCACAAAGATTTGCATCAAAAATTTGGATGCCACGCCCACACATACCGCCCCCAGCCCCCCCTTTCCCCACCTTTTACAAATTTTGAGCTAGAGTCACCAATTTTGGTATGAAGATAGCCGGTGGCATCCCCATACTGCATCGGAGAATCTTTAAGGCAGCGTAAGCCCTTCGCATCCGTACCCCTTTGCATTCAGGCCTCTTTTTTACCGGTTTTAATTCTGGTATCGAGTATGCCGCAGTCGGTTGCGTCCGACTGCAACGTTTCCACTTGTTTTAAGATGTATTCTTCTATTCGGGGCGGAGACAAATCAACAAATCAAAAACCATGAAAATTGGTCCAGCAGATCTCGAGTTATAAGTGTTGTAACAAACCCGACTTTGTTTTATATATACCTCATGGAAATAAGTATATGTGCACAACATTTTTTGTCTTTATCTCTTTTAAAAGTAACGGTACATTTATTTTTGGTACACACAATTTTTCTGTTTGAGCCTACTGCAAGAGTTATTTTGCAAAATTCCTCTTTCGTCACCATTCGCGGTACCGTTATCATAGTTTTATGTGGCATCGGGCAATATTCATAGGAAAGAAGTATATGTGCAATGTGACATTAGTAGGTATTTGGCAAATTTCGCGATCACATACAAGTGCTTCAGTGATTTCTTAATTATTTTTATACTCGATACCGAAGGTAAAGAGTATATTGGTTTTGTGCAATGTCCGTCATGGTGTCTGTCCGTCTGTCCGTCTGTCCGTCCGTATGTATGCAAGTTTTTTCCACACCCTTCAAGCTAGAGACTTGAAACTTTCCAATTCTCTTTATCTATGGGATAGTAAATTAAAGTGTCAAGATGGGGGTTCTACGATAACTGGGGGGCTGGCAAATCGATAAATTCGATAACCCAAAACCGATAAATCCACATATTTCGCACATCCTTTTAGCTAGAAGTACCAAATTTGGTAAGAAGATAGCTATTAGCAACCTCCAAAAAACTGCATCAAAAATTTTGGAGCCACGCCCCCCCATTCCGCCCCCAGCCCCCCGCATTTTAAAGTCAAAAAGACTATATCTCCCACAGTTTTTGAGCTATAGCCACCAAATTTGGTGCCAAGATAGGTGATGATGACCCCCTAAAAACTGCACCAAAAGTTTGGATGCCACGCCCACCGATACTGCCCTAGCCGCCCCCATCCACCCCAACGCTTCGTCAAAAACGGGAATGCGTGTATCTTCCAGAGTTGTGGAGCTAGAGCCTCCAAATTTGGAGAGAAGATAGCTGCTAACGACCCCCAAAAAACTGCATCAAAGTTTTGGAGCCACGCCCACCCATTACGCCCCCAGCCCCCCGCATTTTGAAATCAGAAATGGCTATATCTCCCACAGTTTTTGAGCTATAGCCACCAAATTTGGTGCCAAGATAGGTGATGATGACCCTCTAAAAACTGCACCAAAAGTTTGGATGCCACGCCCACCAATACTGCCCTAGCCGCCCCCATCCGCCCCAACGCTTCGTCAAAAACGGGAATGCGTGTATCTTCCAGAGTTGTGGAGCTAGAGCCTCCAAATTTGGTGGGAAGATAGCTGTTAACGACCCCCAAAAAACTGCATCAAAGTTTTGGAGCCACGCCCCCCATTTCGCCCCCCCCTTCCCCACTTTTTACAATTTTCGAGCTAGAGTCACCAAATTTGGTATGAAGATAGCAATTGACATTCCACATAGATCTGCATCAAAAATTTGGATACCTCGCCCACCCATACCGCCCCCAGCCCACCTTTCCCCACTTTTTACAAACTTCGAGCTAGATTCACCAAATTTGGTATGTAGATAGCAATTGACATTCCACATAGATCTGCATCAAAAATTTGGATGCCTCGCCCACCCATACCGCCCCCAGCCCCCCTTTCCCCACTTTTTACAAACTTCGAGCTAGAGTCACCAAATTTGGTATCTTGATAGCAATTGACATTCCACATAGATCTGCATCAAAAATTTGGATGCCTCGCCCACCCATACCGCCCCCAGCCCCCCTTTCCCCACTTTTTACAAACTTCGAGCTAGAGTCACCAAATTTGGTATGAAGATAGCAATTGACATTTAACAAAGATCTGCAACAAAAATTTTGATGCCACGCCCACCCATACCGCTTCCAGCCCCCCTTTCCCTACATTTTACAAACTTTGAGCTAGAGTCACCAAATTCGGAAGGAATATAGCTGGTGGCATCCCCATCTGCATCGGAGAATCTTTAAGGCAGCTTACACCCCTGCCGCATCCGTACCCCTTTGCAATCAGGCCTCTTTTTACCGGTTTTAATACTGGTATCGAGTATGCCGCAGTCGGTTGCGTCCGACTGCAACGTTTCCACTTGTTTTTCTTTGATTTACTAAACCAATTAAAGGATCACTTTTCGGTTTCAGTGCTTTAATAGAGCACGTTAAATCGCGCACACCTTCTCCCTGACAAGTCTTTGAAAGGAAAAAACATGCGGTCAGAAATTTGGTTGCTACAAGCGACAAAGTTGAACCAATTTATTTCACCTTTATATTCGTATTTGTAATTGTGATTGTAAGCTGCCTTAAAGATTCTCCGATGCAGATGGGATGCCACCAGCTATATTCCTTCCGAATTTGGTGACTCTAGCTCAAAGTTTGTAAAATGTAGGGAAAGGGGGGCTGGAAGCGGTATGGGTGGGCGTGGCATCAAAATTTTTGTTGCAGATCTTTGTTAAATGTCAATTGCTATCTTCATACCAAATTTGGTGACTCTAGCTCGAAAATTGTAAAAAGTGGGGAAGGGGGGCGAAATGGGGGGCGTGGCTCCAAAACTTTGATGCAGTTTTTTGGGGGTCGTTAACAGCTATCTTCCCACAAAATTTGGAGGCTCTAGCTCCACAACTCTGGAAGATACACGCATTCCCGTTTTTGACGAAGCGTTGGGGCGGATGGGGGCGGCTAGGGCAGTATTGGTGGGCGTGGCATCCAAACTTTTGGTGCAGTTTTTAGAGGGTCATCATCACCTATCGTGGCACCAAATTTGGTGGCTATAGCTCAAAAACTGTGGGAGATATAGCCATTTCTGATTTCAAAATGCGGGGGGGGGCTGGGGGCGTAATGGGTGGGCGTGGCTCCAAAACTTTGATGCAGATTTTTGGGGGTCGTTAACAGCTATCTTCCCACCAAATTTGGAGGCTCTAGCTCCACAACTCTGGAAGATACACGCATTCCCGTTTTTGACGAAGCGTTGGGGTGGTTGGGGGCGGCTAGGGCAGTATCGGTGGGCGTGGCATCCAAACTTTTGGTGCAGTTTTTAGGGGGTCATCATCACCTATCTTGGCACCAAATTTGGTGGCTATAGCTCAAAAACTGTGGGAGATATAGTCTTTTTTGACTTTAAAATGCGGGGGGTGAGGGGGTCCAAAATGATTGATGAGCTTTTTGTGCTAATCTTCTTACCAAATTTGGTACTTCTAGCTGTAAGGATGTGCGAAATATGTGGATTTATCGGTTTTGGGTTATCGAATTTATCGATTTGCCAGCCCCCCAGTTATCGTAGAACCCCCATCTTGACACTTTAATTTACTATCCCATAGATAAAGAGAATTGGAAAGTTTCAAGTCTCTAGCTTGAAGGGTGTGGAAAAAACTTGCATACATACGGACGGACAGACGGACAGACGGACAGACACCATGACGGACATTGCACAAAACCAATATACTCTTTACCTTCGGTATCGAGTATAAAAACATAAATAAAAGCGCATACAGTTTTACATCCACTTGAGAGGTTGGGATGTAAGGCTTGCCTACTTTTAGGGCTTGTCCTAAAATCAAATAGAGGCGACAAGCGGCATATTACACTTATTGTGCCTTTTTCTACGTCACACTTCGGCTCATACCCTTTTAGGAGTGTCACTGCCCTCAACCTTGCTTGCGTGCTTATTTTGTCGTACCCTGCTATATTAACGTGACTCGGGTACGATCTAGAAAATTTAATAAGTAGTGATTATCGAAAACTCAATCAAAGATACGTTTAAAAGACATTATGGAGGTAATGTTCAATCAATTGTTTAGCTAGAACAATCAGCAATATAATAGGACAGCTAAAATTACATACATAAAAGTAAATCTTATAATTGTTAAAATGTTTTAAGACATTGTCTTTAGTCATATAAAAATCTTTGCAAATGATTATGTGTGTATAAGCAAACATAATATTTTAATGAGAAGGGCTGCTCACCAAACCGGAAAACTTAAACTTTTCAATAATAGAAATACAAAATAAAATCCCTATAACATAGATATTGAATGACGATGAGGGTGCCGAACTTAATGACATTTTCTAGAAAGAGAAAATTGAAAAAAACAGGTACGCACACACTTGGTTGAAAAAATAATAATAAGAAAAAACGGATAAATTGATAGGGGCTTTAAATGGGAACAACTCATGGAAAAATGTGTAGTACATAGTAGACTCGACTATGACTTCACGATTTAATGTAAGCCATAATAACAATTTTGGGTGGTGCATTGTTCGATCAAATTTCCCCCGAATACTTTATACATTTTTTTAATAGCTCTTGATACTTGATAGTCATTGTCTAATGTTTTTATATCCAAATAATATGTTATGTGGGCTGGTGTGTTAGAAGTTAAAGATGTGAGCCTAGGAAAGTAGCTGGGAATAATAGAAATCAGGGGATCCAAAATCGGTGCAGAGTAGAACAGAACTATTCAAATAAGACGGCTAGACGCAAACCGTACCTAATCTAGGTAAAAGTTACTTATGTGTGTACGAGTGATGGTTCAGGTGAGGATCGCTTCGCCGTAGGGGGGCAAATGATGATGATGAGTGTTTGACCCTTTGGAGGACGCCAGGCTGCTGCAAACAGTGATAGTACGTAAATCGTAAAGGAACTCATTTTCATCGTCGGGCAGCTTAATTGTGATTATGAGAAACGACAAAGCGGCATCCCATTTACTTCACCGTCTGTAAACGGCAGCTCACTATCGAGGGACTTGGGCTGATGTTACCTCAATGTGAAAATCTAAATAAATATGATATGAGCTTAATATATTCTTTTAAAAGCTACATTTTCGAAAAAAAAGCCGGTTTACTAAAAATCAATTCAAATTTTAATTTAATATAAGTAAATATTTATTTTAACAGCCTACTTTTTTAATTTTTAAATGAAAAATAATCACAACTGTTCCGTTCCATCAGTTTTATAGATTAATTGCCTTCCGTTTTTAACAGCTTACCGCCACCCAGTTTTTGTCAATTAAAGGGCGATTGAATATAAATTAGAGGAAACATATGATGAATTATTAAAGTAAGTATAGAAGTGAAGCGAAAAAAGAAACATAAGAGAATAATACTATATGAGATGTAAAAGAAATAAATAAACAAAATAATAATTAACAACAATAATCAGCAAACAATCAGGAACATACAGCACATTCCATTAAGTGCGTGAGAATAAGCGATAGGGAAAGAAGCAACTAATAATGTATAAGAAATTCTATAAGACAGTTCCATCTTTCCACTAATTGTTTTAACTGTATAACCTACCAAGCTCAGGCAAGCAAATTGTACTTAAAAGCGTCAAATAGTAAACTCTTTAAAACGAAAAGATCTAATGCTCCTTAAGTGTGAAAGTTGTAACACTCATGTGTTTAAGGCAGCGATTAGATTCTGAGCAAAATTTAATCTCGATACCTAAAATCTGATAAAATAGTTTGCATAGATACAGACACACAGATCTAGGAAGCCTACGGTGCTGATCTAAATATTGATCAAGAATAAACATACTATCTGGGATCAAGGATGCTTACGCTTATGCATTACAGAAATAAAAATACTATGTCTCGGTTCAAAAATTGAGAGGCAAAACCCTTAAATTTAAAGGCAATATATAAAGTCAAATAACATAAAAGAATAAAATTAAAAATGAAATAACAACATAATAAAAACAAAATAATAATATTACCAGAATGGAATGACATACTACTTTTAAATCTTACTCCCTGCTGTATTATATGCCAAGGAAAATGGACCAAGAAAATAGATTGTGGACCTAAACAAGAACAACTTTATCTCGTTCTTTTAATGTACGAATTATAACCCACAAGAATCATAATAGAAAATAGCCTAGCAAAAACTATTTACCATGAAGTCTAAACGGTCTTAAAACCATGAATCCTAAGCTAGTGAAAATTATTGTAAATTTCTTGATTGCGCTCTTTTTATTAGTTTAACATACACGCAAAAAGTGCTCTACAATACAACCACAAAAAAAAAAAAAAACAAATCATACCATACAATTACCAAATCAAATCTTATTCTTTGGAGCCTCCTCCACAAACAGTATACAATAAAATCAGACCCTAATCTAAAATCAAAACACAAGATCAAGAGCTAGGGTGTATAAAACGATTAAAACAAAATAAGAAAAAAAAAAAAAACTGAAAATACCAATATTTAGTGGGTATAAAACAATCCGGTGATAGTAAACGTACATTATTTTATGCCCGTTATGTTAAATACCGACTTTTACGTCATCTCGAGCTTTAGTACATCACAACCTTATTTTGCCATCCAAATTCAAGATTAATGCAAGGTTCAAGAAGAATAGAGCACATTTCAATGGTTTCAAGAATTTACGAAATATCTCAGATCAATGAATAACAAATCCTTTAGCGACAATAAGTTTTGAGCACTAAAGAAAATGAATCTCTTTAAGAAATAATTATAATAATTAAATGAAAAAATAAGACCTAATAACATGGCATCTAGAACAAATAGGTTTTGTTCTTATTAAAATTAATAAAGCACCTACAAGAAAAAAAAATAAATAAATAAATAAATAAAATAAAAGAAAGAAAAAAATGGAAGTGAGATGTAACAAAACTGCAACTATCACAGTTAAGGAACAGTAGTAGTAGATACTTAACCCTTAAATTAAAACAGCTAACGAAGTCATACTTTTCGAAACAGTGTAAGACTCATATCTGGAACTGTTAAGCTAGTTCAATGCACTTCTTTATTAAATGTAATAAAAATTAGGAGAATAATGAAATAAAATATTACCATCCATCAATTAAAAGAAATTAATAACGAAATTTTCTTAGTTTAAGCAATGAGTTTGGAAATATAAAAATCTAACATAATCACTAAGAAAGTAGAAAGGTATATAGGTTGACAGTTAAAATATATTAAAGCAATCAATTATAAAGTGAAAAATCAATGTCCGATCGATTTCCCTGTTAAAATTAAGCTAACGTGTTAAGGACAATAATACAATCTATCTCGTTTTAAGCGTAAAGTCTAGTCAAAATAGCTAACAACATAACATAAAATTTTTAAAAATCAAAAGAATACTAAGTTGATGGAAACGATTAAGCATTACACAAATTAAGATAGGGTATCAGACAACATCAATAGAAGAATTTTTGAAGTCAGTAAAAGAGTACAAAACACATTTTTATCGTAAGTAGCATACTGGGAAAGAGAATAGTAAAAACCGTTTGTATAAAAAAAAAAACAATCCAGCTGCTTAGAACATCTTACTGTTTTCATTTTCTTTATTTTTAGAAATTTATTTGATATGTGAGATTGATGAAATAATTTTAGTCGAGTATAAGAAATAGTTTGACGGATATCTTAAATATGAAAAGTGTCATTTGACGAAAATCTTTTAGCGAGCAGACGGAAAGTTAAGGAAAAGATTATTTGTTAAGCCTAAAAGATTTCCTTAAAGAATTTAAAGAATGTAAAAGCAAAATACATTATTACTGAGATAGAACAGAATCGAATATATGGGTATTAAAAAACAAAAAAAAATAAATAATAATAAATTCAATTAACGATGAAGTATAAATATTAAGATCTAAATTATTTTGTTAAAACATGATTTATTATACCAGCTACACGAACTTCTTTAAGCTTTCAAAATAGTGACATACATATGTATATAGTGAGTACTAGAACTTAGGCTTATAATATAGATTTGAAAAAGCTTTTTATCAAGCCGAAACAAAATCATGGAGTATGACTTGTGTGTTCTACCGGCTATAACTATATGTCATTAATATAAATGTTCGGTGTTTGTGGTTGCTTAATCCCTCAACGGAACAAGCTTAATATAATTCTCAAATTTAACGTACTGCAAAAATCTATGAAAAAAAAAAAAATAAAATAAAATTAAAGCATACCTATATGAAAAACATAATTTGATAGTATTTTAACAAAGAAAAAAAAATTAAAAAGTTATACTAATTAGCTCTATAAAAGTAACAGAAGTCAGTGCAATAATCAAAACAGATGTATGCAAATAAAGGTTAGAAACGTAAGTAGCGAACAAGTTGGGTGTGCGTTAGAAAGAGGGACAATCAATTAACATACCACCTGCATTTTATAGGCGCTCGTCCTACGAATGTACTGCCCTTTGACTAGCGTACTTCAAAAAAGCAAAATCTTGTCTCAACCCTTTTATCCTTTGGATCACTGGTTTTCACAACCATAAACATTAATTGTTTATGTTTTGCCTGCAGGTGTGCAAGGCAACGCACGTCAAATAGGCGCCCTCTCGACTCTCTCTTATCTACTTATTCGTAGCTAAGAAACCTGCGCACAGTTGACTCTCTCTCTCTTATCTACTAACTTGTAGCTAAGAAACCTCAATAGTTTCAAAGGCAATGTACTTGGCTCCCTGATCCTCACGGACGGTGATATCTATAACATATTAGCCAACTAATGTACTTGACCTTTGACTAGCGCACTTCAAGCATGCACAAGCTTGTCTCTAAGCCTTCCTCCCTCTAACACTTTCCCCCTCTAGCTCTTTCCCCCTCTTACACATATACTCCTTCTAACACTTTCCCCCTCTAACTCTTTCCTCCTCTAACATATTTTAATCTTAATCTACAAGTATCAATACTCTTGTTTAAAAACAATGTGTTGATCTTGCTGCTGCTGCTGTTGCTGCGTAGGAAAATTCCCATCCCTTGCTTACATAACCCATCACAAAGGTTGTTGTTGTTGTTGCTATTGACCATAACAATGCAACGTACATCGAACAAGCGCTCGCTTTTCTTTATTCTCTATCCTTTCTTCCTTTGCACACTGCTCCTCATAGCCATAAACATTAATTGTTTATGTTTTGCCTGCAGGTGTGCAAGGCAACGCACGTCAAACAGGCGCCCTCTCGACTCTCTCTTATCTACTTATTCGTAGCTAAGAAACCTGCGCACAGTTGACTCTCTCTCTCCTTTCTACTAACTTGTAGCTAAGAAACCTTAATAGTTTCAAAGGCAATGTACTTGGCTCACTGATCCTCATGAACGGTGATATCTATAACACATTAGTCAAGTAATGTACTTGACCTTTGACTAGCGCACTTCAAGCATGCACAAACGTGTCGCTAAGTCTTCTAACACTTTCCCCCTCTAACACTTTCTCCCTCTAACACCATCTCCCTCTAACACTTTCCCCCTTTTACACCTTCTCCCTCTTTCACTTTCTCCCGCTAACTCTTTATAATCTTAACCTACAAGAATAAATACTCTTGTTTAAAAACAATGTGTTGATCTTGCTGCTGCTGCTGCATTTGAAAATTCCCATCCCTTGTTCACATAACCCCCCACGAAGGTTGTAGTTGTTGCCAATAATAATGCACCTGTGCAGAGCAACGTATTTAAAAACAGGAGCACACTTGACTCTATCAATAATTGGTTAAATATTTTAACCTGATCCTGTCATTCTCACAGCCATAAAGATCAATGAATTGATCCTGCTGCTGCTACTGCTGCTGCTGCTGCGTAGGAAAATTCCCATCTCTTCTTCACAGAACCCCAGTACATCGAACAAGCGTTCGCTTTTCTCTATTCTCTATCCTTTCTTCCTGTGCACACTGCACCTCATGACCATAAACAGGTTAACAATGCCACGCACGTCAAACAGGCGCACAATTGACTCTAACACTAGTTAGGTAAATAACCAAATCTGTTCCTCTGATCACTGCTTCTCAAGAATCTTGTTGCTATTGTCCTTAAGAATGCCATCTATGATTGTGGCTTGCTTGCAGGTGTATAATGCAACGCAGGTTTAACAGGCGCACACTTGACTCCAAATCCTATGATCACTAATTCTCAGAGATGCTGCTGATAAAGTGGTGGCCTGGGAATGTTAATCCTTTGTTCTCCACCCTAGTCTAATTAAAGCGGGACACGATCATGGGAAAAAAAGGGTCATAAATTATCATATTGAAGGGGGCGATAAAAGGGTAAAAAAACAAGGGGGCATTAAAAGGGTCATAAAATTTAATGGGGTCATAAATTGTCGGCATCCTTTTGAGTTAGAACCAACAGTTTCCTACTACTACTGTGCATTGATACTCTGCTCGTCACTTATTAAGTTTCTAGCATAGCCTTTCAGTTTTGTTTTCATTAGGCTCACCGCATTAATTTCATGGCCGCCTTTCAACGATTCTACTAGGACTAATGCATCAAGGAAACTTCTTAAGTTTTGAGCTTGTCCATCGAATTCTGGCAATGGAGAAGAGGCTAGCCTCAAAAATTCAACTAAATTTTGTGCCATGATGGGTTTTTCTGAATCTGTATCTTTGCCTTCTGTTTGCTCCATTAGCTGAGATTTGTCAAATGTGGCTATTTTATTTACTTCATTTGGGAGAAATATGACAAGCTCATGCCTCTCCGAAATATATACAAGGTTTTCTCTTTATCGTTTTAAGATTTCTTGACCTTGCGTCATTTGAAGTGAATCAGCTTTGTGAGCGTTGGTAAGTATAATTTTTCTAACGTTGTTATAAGTGTTTACCAACAGATCTAAATGTTTTGACTTCGTTTCATTTGAAATCTGTGCACTTTTGTTAAGGAACTTGAAAGATTTATCAAATTCTGTTCTTTGGTTTATAACGTACTAGTGGACCCAGACCACGCGTCGCTGTGGTGCTTTTTGATGTGTTCTCTGTGAATAAAGCACATAATAGAATATAACCTTAAATTCGATTTTAGTACGCCATGTTAGTAGCCTGCGGAAGACGCCAAGCTTGAGTAGCCCGTCTGTTGACGTCGAGCTTGAGACTGTTCGGGTGTCTCCATAGCCTGTTGAGATGCCATATATTCAGCATGCTGTCGACGCCGAGCTTGGGACTGCTCTGGTATCTCGGCAGCACTGTGAGCTGCCTCACGCTCTGCCTATTCAAGCCTTCGCAGTTCGGCTTGTGGAAACGTCTCGTAAAGTCTAGCTATTTTCATAGTTCGAGCTTTATTAGAGCTTTGAGAAAGATTAGACTTACGCTGTTGTGGCATAATTCCTAGCACGTGGTTTTTTTTCTCTACACTTCCAAAAAATACACTTGATTGCTTTGCTGTGTTTACAAAATTCTATTTTAATAAACTCAATAAGAAAATATCTTGACAGATAAGACAAAGTGGGCAAAGTGTGGCGTGGCAAGTTTTTTCGCGTTTGTCTTTATAAATTGGATCCTATGTGTTTTCCCTGGTTCTAAGCTACCTCCCCAACAATTTTTAGCCAAATCATCTCAGCCGTTCTAAAGCTATAAATAGTGTAACTAACACCACTTTCTTTTATGGAAAACTAGTGGACCCAGACCACGCGTCGCTGTGGTGCTTTTTGATGTGTTCTCTGTGAATAAAGCACATAATAGAATAGAACCTTAAATTCGATTTTGGTACGCCATGTTAGTAGCCTGCTGAAGACGCCAAGCTTGAGTAGCCCGTCTGTTGACGTCGAGCTTGAGACTGTTCGGGTGTCTCCATAGCCTGTTGAGATGCCATATATTCAGCATGCTGTCGACGCCGAGCTTGGGACTGCTCTGGTATCTCGGCAGCACTGTGAGCTGCCTCACGCTCTGCCTATTCAAGCCTTCGCAGTTCGGCTTGTGGAAACGTCTCGTAAAGTCTAGCTATTTTCATAGTTCGAGCTTTATTAGAGCTTTGAGAAAGATTAGACTTACGCTGTTGTGGCATAATTCCTAGCACGTGGTTTTTTTTCTCTACACTTCCAAAAAAATACACTTGATTGCTTTGCTGTGTTTACAAAATTCTATTTTAATAAACTCATTAAGAAAATATCTTGACAGATAAGACAAAGTGGGCAAAGTGTGGCGTGGCAAGTTTTTTCGCGATTGTCTTTATAAATTGGATCCTATGTGTTTCCCCTGGTTCTAAGCTACCTCCTCAACAATTTTCAGCCAAATCATCTCAGCCGTTCTAAAGCTATAAATAGTGTAACTAACACCACTTTCTTTTATGGAAAATAACGCATTTTTCAAGAATTCGTAAATTTTTCAGTATTTTCAAGATGTATTCTGCTATTCGGAGCGGAGACAAATACAACAAATCAAAAACCATGAAAATTGGTCCAGCAGATCTCGAGTTATAAGTGTTGTAACAAACCCGACTTTGTTTTATATATATAGATAACACATTTTTCAAGTATTCGTCAATTTTTCAGTACATATTTATACTCGATACCGAAGGTAAAGAGTATATTGAGTTTGTGCAATGTCCGTCATGGTGTCTGTCCGTCTGTCCGTCTGTCCGTCTGTATGAACGCAACTTTTTTCCACACCCTTCAAGCTAGAGACTTGAAACTTTCCAAATCTCTTTATCTATGGGATAGTAAATTAAAGTGTCAAGATGGGTGTTCTACGATAACTGGGGGGCTGGCAAATCGATAAATTCGATAACTCAAAACCGATAAATCCACATATTTCACTCATCCTTACAGCTAGAAGTACCAAATTTAGTAAGAAGATAGCTACTAGCAACCCCCAAAAAACTGCATCAAAAATTTTGGAGCCACGCCCCCCATTCCGCCCACAGCCCCCCGAATTTTAAAGTAAAAAAACCAATATCTCCCACAGTTTTTGAGCTATAGCCACCAAATTTGGTGCCAAGATAGGTGATGATGACCCCTCAAAAACTGCATCAAAAGATTGGATGCCACGCCCACCAATACCGCCCAAGCCGCCCCCATCCCCCCCAACGCTTCGTCAAAAACGGGAATGCGTGTATCTTCCAGAGTTGTGGAGCTAGAGCCTCCAAATTTGGTGGGAAGATAGCTGGTAACGACCCCCAAAAAACTGCATCAAAGTTTTGGAGCCACGCCCACCCATTCCGCCCCCAGCCCCCCTGCATTTTGAAATCAGAAATGGCTATATCTCCCACAGTTTTTGAGCTAGAGCCACCAAATTTGGTGCCAAGATAGGTGATGATGACCCCCTAAAAACTGCATCAAAAATTTGGATGCCACGCCCACACATACCGCCCCCAGCCCCCCTTTCCCCACCTTTTACAAATTTTGAGCTAGAGTCACCAATTTTGGTATGAAGATAGCCGGTGGCATCCCCATCTGCATCGGAGAATCTTTAAGGCAGCGTAAGCCCTTCGCATCCGTACCCCTTTGCATTCAGGCCTCTTTTTACCGGTTTTAATTCTGGTATCGAGTATGCCGCAGTCGGTTGCGTCCGACTGCAACGTTTCCACTTGTTTTAAGATGTATTCTTCTATTCGGGGCGGAGACAAATCCAACAAATCAAAAACCATGAAAATTGGTCCAGCAGATCTCGAGTTATAAGTGTTGTAACAAACCCGACTTTGTTTTATATATACCTCATGGAAATAAGTATATGTGCACAACATTTTTTGTCTTTATCTCTTTTAAAAGTAACGGTACATTTATTTTTGGTACACACAATTTTTCTGTTTGAGCCTACTGCAAGAGTTATTTTGCAAAATTCCTCTTTCGTCACCATTCGCGGTACCGTTATCATAGTTTTATGTGGCATCGGGCAATATTCATAGGAAAGAAGTATATGTGCAATGTGACATTAGTAGGTATTTGGCAAATTTCGCGATCACATACAAGTGCTTCAGTGATTTCTTAATTATTTTTATACTCGATACCGAAGGTAAAGAGTATATTGGTTTTGTGCAATGTCCGTCATGGTGTCTGTCCGTCTGTCCGTCTGTCCGTCCGTATGTATGCAAGTTTTTTCCACACCCTTCAAGCTAGAGACTTGAAACTTTCCAATTCTCTTTATCTATGGGATAGTAAATTAAAGTGTCAAGATGGGGGTTCTACGATAACTGGGGGGCTGGCAAATCGATAAATTCGATAACCCAAAACCGATAAATCCACATATTTCGCACATCCTTACAGCTAGAAGTACCAAATTTGGTAAGAAGATTTTGGAGCCACGCCCCCATCCCCCCCCCCCCCCATTTTAAAGTCAAAAAGACTATATCTCCAAAAGTTTTTGAGCTATAGCCACCAAATTTGGGCCAAGATGGTGATGATGACCCCCTAAAACTGCACCAAAAAGCCACGCCCACCGATACGCCCAGCCGCCCCCATCACCCCAACGTCTCAAAAACGGGAATGCGTGTATCTTCCAGGTTGTGGAGCTAGAGCCTCCAAATTTGGAGAGAAGATAGCTGCTAACGACCCCCATCAAAGTTTTGGAGCCACGCCCACCCATTACGCCCCCAGCCCCCCGCATTTTGAAATCAAAAATGGCTATATCTCCCACAGTTTTTGAGCTATAGCCACCAAATTTGGTGCCAAGATAGGTGATGATGACCCTCTAAAAACTGCACCAAAAGTTTGGATGCCACGCCCACCAATACTGCCCTAGCCGCCCCCATCCGCCCCAACGCTTCGTCAAAAACGGGAATGCGTGTATCTTCCAGAGTTGTGGAGCTAGAGCCTCCAAATTTGGTGGGAAGATAGCTGTTAACGACCCCCAAAAAACTGCATCAAAGTTTTGGAGCCACGCCCCCATTTCGCCCCCCTTCCCCACTTTTTACAATTTTCGAGCTAGAGTCACCAAATTTGGTATGAAGATAGCAATTGACATTCCACATAGATCTGCATCAAAAATTTGGATACCTCGCCCACCCATACCGCCCCCCAGCCCACCTTTCCCCACTTTTTACAAACTTCGAGCTAGATTCACCAAATTTGGTATGTAGATAGCAATTGACATTCCACATAGATCTGCATCAAAAATTTGGATGCCTCGCCCACCCATACCGCCCCCAGCCCCCCTTTCCCCACTTTTTACAAACTTCGAGCTAGAGTCACCAAATTTGGTATCTTGATAGCAATTGACATTCCACATAGATCTGCATCAAAAATTTGGATGCCTCGCCCACCCATACCGCCCCCAGCCCCCCTTTCCCCACTTTTTACAAACTTCGAGCTAGAGTCACCAAATTTGGTATGAAGATAGCAATTGACATTTAACAAAAATCTGCAACAAAAATTTTGATGCCACGCCCACCCATACCGCTTCCAGCCCCCTTTCCCTACATTTTACAAACTTTGAGCTAGAGTCACCAAATTCGGAAGGAATATAGCTGGTGGCATCCCCATCTGCATCGGAGAATCTTTAAGGCAGCTTACACCCCTGCCGCATCCGTACCCCCTTTGCAATCAGGCCTCTTTTTACCGGTTTTAATACTGGTATCGAGTATGCCGCAGTCGGTTGCGTCCGACTGCAACGTTTCCACTTGTTTATTATTAATAACGTAAGTAAATAAGTTAAAGCGTAAGAAACTAGAAATTTACATATTGTTGTTGTTGAATAGAATTTGAAAATGCCACTTGGGACGCATTTGACCGCTCAAGAGCGTGGCTTGATTATAGGAATGAAAGAAAGTGGCAGAACAATTGCCGAAATTTCTTCCCGCGTGCATCGTCATGGGAACACCATAGCAAACTTTTGCAAAAATGTATCCAGTTATGGTAAAATCAAGCGCAGCGGTCGACCAACAGATCAAAGAACGCTGTTAACGGGAAATTTGGCGTCTTGCTGCCCAAAAGGAGATGTCCTGCAGCGAGATTTGCAGCCATCTGAATCTTAGCGTGTCTAGGAGACGGGTTAACCAAATAATAGGCGAAAATAAAAATCTTTCATATGCTTTGAGAGAGGCTGTACCAAAGCTACTACCACGCCACCTTCAGGCCCGTATGGCATTTGCCGAAAAATATAAGTTTTGTACTCACGAGTTCCGAAATGTAGTTTTTTCTTACGAGAAAAAGTTTAATTTAGACGGTCCAGATGGTTGCCACAAGTATTGGCGAGATAAACGTCTGCCACGACAAACCCGACACAAACGCAACTTTTGTGGAGGATCGTTAATGGTCTCGGCTGCCTTTGGATATACCGGAATGTCCCGAATATGCTTTATTCCGACAAAAACAAATGCGGAAATATATATACAGCTTCTTGATCAAGAGCTCATTGACTTTACGGAAAATTGGTGTCCTCCAAATTGGATTTTTCAGCAGGACAATGCTCCCATACACACGGCAAACTTGACAAAACAGTTTTTTTCACGTAATATTGATGTTTTAGAGTGGCCAGCTATAAGTCCGGACTTGAATCCAATCGAGGACCTTTGGGGCATTTTATCGGCCAAGGTTTATAAAAATGGACGTCAATTTGAGTCAATAGTGCAGCTCAAGGATGCTGTGGTCGCTGAGTGGGCCAAAATTGGCAAATCCACCCTTGAAAAATTGGCAGACTCAATGCACAGTCGCTTAAACAAAGTTATTCTTGCAAAAGGCAGTCATATTAATTATTAAATAAGGTTAAATAAGTTTTAATCGTTGAAATAGGCAAAAATTGCAGCAAAAATGAAATATGCACATATAATTTTTTCCTATTAAGATTTTTCATTTTATTTTATATTTCAATGAGTTTAAAAAGAACTGAAGCTTTGGTTATTGTTTTTTGTTCCTTTTGATTAGATTTATAAGTAAAAACGAAGTTTACATACTTTCTATCATTTGAAATATATATTTCCCCATAAATTGTCGTGCACATATACTTATTTCCATGAGGTATAATAGATTTACGTATATGATCCCAGTCCATTAAATTCGTTATATAAGAATTTCATTAAACTTTATATACGAGCATGTTAGTTACTTCACCCAGTATTGGGTTGAATGTTATTGAAGAAGTAACTCCAACATTTGGTAGGGATTTGAGCACTTGGAGTTTTTGTTTTTTAGTACAATTTATTAGTGGTGAAAATACACTATTGTACGTTGCTATGAATAAGTGTTCCAATTCGTAAACACTTATTGGGTGTTCGGAGAGCAAGAACAGAATTATACTAGCAAATATTGGTTTTCTTTTTGTTATTTCTTTTAGTAAGGTTCTTGTATACATTTTACTGTTATTTTATAAATTTTTTTTTGAATATTTATACTTGAGCTAAGTCGTTGGCCCTACTTTGATATCTTCTTTTCATGCTATTTCGGTGCAATTTATAAAGTTTAACTACTGAGTTTATTATCATTATCGCGGCTATTATTGCAACTAAAATAAGCATGCATTGCAAATCTGGTGGATTAACGTCAACTATATTAATAACGTTGGCGGTCGAATCCACCGATTTCACATCAACAATGCTCATTATGTTTCCTTGTGGAACTGTTTTAGTTTTGAAAGTGTCTATTTTGTTTCTAACTGCTCTATTCCAACTTAGGATCGTTATTATTTTTTTTAAACAAAAATTTTTTTTTATTTTTTATTTTTTATATTATTTTTTTTTATTTTAAATAAAAATTTTTTATTTTTTTTTTCATTTAAATTTATATATGTATTAAAATTATCTTTTTTTTCGACTTAATTTTATGAATATCGGCATCTAAGATGCACGATCCTAATACACCTCATGGGTGGCGTGAAATTCCTTTACCTTTAGGTTTACAATGTCCTACCTATTTGTTAGCATAGCTTTACAGGCTATGCTGCTAATCAGGCGGAAATGGTTCCGCGCGATTTTAACAATTTTTTTTTATACCCTTAACCCATAAAATGGGTAAATAAGGGTATAATGGTTTTGTGCAAAAGTATGTAACAGGCAGAAGGAAGCATCTCCGACCCTATAAAGTATATATATTCTTGATCAGCATCAATAGCCGAGTCGATTTAGCCATGTCCGTCTGTCCGTCTGTCTGTCCGTCTGTCCGTCTGTATGAACGCGTGGACCTCAGAGACTGCAAGAGCAAGAGACTTCAGATTTGGGATATAAGTTCTCCTATACCATGAGCAGAACAAGTTTGCTTCAAATTATCGATAACTATCCTGGTTTCCGATATACACATGGAATCGATAACAAAAAAATATCGAATTTGGAAAATGTAAAAATGAGGGTTGAAAGAATGGGTAACGATAGATCTTTTCTGAAAATTTCGTCTAAATCGGTTAAGAAACACCGGAGATATCGAATTTAATAAAAATTTAAAAAAGTTAAGTCAGTATACCAAAGTCTTATATAAATTTAATTTTTTTTTTTGCAACTGGGTTCAGGGTATCTTCTAGTCGGGCTCTCCCGACTAGAGCCTTCTTTCTTGTTTAAATTTAATAATGTTATATCTAAAGATATTATTATTTAAAATACATGATGTCCTCTGGTTTCTTTGCTAATATGGATGATCGTCAAGCTGATGCTCCCTCGACGGCGCAGACGGCGGTCCTATGCCTTCCGCACATTCTCTGGAACTGTGCATGTATACTCGCAGAATGGAGATACAAGGGGTCCCTCGCAGTCCTTTGGGCAGCTCTTCTTTATTGCATGACTTTAAAAAGTCAAGCTCAGCTTGTAACTTTTGGGCTGTTGCCCACGCGGGTGGTGGTGTACTAGAGAATAATAGCCACTTTAGATGAGCTATTCTCTTATTAATTTTCTTATGTACACCTCCGCGTTTGCCCATAACTCTCACACACTCTACTCACTCAGTAAATATTTTCGTTCCATGGAGATGTCCAATTCCAGCCAGGTCGTCGTGATTCTGCTGCTGTTACAGTTGTGGCTGGTGTAATGAATCCTTGTTGTTGCTGTTGCTGATGAAGTCGTTCAATATCCTAGGTCCTTAGGACCCACGTCACGGTCGCCATGTAATAATTAGTTTATCATATTGTGAGGAGCCATATTTACGTATAGCTCTCACAAAGGGCGACTGCATTTACAGCCGCAGCCGGACCTGAGCTGCGGCGAATTTGCATGCTGTCTCGCTCTGACACAGGATGTCAGCGCTAAGGTACGTGTTTGGCACATGGGAGCCGCAAAACACGTACCGTAAATGTCGTGGCAAAGTGCCGTTGGTGTGCGAGCGGTGCATCTACGAGATATCGTGGTCACTGTCACACCAACGACAGGCGTGATCAGCAACAAGGAACCGTTGTTGCTAGGCAAATCTCACTGGAACGATCACGCCACCTTTGCCCTTGGCGTGACATTGGCAGCGCTGACAGGCCCCGGTCCAGCGAGACAGCACAAGGCTATAAAAGGAGCCGCCTTCGACAGAGCGGCAAGTTAGTTGCGTACAAGTTAGTCGAATACAAGTGAGTGCGAAGTCAGCGAAGCGAAACCCCAGTACGGAGTCAATACGAAATAAGTGAAAATCAGTGCGAAACATAAAGAAATCCTACGCGAAGGATAAGTTAAGCATTTAAAAGGATACATATCGCAATAAGGACAAAACAGATCGTGTCCTTAGCGATTAACAAAACATTTTACGGAGAAATCGATACGCGAAATTTAGCCAGCCTTGGGGTGCGTTGCATTTGCAAAGCCACCTCGAATTAAAACCAAGTATCAGATAAGTGAGCCTGGCGAAGGACCGGTGAAGCTAAAGCCAGAGCCTGAGAGTAGGCGTCACTATTGGCGAAATCCTTGTGGTAACAAGGAGGCCATAGTAGAGCCTGGCGAATTCGGGCGTTGCTAGCTAAAACCTCGTTTAGTAGGCGAAACATTGACTCTGAATATTTGGTGCAACGAGAGCGCCAGCATTGCAAATAAAACCAAGACACAAGAGCCGTACGATTTACTAAACTCTAATAAGAAATATCATTAAGTGCAAAGCAAATTGTAAACCCAACGTGAAAACTAGCAGAGAGTGCAGCTTAAAATATATGTATTAAAACCAAAACCAAATTGTGTTCTTATTGCCGCAGCCGCCACAAATACAAACTTGTTGGCACGTACCCTCAGCACCGCGAGAGTTAGCCCAGCTAAAGACCGCGTAACTTTAGGTTCGTTACAATATAATGGTAATATCCATATACATATGTAATATCCATTGTTCTTTGAATAAAAATGACTAGCACGTCTGTGCAGTTTATTGGTGCTTTCTTGAATGTCTTTATTGAATAACATTTGGTTCTTATTCTATGTTTAACATTTATAAAGCTCATGCTGTTATAGTTTAACAGCTACAAAGAGAGGGAGAGCGAGTGTACATATATATGCGGAGAGTGGCTTAAGTTCAAACGCAGAGTTTCCCGTAGGGCAACGGTCTCACGCTTGCGTGGCCTTCTAAAGAGGCTTCATATTACTTACACGCGCAGACCATATGTATGTATGTGCTTTGGTATGCGCATACATATATATGTTTCTGCTGAGCGTGTTTAGGTTTATTTATACTTGCAACAAAGTGTTACAAGTTGTATTTAAAATATGTTTTGAAATTACATATATGAATTTACTACACTGGTTTGTTAGAGTTAAGGTCACTTAGAAGCGTACACTCAGTTATAACTGGGATAAATATGCAATTTGACGATTGAACTTGAAAAGGATAGGAATTACTGCAACTATGTAAATTCGTTGAATATACTGATTGAAAATACTCCGCAAATAGATCGGCTACTGCCTGATCAGAACTTGCTTTTGTATTATCAAGGTATACTGAAGACGGCAAGCAAGAAGACTTACGTTTAGAGTTAACAAATTTATAAAACTGTTTAGGGTCACGTGAAAAGTTAAGTCTACAACGATTAAGATAACTATTATAACAAGATGTGTTAACAGAAAGAAAACTAGATTTTGCTACTAAATACGAAGATAAATCTAAAGTAGTTCCCGATTTTTATACTCGATACCGAAGGTAAAGAGTATATTGGTTTTGTGCAATGTCCGTCATGGTGTCTGTCCGTCTGTCCGTCTGTCCGTCCGTATGGTTGCAAGTTTTTTCCACACCCTTCAAGCTAGAGACTTGAAACTTTCCAATTCTCTTTATCTATGGGATAGTAAATTAAAGTGTCAAGATGGGGGTTCTACGATAACTGGGGGGCTGGCAAATCGATAAATTCGATAACTCAAAACCGATAAATCCACATATTTCGCACATCCTTACAGCTATAAGTACCAAATTTGGTAAGAAGATAGCTATTAGCAACCCCCAAAAAACTGCATCAAAAATTTTGGAGCCACGCCCCCCATTCCGCCCCCAGCCCCCGTCTTTTTTAAGTCAAAATAGCCCATATCTCCCACAGTTTTTGAGCTATAGCCACCAAATTTGGTGCCAAGATAGGTGATGATGACCCCCTAAAAACCGCACCAAAAGTTTGGATGCCACGCCCACCGATACTGCCCTAGCCGCCCCCATCCACCCCAACGCTTCGTCAAAAACGGAAATGCGTGTATCTTCCAGAGTTGTGGAGCTAGAGCCTCCAAATTTGGTGGGAAGATAGCTGTTAACGACCCCCAAAAATCTGCATCAAAGTTTTGGAGCCACGCCCACATATTACGCCCCCAGCCCCCGCATTTTGAAATCAGAAATGGCTATATCTCCCACAGTTTTTGAGCTATAGCCACCAAATTTGGTGCCAAGATAGGTGATGATGACCCCCTAAAAACTGCACCAAAAGTTTGGATACCACGCCCACCGATACTGCCCTAGCCTCCCCCATCCACCCCAACGCTTCGTCAAAAACGGGAATGAGTGTATCTTCCAGAGTTGTGGAGCTAAAGCCACCAAATTTGGTAAGAAGATAGCTGGCAACGACCCCCAAAAATCTGCATCAAAGTTTTGGAGCCACGCCCTCCAATTCGGCCCCCTTTCTCAACTTTTTACAATTTTCGAGCTAGAGTCACCAAATTTGGTATGAAGATAGCAATTGACATTCCACAAAGATCTGCATCAAAAATTTGGATGCCACGCCCACCCATACCACCCCAACCCCCTTTTCCCACTTTTTACAAACTTCGAGCTAGAGTCACCAAACTTTGTATGTAGATAGCAATTGATATTTCACAAAGATCTGCATCAAAAATTTGGATGCCACGCCCACCCATACCACCCCCAACCCCCTTTCCCCAATTTTTACAAATTTTGAGCTAGAGTCACCAAATTTGGTATGAAGATAGCAATTGATATTTCACAAAGATCTGCATCAAAAATTTGGATGCCACGCCCACCCATACCACCCCACCCAACCCCCTTTCCCCAATTTTTACAAATTTCGAGCTAGAGCTACCAAATTTGGTATCAAGATAGCAATTGACATTTCACAAAGATCTGCAAAAAAATTTTGATGCCACAACTACCCATACCGCCCCCAGCCCCCCCCTTTCCCTACATTTTACAAACTTTGAGCTAGAGTCACCAAATTTGGAAGGCAAATAGTTGGTGGCATCCCCATCTGCATCGGAGAATCTTTAAGGCAGCGTACACCCCTGCCGCATCCGTACCCCTTTGCATTCAGGCCTATTTTTACCGGTTTTAATACTGGTATCGAGTATGCCGCAGTCGGTTGCGTCCGACTGCAACGTTTCTACTTGTTTAAATTTTGTATATGATCTTGATTTCGCGTTTTTCAATTTCGATAGTTCTTTCGTAAACCAAGGTGGTTTATTATTACTTGAAGAACAAGTGAGGAGAACACAAATATCCAAAAGCGAAATCAAGGTCCCATAAAATATGGCAATGGCAGTTTCTATATCACTACAAGAATAAAGGTGAGACCAATTAGTATGCTGAAGAAGATAATTCAGTTTAGTAAAGTTAGTTTTACGAAAGCAACGGGTTTTTAAAGAATACTTAGATGGTGGACTAGGGTTAAGAATTTCAATGGATAGCTCTAAGGTTGAATGATAGGTATCTTCCGGAAGCACTAGAGGGGGAATTCTACTAACATTACTGCAATCTGATTCCGAAACAAATATTAAGTCCAACATTCTACCACTACAGTTATGCACCCTGTTAACTTGCGATAGGCCTAACTCCAGTAGGCCATCGATAAAATCATCAGAAGTGACTGGTAATACCGCCGAAGATGAGTCATTCACAGACCATACAACATGTGGCAGATTAAAATCACCAACTACTATCAGATTATCCATATCTGTCAACAATGACGAAACAAGTTGCAGGGCACTAAGATGGGATGAATGAATGTTCGTATCAGAATGAGGTAAAGGAGAACTTATATTCGAAATCTGATGTCTCTAGCTCTTGCAGTCTCTGAGGTCCACGCGTTCATACAGACGGACAGACGGACAGACAGACGGACAGACGGACATGGCTAAATCGACTCGGCTATTGATGCTGATCAAGAATATATATACTTTATGGTGTCGGAGATGCTTCCTTCTGCCTGTTACATACTTTTGCACAAAACCATTATACCCTTTTTACCCATTTTATGGGTTCAGGGTATAACAAGTGGAAACGTTGCAGTCGGAGTCAACTGACAGGGGGGCTGGGGGCGTAATGGGATGGGGTAGCCCCAAAACTTTTTTGCAAATCATTGGGGGTTTTTACCAGCTATCTTCCTACCAACATTGGTGACTCTAGCTCAAACACTATGATACACTATTCCCGTTTTTGTTGCAGATTTTTGTGGAATGTCAAATGCTATCTTCATACCAAATTTGGTGACTCTAGCTCAAAGTTTGTAAAAGGTGTAGAAAGGGGGCTGGGGGCAGTACGGGTGGGCGTGGCATCCAAATTTTTGCTGCAGATCTTTGTGGAATGTCAATTGCTATCTTCATATCAAATCTAGCTCAAAGTTTGTAAAAGGAGGTGAGAGAGGGGGCTGGGGGCAGTATGGGTGGGTGCGGCATCCAAATTTTTGCTGCAGATCTTTGGTAGTCGTTACCTGTTATCTTCATACCAAATATGACACCATTAAAAAAATACAAGCCGTCTTTATTTTAACTAAGCTTTTGGGCGGATGTGGGCGACTATCGATTTTGTGTTATCGAATTATCGATTTGTCAGCTCTCCAGTTATCGTAGAACCCCAATCTTGACACTTTATCTGTCCCAGACAGAGATAGAGATATTTGGTAATGGAAAAAAGTTGCTACCTCTCGTAGCGAGTATAATCATGGTATCGCCGAGGGCGGCGCAGATGTTCCAAGTGCTTGCGAGCGAGACAAGGGTATTATTAGTGAATGCGGGGATATAGACGTAACGATTTCGATGCCACACGGGGTGGCATATCTGGATTGTCTGTTTCAGGTGTTTGAAAGGGCTCAAGGAATGGCGTATTTGCTCCAAAACGCCATCTGCTACCTGGGGCCGCCGAGGATGGTCCTGACGATTTTCGGCGTCTGGATGCTCATGGGAGAATTACGCACTTGCTCTTCAACGCCAAATGCTACCTGGGATAGCCGTCTGCATCCACATATGAAAACTTTGGAGCAGAAAGATGCATAATAGACCGGCACTATATGGATGCGGCATTTCTGGAGTGGCTCAAGATGAACACCATAAAAATAAAACTGTACAGGGCAGGCAGAAGACTTGCCGGTATTTATCAGAATGATTTAGTAAAATACTGCAGCTATGCGGCTTAATAATCTGGAAAATTTGATAAGGCTTCAAGACTGTTTAAAGGGAAAGACTAGAGAACAGGTCGAAGGCATGTTAATTGATCCAGCTAATGTTGGGTATATTATGAAACAATTGCAATGTGTAGATGGTCGACCTGAGCGGCTTATAAGAATAAAATTGTATCGTTTGCATCCAAGCTGGAAAATTTGGCTTTTTATTTGGAGTCAGCTAAAGCGGAACAGCATTTAAATAAACCCGTGAGGACCAGGAAAGAAAGAAAGAAATCAGGCTTGTGTTTTGGCTATTTGGGCATGGGACATAGCTGGAGGAATTGCAAAAAAGAGACAAAATTGTGGAATAAACGGATGCAAGTTTCGCCACCACCGACTGTTTCACAAGGAAAAGGCCAACGATAGCTCGGACTCTGAAAATGGCGAGAGGTCAACTTGAGTTACTGTAAATACAGTAAAGGCACTTACTTCAAAATATTTGTTGAAGTTGTACCGGTATAGATTTGCGGGCCTAAAGGAATTACAGTTTGCTCATTTGCTTTTTTGGATGATGGATCATCCGAAACATGAATGAACGACGAGTTGGCCAAAAATGTAGGCATTCAAGAAATCAAAAAGAACTTGACATTGAATTGGATTGGTAGCACTACAAAAGAAGTCAGGTCGATGAGATATTGCATTAAGATAAAAGGTATAAATGGCAATAAAAAATGGGAAAGACTGTCAGGAAATACAGTTCCTAACATAAATTTGCCACTACAGTCTCTGCAGCCAGGATCTGTGCAGTTGACATCGGAATTTCACACAAACTATGAAGACAAAATAAACGATGAAGTTCATCAGTGTTATTAACTTTAACTCGTATTCTACGGTTGTTTAGGTAGCTTCGAATGTAATTAATGATTTTTGGGCCAAATTTCCAATCATATAGTTGCTGTATGATACAATGAGCACCCACAAATGTCAAAAGCTTTTTCCATATCGATTGAGAGTACCGATTTGTGGTTTTTTGTGGCTAAATTGTTACAAATAAAGTTATCTAATATAAGTAAGGGATCCGTGGTCGACCTATTTTGCTTGTATGCATATTGGTTAGGAGATGGGAGGTTCTCTTGGTTAACTATCCACAGAATTCTTTTTGATATGATTTTCTCTAGTATTTTGGAAATGCAAGGGAGCAGGGATATTGGGCGATAACTGTTAAGTAAGTGTTTTGGTATATTTGGTTTGTTTATTGGTATTATTGTTGCAATTTTCCATTGATGGGGGTATTGCTGGTGTCTAGTATTGTATTAAAGAGGTCTAAGAGTTTGTTTATTGCAGATGGTGGGTGACTTTTTTATTATTTGATAATTGATATTGTCATGTCCAGGAGTGGACCCTTTAAGGGTATCTAGACAAGATTGCAATTTAAAAGAGCTATGGGTTTTTCAATGATTTTAGCTCTGTTTCTTGGAGTATATGTGATGGATGTTTGGGCTATGTGTTGTTGTTTGTTTTTTATGAAAGTGTTTGAGAAATTTGAGTCGTTTGAATAATTTGACCATGTTTTGCAAAATGCTTCGGCTATTTTTGTTGGATCGCATGTGTTTCCTGGAACTGTTTCTTCAGGTCAGAGTTAAGAAATCTGATCAGAACTCATTACGTTTTCTTTGGCGTAAAGATGGAAAAATATAAGTATTCAGGATGCAGGTTATGATATTCGGTGCAACCTGTTCCACTGCACCGCCCAGCATGTAAAGAACATTAACGCTCGGAATACCACTAATTGCCTTAACGAAGTTATAAAAGCCATTACAAGCACTACGTCGATGACTTTGTGGCAAGCTCAGTATCAGAACAGGAGGCGTACACCATAAACGAAACAGTCAAGGAGATTCATAAGCGCACAAGTTTCAAACTGCGAAGCTTTGTTTCCAATTCTGAGCAAGATCAGCTCAAACTAAATGAGACGACCAACGGAAGGGATGCCGAAGCAACTGTTCAACTGGATAGTAAGTCTGTAGACAAAATACTGGGCATGTTTTGGGCAAGTGAAAAAGATAGATTTATTTTCGAGCTGCAAATGAACCGCGTGAACAACGAAATAGTCAAGGGAACAAGGCGTCCAACTAAAAAGCAGCTGCTAAGCATGGTTATGTCCGTGTATGACCCATTAAGCATGCTCGCAGACCTAATGAAAAATGGCAAAATAATTGTACAGGATGTATGGCGTGCAGACGTGAATTGGACTTAATACCGGATGATTTATATGAGCGTTTTCGCCATTGGATACGGCAATTGGAGGAGGTAAAGCAGTTAAAAGTACCACGCTGCTACTCCGACAAATTTATGTCACCTGATGCTCAAGTCGATCTTCACGTTTTTGTGGACGCAAGCGAGTAAGCCTTTGCCGCTGTGGGGTACTGGCTGATCGGTTGCTGCGTACGAATTGAAGTATAGCGGGAAAAACGAGATGTGCTCCCCTCAAGATGATTTTGATACCAAGAATTGAGTTGCAAGCTGCAGTTTTTGGCACACGACTGAGAAACTCAATTTTAGAAAGCCATGATGTTTAACTAAAGTGAACGATGATGTGGTCAGACCCACAAACAGTCATAGCTTGGACACGATCGGGTCGTCGTAAATGCAAACAATTATGGCACATCGTCTAAGCGAGATTCTGAAACCAACAGAGGAGAATGACTGGCGATGGATACCTACACAACTTAATCCTGCAGACAAGGACACCAAGACAATATATAATATGATGTATAAGCCAAAGACTGTTTGGATAAAAGGGCCGGAATTTCTGTATCAAGCTCAAACGACATGGCAGTCTCAATAATAAAAAAAATTTTAAGTATTACACATCTGAAATACTCAAGGTTATGTTGACTATGGTGCCGGAGCAAATAATTAACATTGGGCGATTTTCGAGTTTTCTCCGCTTCAAATGTATGAAGGGATACATTCTGAGTTTGGAAACCAATTGCAGAATCCAGAACGATTGGGTGTTTAAGAACTTTCGTAAGAGGGAGTTGGCACTCTGTAAAGTGGCACAGTCCCAAGCATTCACCGATGAGATACATGAGCAACAAAAAACCGGCTGATTACAGAGAAGTAGCGCAATATATTCATTGTTACCAAAATTGGATGAGCACGACGTAGTCGTGGTTAGTGGCAGACTGGACTATGCAACCATTATGTCACAGAGGGCTTGGCATCCTATTATAGTCCCGAAGAAACATATGCTGTAGAACTTGATTTTACACTTCTATCATGAAATATATTACCAGCAAAATGATTGATAGTCAATGAGATTCGACGCAATTTTTGGAAAATCAAAATAGCAGTTTGTTCTATAAATTACGGTTCTGTTAATGGCATTTTACATAGGCCCCTAAGAGCCGCAATACAGGTGTCGAACTATATCTTCTTGTTTATTTAAAACCGAGTTTCAATCAGATTTAGGGGCCAAGTTTTCAAAAACACTTTCATTGTGTTCACGTTCAGCTAATAAGTTCACTTGTGTAAAAGTTTTAAATGTATATTTTTAAAAATTTGAGTTCCAGTTGATTGCCAATGATTGAATCAAGCAGGACAAATTACTTTATGGGTAAAAGATTAATCAACATACTAAAGGTTACAAAAAATATACATAATTGGGGTGTTCAACAGCTCGTTTCATCGTTTCAAGTTTCAAAGTTGAAACGTCTCGCAACAACAACATACATAGAAAATTTCTTGAAACGTTGAAACACCCCAGCCTGTGTATACAAAAAGTGTTTCAAGTTTCAACAAAGTAAAGATGAGAAGAGCACGATATGTAGTCGATATTTGCTATCGATGTTCAGTACTTTTTAGTATATTTGGTGTATTTTTGTGCAAAAAAGTATGAACACATATGATTAATGGCCGCCAAATGTTAAAAGCATGTAATTGAGCAACTAGCCGTACGACACACTCCTGGGTACAAATGTATCCACTTTTGACTTTGAGGTGATATAACTCACAAACCGCTAAAGTCAGGCTATTCAAACTTCGGATCTAGGAAGAATAGACATTTCTAAGTCGTTCAAGACCTAATTCATCCAAATCGGACTATTGGTTGAGGAGCTATGATCTTTTGCATAATCCTTATACGACTTCACACTCCCGGGATACGTTTGTACCCCACCAGTTTATATGTAAATTATAAGCAAGAAAAGCATTTATGATTAAGTTTTTTTATTAGAAAAATGAAAAATAAGATGAATAAATGTTAAATTTATGATTAATTATTAAAAAAATATTAAATGGAAGAATTATCGTCACAAATAGTACATATTGTATTTGTGACAGAGTGTTCAAGACACATCGGCTTCTTACATTTAGCGCACGTCTTCCTTGTCTTCCTACGCCGTTTTGTTTCTTGCAGGTAGCATAAATAGCAGGAGCCACTTACTGGTTTCGGTATACGTGCTGCGGCAGAGGTAGATGGTGCCGTGTTCAGCATGGTTTCAATTGGTCTGTTGAAGTATGCTTCAATAGCAATTTTTGTTGGAAAATTTCGCGTCACTTGGCGATTCAATGCTCTTTCCTCAATTATGGGCATACACAACGCCTCCGCCAAGCTGCGCAGAAAGTTCTTACGCATATTTGACCGAACAGGCAGCATTGGATTGTTAATTTTATAGACTATATATGCAGCCAGAGCTGTAATGTCTAACATATTGAAGAACATGGACAATGGCCAACGCTTCGTCATACGTTGTGTTGGATATTCGCTGAACAATTGATCCATTCTGTCCACGCCACCCTTGGTCATGTTATAAAATTCAATTATTTCTGGTTTGCCACTTTCAGCTATCTGGCCATCGTAATGTAACGATGACAGCAAAGTTACAGTTTTGTTTTTTCGTGGCACATAAGAGCACATAGTCATATTGTTTTTATACCCAAATATCGTTGACCCAATTGGCCTGTTCCTGTGCGCCTTCATTTCCGCAGGAATATAAGTTTTGTTTTTGCGAACAGTTCCAACGATTGTCAAATTCCACGTCAGAAGAAGTTCGGCTACTGGCAACGTTGTAAAAAAATTATCCATTGTAATATTCCGGCCACTCCCTTGATATCGGCCAGCCAAATCCTTAACAACTCGCTCACCTTGGTTTGTTTCCCGTCCGGTTGCAGGTTGGCCAGTATACATTTGTCCATGCAGTGGATAAGCATTTTTGGCATCGCAAATCCACCACACTTTTATGCCATATTTTGCAGGTTTAGAGGGTATGTATTGCGTAAAACGTGTGCGTCCACGGAAAGGAAATAATTGTAAGGAGTTCACTTGGCTTGTAATGTGCAGCAAGGTTGTGGTTCATCATCATCCACAACTCACTAATTGGTGCAGCTTTGTCCGTTTGTAGTTTTTCCAGCATACGTTGTGCCTACCTAACAACGACCTTCGCGACCTTTTTGCCTGTAACTCTTGAGCCAGATTGAATATTTGAATGAACTAAACGGCAAAATGATTGCAAGATGTTAAACTATGCATATGTACAGAGATAAATAATTATTTTGTTTTACTTTCATTAGAAACGCAAAAAAAACCATGTAGTTATCGCATTAACTGACTTTATTTGCCTATATCTTTTGAACCAGGCAGAATATTCGAATGAAACAAAAAGTAAAACACTTGAAATATATTCTAAATTTAAATTAAAATAACATTAAAAATAAAAATAATACGAATTTATTTTTTAACAATGAGAAAACGGCAAAATAAAGCAGTGGGTACAAACGTATCCCGGGTGTGTGAAGTTGAAGTTGCTTTTGGGTGTGTGTCGTACGGCTAATTCAAACAACGAGCTCTTCTCACCTTCAATATCCTCTATTTCTCTAATAACTTGCTTTGCTTAATCATCACATAGCATATCTTTAGCACTTTTAAATAGCATTTTTTATAAATAAAGTATAACCGCGGTAAACAGCAGCAGTGACAAAAATTGAAGAATAAGATATGTAAACAAACAACAGCTGACTGCACAAACTTGAAACGCATTGACACCCAAAATGCCGTTCACGAGTTAATCGTTTCAAGTTTGAAACATGAAACGATGAAACGTCTCCAAATTTTGTCGGTCAATGTTGGCATATCAAGTCGTTGTTAAATTGCACTAGAGATGTCTTGCAGCTTATATTCTGAAGGATTTGCTTCGCTTTAATCTAAGATTTAGAAGTGCCCCAAAATTTTATCCCGAATGTCCACGATTGCATGTTTATGCATTTTTATACAAAGAGCTTTTTGCTCATGCTGAATTTGCATGTATTCTTTGAAATCCAGTTCAGCTTTTCCCTTGATGATCTCAACTTCGCTTTCATTGCTCCTGTGATTCCTACACAGGCCATTCAATGCAATTTTTATACTCGATACCGAAGGTAAAGAGTATCTTGGGTTTGTGCAATGTCCGTCATGGTGTCTGTCCGTTCGTCCGTCTGTCCGTCCGTATGTACATAACTTTTTTCCACACCCTTCAAGCTAGAGACTTGAAACTTTCAACTTATCTTTATCTTTGGCTAAGTAAATTAAAATGTCAAGATTGGGGTTCTACGATAACTGGGGGGCTGGGAAATCGATAAATTCGATAGTTCAAAACCATTAAATCCACATATTTCACACATCTTAACAGCTAGAACTACCAAATTTGGTGAGAAGATAGCTACTAAAAACCCCCCAAAAATGCATCCCAAATTTTGGAGCCACACCATTCCATTCCGCCACAAGCCCCCCGTATTTTGAAGTCAAAAAAGCCTATATCTCCCACAGTTTTTCAGCTAGAGCCACCAAATTTGATGCCAAGATAGGTGATGATGCCACCCCAGAAACCACATCAAAACTTTGGATGTTGCGCCCACCCATAACATCTTAGCCGCCCGATTCGGCCACACCGTCTCCTTAAAAACGAGAATGCGTGTGCCATTCATAGTGTTTGAGCTAGAGCCACCAAATTTGTTAGGAAGATAGCTGGTAGCGACCCCCAAAGAACTGCATCAAAGTTTTGGAGACAGAAAAGACTATATATTCAACAGTTTTTGAGATGGAGCCAACAAATTTGGTGCCAAGATAGGTGATGACGACTCCCAAAAATAATGCATTAAAAGTTTGGAAGCCACGCCCACCAATATTGCCCTAGCCGCCCACAGCCACACCAACGCTTCATCAAAAACGGGAATGCGTGCATCTTTCAGAGTTGTGGAGCTAGAGCCCAAACATTAGAAAGGAAGATTCCTTGTAGCACTCCCTAAATGATGACACGCCCAACCAAAACGCACACAGCCCCAACCCCCCACCATTTAAAAACTGGTTTGCGTATGTCTTTTGAGCTAGATCCACCAAATTGGGTATGAAGATAACTGGTATCGACCCACAAATTCTGGATGCCCATACCGCGCCCAGTCCCTCGTATCCCACCTTATACAAACTTTGTGGTAGATATACACATTATCGTTTTTAACGAAGCGTTGGGGCGGCTTGGGCTGGCTAGGGCGATATTGGTGGGCGTGGCTTCCAAACTTTAAATGCATCAAATTTTGGATGCCACTTTTTCGAGGGTTGCTAATAGAGGTGGAGAACTATCGATGGCAATATCGGGACTATCGATGGTTGGCCACTATCGACTCGCTATCGATAGCGGCGCGCACTCTCGATAGTGGTCGATCGCTATCATCGATAGTTGTCGATTGTTTTTTTACATCTCTGCATTAAAATTGTGGTGAAAAGAAAGAAAGAAATTTGCGCGCATTTATAAAAAATAAACAATAAAATGGATCGTTTTCTTCAAATAATATCAAGGTAAGATATTGTGTACTTGTGTTTGTATTGTAAAGATTAAACCAAAATTTTTAGTGTTAATAACAAAAGTGCTACGTGCGGATTTCATTGCTGCTATAACGTTTTGTTGTGAAATACATACGCATACATACATACATGCATTTCTTGTGGATATTAATCTATGTGTATTTAAATTATAATTATACTAGTAAATATACATTTAATTAAAGGCAAAATCCGAACATCTCTAACGCCCAATACAGCCAGTACGGACAAAGAGATTTGTGAGTGCAGCAGCACTGATGGTGAAGATTTGGCGACGGAGAAACCAGCACGCAAAAGAAATTCCAAAATTTCACGTGTATGGAAGTATTTCAAAAGCTCTGACGATAAGAAATTTGCAAAGTGTCTTTCGTGTGGAAAAGAGTATAAAACTAGCGGGAATAAATCGAACTTACGGGATCACTTGAAAAGATTTCACCCGACATTGAATACTCATGACTTCGTGACCTGCTATGCTACGTGTAACTTACACTTTACATCTTATATTTACATTTTTTTGAACATGTATAAAGAAACCTCCGGAAAGCTGGCAATTATTTTAGAAGGCATTTCAAACGTTGCGATTACATGTGACTAATGGACATCGTGCGCCAACTCAAGTTTTTTAACGGTCACAGTTCACTTTGTCCATAATTATGCTTTGAAAACAGCATCATTAGTCACAAAAAAACTGTTGGATGCTACTAACCATTCGGCAAAAAATATTGCAAATACTTTGCAAGAGATATTAGCGCAGTGGAACATCCTTGACAAAACAATTTGCATTGTTACAGACAATGCCGCGTCAATGCTCAAGGCGTGTGAAATTTTGAATATAAGAAATCTCCCCTGCTTCGCCCATACCATCAACCTGGTGGTCCAAGATGGACTTAAAGTAGACGATGAAAAGGGACTACAAAAGTTGCTCGCAAAGTGCAAAAGAATTGTACGATTTTTCGAAAAAAGTACTATAGCAGGCGAAAAATTTAAAAGCGCCCAAGAAAGCTTCCCATATACGTTGCTCCAAGAAATGCCTACAAGGTGGAATAGCTTTTTTTTTATGATTCAACGAATATTGGCAACGAATGCTGCTATTAATAATTAGGGTATTCAGTAGCTATGCTATGTGCGTAAAGTGCTAAAGTGTTATATGAAAGCTTTACAACAAACACACAGAAGCATTTTTAACACACAAAACACAGCCCCTGGGTATGTTTGCTACTATTGTACTATATGTGTTATTGAGTGGTTGCCAGACTATTTATAAAAACAGCTGCTTTCGAGATTATTGAATTAGTGAAATTAGGTCACACTAGGCGAGTTTTGGTTGTAAAAGTAAGTAAATTTTATGATTTATTAATTTAAAATACTAAACTGATGTTTTTAAATGTGGAAAGGAAGAAAAAATACGAAATGATTTTCAATTAAAAAATTTGCAGCTGGGAAAAGAGGATAGAATGCAAAAATTAGAGCTAGAAGTAAAATATAAGAATGCTTAAGTGTTGATATAAATAAAAAAACATTTATTTTCTGAATAATAAAGAAAGTTTTTCAATTATTATTTATGAAAACAACAACTTTTTCAGCTTATCAATTGCTCAATTCAATTTAACTTTCGATTGTATTGTCATCGAACTGGCAAACAGCTGACTTAGCACAAATACGACAAAAGAAACGTAAAAAGTGCACTCACTAGCTACACTGTATTATATATAACACTTTACGCACATAGCATAGCTACTGAATACCCTAAATGTGTTATTAACAACAAGAAACGCACCAGTGCCTTTCACTGCGGAGGAAATACAAATTTTAAAAGAAATAGAACAAATACTTGTGCTCTTTCAAGAAGCAAGTGAAAAGATTTCGGGTGGAACGTATGTTACCATTTCATTAATAATACCTACGGCATACATTTTATGCCGAAAATTAGAACGTATTATGCCAGACTTGGTGACTGCGGAGGGGATGACTATTGTAAACAAATTGTTGAACGCAATAAGGAAATGCCTATCTATATACGAGACGTGGACACTTCCAAGAATAGCAACCCTTATTGATCCACGCTTTAAAACAAATGGGTTCCAGAGCCCCATAAATGCGGAGCAAGCGTGTGACTATTTGGATAAAGAGCTGCTCACGTTGGCAATGTGCCAAAAATCACCCAACACGGACTTTTCAACCGTGGAGGAAAGCGACGACAATACGTCATTTTTTGATTTAATTCTTCATAATCAAGCTGCTTATCAACATTGTAATGCCAGATCTGATTCCATTGTTATGAAAAAGCAGTATATGGAGACGGCCTTGGTAAATCAGGAAATGGATCCCCTATTATGGATCAAGGTAAATTTAAATAGCTAAGTAAATACGACCAAACACAATCTTTATATTAAATAAATTTCCAGATGAACCAGAACGACTTTCCCATATTGAAAACGCTCTTTTTCAAATATCTCTGTATACCCGCAACCTCTGTTGAGTCGGAGAGGGTCTTCAGCAAAACAGGACAAATTGTTTCAAATAGGCGTACAAGGCTTAAGGACGAAAATGTTAATGTTCTACTTTTTCTTAACCAAAACTATTGGTTGAAGTAAATATATATATAGCAGTTAAGGTAAATCAAAAAATAAGAAATCATATCATTATTCGAATAATAATTATTTATCCGACTATTTTCAGATGAAGAAAAACATTTGGAAAATTAATTTCATACTCTTTTAAAGTTAATGTAAATTTAAATAAATAAGGAATATTTCAAATGAATATTTCAAAAACTAATAATATTAATTTTTTTAATTTACTTACTAGACTATCGACAACTATCGACGATAGATTTTTCTTGCTATCGTCGATAGTCGATAGTTTATGGAAACTATCAAGCACAATCGATGGCGCCGACTATCGATAGTTCTCCACCTCTTGTTGCTAATAGCTATCTTCTCACCAAATTTGATTTTTCTATATGCGATTTTGAGTTATCGAATTTATGGAATTGCCAGCCCCCCAGTTATTGTAGAGCCTCAATCTTGACAACAAGGAGACAAGAGAAAAAAGTTGCTTAAAAATTTTGAAACTCCTTATAGAACTTAGGAAAATATGTTTCGAGTTTGTCTCGAAAACTATCGTAATTTCGAAAATAAAATTAGCTGTAAGAAATATTTTTTTCTTTCTTTCGGAATTTTTTTTTTTTTTCATAAAAGAGTAAATTTTCTGATTGCTTAGTATAATATAAGTGGTTAACTTCGATGCTAATTTTGCAGGTTTTTTTAAACACACACGAAGGCAATTAATTTTGAATTGTATAAGGGTATACCTTCGTAAAATTTATAGAATGGACGACGTGTGGCAATTTTCCTTATAGGCCTGTACGCAGATGCTCGTACAGCACCCGTACAGTAAAAACTTCATATAAAAAATTGGTCTCGTACAGCGTCAGTACAGTAATAAAATTTTCGGTATGCAGTTCTGTTCGCTACTGGCCGTATGGTAGTGTTGAACAATGAAAATGTTAAAATATTATGATAAAATGTTACGGCAGTAAATAGCATTCATCAGCTATTTACGGTCGTAAAAAAAGCAACAAAATGTCGGGACGCAAGAGTCGGTTCAAAAATGTTGAGGAATATGGTGAAAAATTAGCTTTTATTGAGCGTTGACCAGTCTTATGGGACCTAACCAGCAAGTTGCATTCTAATACTATATTAATAAAAAACGCTTGGGAAGAAATTGGCGGCGAATTGGGAAAAGATGGTAAGTAGCTTGAAAAAGATAACCAACATAATTATATATTATATGTTAACATTGCAGTTGATGATTGCAAGATGGCATGGGCGGGACTACGCGATAGCCACAGGTACCAGTATGCTTAGTTCCCCAAAAATTGGAGAATGGGAGTTTGCCGCGCATATGGCTTTTTTGCCTGACATGTCAGAGCAGAGAATGTAAGTCATTTTAAATTTGTAATTTTATACCCTTAACCCATAAAATGGGTAAAAAGGGTATAATGGTTTTGTGCAAAAGTATGTTGTAGCATGTTACGTTGATCTACGAGCGGCTGTTATGTGTACTCAAGGAGGGGGTGCACGCGCTGGCTCCGGCTGTATGGTTGGTAGATGGGGCAGGTTCAATTTTTTTTTTTTTTCCTTGCACTACTTTCTCGCGGCGCTACTATTAATTTCATTCAATCGCGTGCGGACCAAGGTAATATCGGCTAAATTAAGAAGAAAAAGAAGGGGAGAAAGGGGGACAGGGTATGTGGTATTTCTCATAATTGGCGACACTCTAGGGCTGTCGTTTGGCTGTGCTGGACCGGTGTTGTTGTCACAGCTGTTGCCCACCCTTCCATGATCATCATAATCCGGCAATACAATGTAGTTGATGATCCCTAAGCAAACGATCACCTAAATTGTTTCCTTTCCCTTATGCCGCGACATGATTCCCATAATAAAGAAGAACTTAAAGATTCATTTTACTAAACGTTATAAGCAATAAATTTATTTATAATAAGCATGATGATTTAGTTCTTAATTCCTAGTAATGTAATTCTTATTCATTTACTTTATCCTCTAATTATTTAATTTTACATTAATCTAAAATTTATTTATTTGTTTCAAAAATCTTTTATTCGAAATTCAAATTCAGTTCAATTCAACAATTCTCCTAGTTTAATTTATTTTTTTTTTTTTTTGTGTTGGTTTTAATTCGTAATAGAAATAATAAATTTATTTTAGTTCATAATAGAATAATATATATTTTTTTTTTTTTTTTGTATAAATTTTAATCCATAGTAAAAGATAATAATTCAATATTTAATTTAATAAATTATTTGATTATATTTTTATTTTCTTTTATTGATTTTTCTTGTTATTTTTATTTTCCTTCTTTATTTTAATTCATTTAAAATAAAAAAACTATAAAAATAAAAATAAACAAATAATTGATTTAATTGATTGGTTTTATGTATGTTTTTTTTTTTTTTTTTTTTTTATATATTCAGTTTAGGCTGTAACCATTAGTTAAATTCATATTTAGGTTGCATAGCATTGCAGGTGATTAAGTGATTTTTCTCGGTGGCATACTTCTTGGCTTATTCTGCAAAGCTTAAGCACAACTTCATTTGGCGCGACCGCAAGCTTGAAAGCTCTTCTCAAATTTTGCTTCTCTTATTTATAGTTTTAAGAGAGCGGCTTTGCACACTTCTTTTCTTTCTTTCTTTAACTACGATATTTATTTAAATTCTCATTATCACCGTTTCACTTAATCACTTGCTATATGGATAAATAATAAATAGGGTGTTAGTAAGGGTCTAAGGGATGCACTTACATTTTCTCCTCGACGTCCAAAAGATCTTTTGCCGTGATGAGAGCTGCATCAAGAATATTTTATTCTTTCTTAAGCTGTGGGGGTTTGTTGGATAGGGTATGATGTTTTGATAATAATGTTCTATATTTTTTTTTTTTTTATTTCAACTTTTATTTGGTTTAGTTGTAACCTTTTGTTTTAGCTTGAACTTGACTGAATTTAGAATATAAGATAAATTGACACATTTTTTTTTTTTTTATCTAAGTGTTTTTTTTTTTTCATTTTAATTATTTAACTTAGTTTTAACATTTTAACTTTCCATCTGGAATATAAATATTTTATCTTTGTCTTTTATTTTTACGTCTGCTATATTATTAAAATAATAATAAAGTTTTAAACGATGCGTGTTTAAAGTCACCACGTGCAATCCGGTTTTAGTAAATGTTTGTTGCAGTGTATGTCTTTGTGCTGTGCATATCACTGTGATATTATATAACTTGTCTTTCGGTTTTCTTTGTCTTTTTATTTGCACGTTTTTATAACTTTATTTTAATAAGAAAAATCGAGTTTGTAGCCATAGTTAATCACTTCTTTGGTTTTTGTAATTTAACATAGCGTAGCTTTAAATTGTTACTTTAGTTCGATGTTATAAAAGAAATAGAAATCGGCACTTGGTCACTGCTGGGGCTGCTGTGGACGGCTCGTCGCTCAATTGAAAACGGAGGTAAGGTTATGTTGCGCTACTCCGCGTGGTTTCGTGGTCTCATAGCCTCGGACTGCATAACTGCCTTCTCCTCTTCAGGCACCCAGGGGATTTAGTTAGCGGCGACTCAATAGTGTGTTCTTTTTGTTACACATTATGAGCCGACTAAGGTTTCGGATTTTATAAAATTTGCGAGTCGAGATTATTATAATTTTTCTATATTCAGACTGTACGACTCCCGACTTCTTTTTCTTCGGCGCGCCGTCTGGCCGCCACGAGATCCAAAAACTCTCTGCTTTGCCGAACCAATCCCCAGCATTCGAGATATCGTCCGATCTTGCCGAACTATCTCGGCTTCAAAAAAAAAAATGCAAGAGTTGCATTTTTCTAATAGTGAGCGAGCTACTAAACGGGCTGCTTTCCCTATAGGTGGCGCTAGCCAAAAGCTTAGCTTGTCTCGTACATAATTTGAATCGCATAATTCTAGGCATAAAAAAAAACAATTCTGAGGCAAGCGCACTACATTTTCCCCCCCACTAAAATCACGCTTGATGTGGAACACAGCGAGCGGGATACACGCTTGCACGTCAAGGATTATTGTTTAATATCTTTGGCGTGGAAGATGCCAACAAGGCGTCCTTGATGGTCTTCGAGCTCGTAGTATAGCTTCCCAACTCTTTTTCGCACTCGGGCTTTTACAAAGTTTGGTGCTAATTTCGCACTGTATCCTTTTTTAAAGTCGCTTTGCTGAAAGTTTCGCCTAAAAACTTCTTGCCCCACTTTAAAGGATACTTCGTTAGCTCTCAAGTTGTAAGCCTTTTCATTGCGGGCATACTGTGTCTGCATCGTAGTGGTTGCCTGGCTACGCAACAGATCAAATGAATCTTCCCGACTAAACTGAATGCCTCGATCGTCCAACATACCTAAGGTTCTTAGTAGTTTGTAACTTTTTCCGTTTGTGATCATATGCTGGCCAAACGCTAGCTTGTAAGGGCTGGTATTAATAGCTAAATGGAAGCTTGAGCAAAGTGCGCAACTTATGCTACTAAGTTTTTCATCCCAGTTACGTTGGTCTTGACTTACATAAGCTTTTATGGCTGAAAGGATAGATCTATTGACTCTTTCAGAGGCATTAGCCTGAGGTGAATACAACGCTGTATATGTATGACAGATATTATATTTTTCTAACAAGGAATTGAATATTTTTGACTTAAACTGAACTCCATTGTCAGAGACAACAGTTTCTGGAATTCCGAAACAATGGAAAAGATCTTCTTCCATGTAGTTTCTGACAGCTTCTGCAGTAAATTTCTTGACAGGCTTTAAGAATGGAAATTTTGACATATGGTCTAATACGACAAATATTCCGATATTTCCAGACTTACTGCGCGGATATGGTCCTAGAAAATCTACATACAACTTCTGAAAGAATCTCAATGACTGGCCTGTGTGTCCCAATGGTGGCTTCATTGATCTATTGGAATGCTTAGTGGATTTGCAAACGTCACAAGCATTAATGAAGTTTTTAACATCTGTGACCATGTTAGGCCAATAATAGTACCTTCTGAGTCTCTCTAACGTTTTATTTATTCCCCCGTGCGCATGCAAGACACTATCATGAGCTGCTCTCAAAGCGGACAATATTAACGCTCGCGGAACCCAAAGTTTCCAGCAAAAATCATCGGCAACTTTCACGTCAGCCGTGTGTTCAGCTCTGCGAAAAATATAATCGTTTTCGATTTTAAGATCTGGCAAGGACGAATGGTTCTGACGAATTTTGTTTTTGAGATCCGTATACTCAGGGGATTTAAACTCGGGCGAATCTAAGTCAACTATAAGACTATTAAGTGAGATAGACGACAAATCTTCAGTATAAGTACGCGATAGTGCATCCGGCACAATGTTTTGACTGCCTTTCTTGTGCTGAATTTTAAATGTAAAACCTTGTAGTTTTAGAGACCATCTAGCCAATCTCGAACTGAGGTCTGCCTGCGTCATAAGCCATTTTAAAGAGGCATGATCAGTAATAATAGTAAACTCCTGGCCTTCAACATAAGCTCTAAATTTTTTTACCGCTAAAACTGCAGCATAACACTCCTTTTCTGTGACCGTATATTGCCTTTGGCACCGATTGAGTTTTTTTGACATAAATGCAATCGGTATGTCATCACCTTGGCTGTTTGTCTGCATTAACACTGCACCAACGCCGGTATGACTGGCATCACAATGAATAGCAAAGGGTTCAGAAAAATTAGGACTATGCAATACTGGAGCGGAACACATATGACTTTTTAAAGACTCGAAAGCCCGTTGAGCGTCTTCAGTCCATTCAAACTTTCGCTTGGACTTAAGGGTATCCGACAGTGGCGAAGAAATAGCGGCATAGTTCCTGATAAATTTATGATACCAGCCTGTCATGCCAAGAAACCTGCGGACTTGTTTCATTGATCGCGGTATCGGAAAATCTTTAACGGCAGATATTTTTTCGGGATCGGTGCTAATGAGGCCATTGCCAATTACGTGTCCTAAATATTTGACTTCTCGTCGGCAAAATTTGCTTTTTTCGACATTAAGAGTGAGATTGGCACGAGTAAAATGAGTAGCCATAATCGACAAGACTTCGAGATGACGCTCAAAGGTATCTGAAATAATTAGTAAGTCATCCAAGTAGATGAAGACCTCATTGCGCAAATGCGCGGGGACTATTTTGTCCATAAGCCGAGACATAGTATGGGGAGCATTAGTCAGTCCAAATGGCATAACAACAAACTCATATAACGGGCGACCTGGAACTGTAAAAGCAGTCTTGTCTCTAGAGTTCGGATCGAGAGGAATTTGCCAGAAGGCATCCTTTAGATCCAGACTTGTCACGTACTCCGCTTTCGGCAATCTGCTTAAAATACCGTCAATCAAAGGCATTGGATATGCGTCTTTGACAGTTACATCATTTACCTTTCGGCTATCAATACATAGTCTGACTTTTCCAGGTTTCTTTACTAATACCACAGGAGATGACCATGAGCTATTAGACTCTTGAATTACTCCCAATTGTAGCATCCTGTCTAACTCTTCGTACATAAGCTTCTCAGTTGCAGGCGACACGGCATAGTGACGTTGTTTGATCGGCTTAGCGTGTGCTACATCTATTGCATGGGTGATTAATGAGGTCCTACCTAATCCTTTTTGGGCAAATGAAGGGAATAACTCAATCGTTCTTTGCAATTGTTGGCGCTGAGCAGGCGTGATTTCCTTCATTGTAGGATTTTCAAGCGAAGATATAACAAAATTTTGAGCCATAAGGTGTACGGGTAATAAATCAAAAACTGTCCAAAAATCAATACCTAGGTAAAGATCAGCTGCTAAAGACGGCACTAAATATAAACATATATTTTTAGTTTCACCTCGGTACGTTACTTCTGTAACCAGTTTACCTATAATTTGTTGCTTTTTTCCCGTCAGCTGTTTTTACTTTCGATAACATTGGCTTATAACTCAAATTTTCAAGCAGAAGTTCACCAGCAAGTTTTCCACCGATACAGCTAATGGAAGCTCCAGTGTCCATTAACCCAACTATAGTTCTTCCAAAAAGCAACACCTGAGCATGCGGGCGTAAGTCGTTTGGAATTGCTACTATCGAGGCTAAGATGGAATTTTGTTCTACCCGACGCTTGCATTTAAAATCTGTTTGGCGACGTTTTGAACGGATTTTTCGGAAGTTTGGTTGTTCAACATTAGTGTTGAAAGTTAAGTCAGGGTGAGGGGATCTGTCTGGTTGGAATAAAGTTTCAGTTAATAAATTCTTTATTCGGTGTTGGTAGCTTTGCTGACCAGTTGTCTGCGTGCACTTTTCTGCGGTGCGCGCTGGCTCAAGTTTTTTGACGCGTTTGAGCTACAGTTTCTGCAACTAGGCTTGTAAGTGTCTGCTTTCCCACAACCATAACAAAATACTCTGCGCTCTGCCATGCACTCTTGATACCGGTGACCTTTTTCAGCACAATTCCAACACGATATATCTACCGCTGCTACATCAAACTCCATATCAGGCTCGTCTTTCACGTGAGACAACTCCTCACATTCAGTTTCTGACATGGCATTGACATGGCGAGGCATAAGTCTAGAAGAAGGTACGGACTGTTTGGGTTTAGGTAAAGATTGTAAGAAAATCTCTCGAGTACGCACTAAATGTCGTAGAGCCTTTACGGAGCTAGCCGGCTCGTACAATATATTATGTTGCACCTCACTCAATAAATTAGCTCTCAAGGTTTCTACCAAAGATTTTTCGGACATGGGCTCGGACAGTTTGTCAGCAAGCGAAGCTATAACACCATAAAAATCGTCAAACGATTCGTTTGGAAGCTGTTTACGGCGTTCTATTTCGGTTCGAATGTTTCTATCAGTACGGTCGTCCTTAAATTGACCACGCAGAGCTACGCACAGTTCTGGCCAGTAAACCTCTGAAACGCTTTTGTGATATCGCCAGTACCATTCACTGGCGCTTCCGTCGAACAGATTACTTGCATATCTGGCTGTCAAATCAAAATTCCCATCCAAGGTTTGCTTGGTCAAAGCTTCTACCCGATATATAAAATCATCAATGGACATGGTAGCCTTCCCAGTGAACCTAAGTTTCCAATTTGCCATTATTTGACTAACCCGATCTGGTCGGATGTTTGAACCTACTTCACCCCTACTAGGCGCTGGTGCTGCGGAATACGATCTAGTATCACCATGCATATGGTTTGCCGAAGGTGGTGAATAATGGGTCTCTTCGGGAATCCTTGCCGATTGACTATGAATTGATCCAGCGGTTGGCTGCATTGCCGTTGGCAGCCGAAGAAATTGCTCCATAGCTTGTGGCTCTGCTTCAACCGAAGATTGCGCTTGCAATGGAGATAGATTAACTAAATCTGCTGCTGGGCTGACCCGTGGACTGACTGCTAAAGCTTGTACTATTTTATTGGTTTGCTCAGCTAAAGTGCTAGCAATAAGTCGAGACTGTTCCAGCATGGCCACTCTCAAGGCTTCGGTGATTGATTGGGTCAACTCTGCCATATTCGGAATGACTTGCTGTATGCTTGCTGAACCCTGAGACAGGTTAGCTTCCTCGGAGTTGCGCATTTCGTAGTCTTCAAAATTTGTAACTCGTCTCGCCTGCGATCTAGTCTGTAGGGACTGACACGTGCTGGGCCACCTCGGATTTGAAGTGGATGGTCCTGTAGGACTAAGATTTTCAGTTGACGCCGAACTCAGTTGTGCTAGACTTTCTTGACAGACAGGGCAGACTTTTCTTCTACCGACCTTGGTGTGGAAGCACGCTCGGTGAAAATTGTGTCTACACGAGGTTGCCAATAATTGGGCTTGATACACGATTATTTCTGAGCAAATACAGCAATGTTTCCCAGTGTCGCTTGTTCTTGTTAAATTTTCGACGCTATGGGACAAAACCATATCGAAAAAGACAAGAAAATGTATTTGTTTAAGTAATGTTGAGAACTATATCATAAAATTGTATCGGTTCTCGATAGACAAAAAAAAATGCAAAATGAAAGATAAAGACAAGAAAATTTTATGTAATCAAAATAACGATAATTGTCTGGGAATCATGCGAACAACAAAGAGTCGGAATAACTCTTCTACCCAAAAGCAATATGAGAAAATACCTAAGATAAGTAAAAAGAAGGAAAAAGGAAGGTCATCTTGAGCCCTACTTTTATATTGTGGCGGATTACAAAAAAAATACGGCTTTGTCCTTGTCCAACAAATATGAATTAAGGCTTCCGGTAGACCGAACGTTGGTACCTGTCTATACAGAAGTACTGGATTGGTTTATGATAAACTCAGATGCAAATAATTATAGGGTATGGCTGCAGCTAAATAATCCACAAATCCAATGTCCTACCTATAACACTCCACCTAATTATTAAAACCAGAGGTTGTGATAAGAAGAAAAAAAAAATTCTAAACTGTCTGTTAATTCGCGGCGGATGTATGTTTTATCAACAAGTTATCCTTGTCCAGGCAAAATTACTTAAGTTTTTGAAGAAAAAGGGAGGCTGGTAACTGCTTAAAACAGGTGTACCATTCGGGTTTTAATTATAAGTAACTGTAAATAGTTAGAAGGCATGACTGCAGCTCAATACTCCGCGAATTCAATAATCAACTTCCAATATATATAACAATCTAATTATAACAAGGATTGACTTGTAAACTAGACTATGACAACGGAGCTATAACCACTTAAAGTCATAACACGTCCAGTAAGGCTTAGTCTAGTCACAGATACTATTCGGAATATAACGCTACATCAAGATATCACTGAGATATCTTCATGCAAAGCATTTACCCAAAAGCTAAGGAAAGGTTAGACTTAGAAAGGGGTTAGAAAGGCAAGAGTATTGAATTACCAAGGTAAGGTCAGTGTCAGATGTTGGGCACTTTTTCTACCTAAGGTTGGGGTTAACCTAACGTCGTTAAACGAACGTTCGGGCCCCACGTTGGGCGCCAATAAAATTAATATATGTAGCATGTTACGTTGATCTACGAGCGGCTGTTATGTGTAATCAAGGAGGGGGTGCACGCGCTGGCTCCGGCTGTATGGTTGGTAGATGGGGCAGGTTCAATTTTTTTTTTTTTTTTCCTTGCACTACTTTCTCGCGGCGCTACTATTAATTTCATTCAATCGCGTGCGGACCAAGGTAATATCGGCTAAATTAAGAAGAAAAAGAAGGGGAGAAAGAGGGACAGGGTATGTGGTATTTCTCATAATTGGCGACACTCTAGGGCTGTCGTTTGGCTGTGCTGGACCGGTGTTGTTGTCACAGCTGTTGCCCACCCTTCCATGATCATCATAATCCGGCAATACAATGTAGTTGATGATCCCTAAGCAAACGATCACCTAAATTGTTTCCTTTCCCTTATGCCGCGACATGATTCCCATAATAAAGAAGAACTTAAAGATTCATTTTACTAAACGTTATAAGCAATAAATTTATTTATAATAAGCATGATGATTTAGTTCTTAATTCCTAGTAATGTAATTCTTATTCATTTACTTTATCATCTAATTATTTAATTTTACATTAATCTAAAATTTATTTATTTGTTTCAAAAATCTTTTATTCGAAATTCAAATTCAGTTCAATTCAACAATTCTCCTAGTTTAATTTATTTTTTTTTTTTGTGTGGGTTTTAATTCGTAATAGAAATAATAAATTTATTTTAGTTCATAATAGAATAATATATATTTTTATTTTTTTTTTTGTATAAATTTTAATCCATAGTAAAAGATAATAATTCAATATTTAATTTAATAAATTATTTGATTATATTTTTATTTTCTTTTATTGATTTTTCTTGTTATTTTTATTTTCCTTCTTTATTTTAATTCATTTAAAATAAAAAAACTATAAAAATAAAAATAAACAAATAATTGATTTAATTGATTGGTTTTATGTATGTTTTTTTTTTTTTTTTTATATATATTCAGTTTAGGCTGTAACCATTAGTTAAATTCATATTTATGTTGCATAGCATTGCAGGTGATTAAGTGATTTTTCTCGGTGGCATACTTCTTGGCTTATTCTGCAAAGCTTAAGCACAACTTCATTTGGCGCGACCGCAAGCTTGAAAGCTCTTCTCAAATTTTGCTTCTCTTATTTATAGTTTTAAGAGAGCGGCTTTGCACACTTCTTTTCTTCCTTTCTTTAACTACGATATTTATTTAAATTCTCATTATCACCGTTTCACTTAATCACTTGCTATATGGATAAATAATAAATAGGGTGTTAGTAAGGGTCTAAGGGATGCACTTACATTTTCTCCTCGACGTCCAAAAGATCTTTTGCCGTGATGAGAGCTGCATCAAGAATATTTTATTCTTTCTTAAGCTGTGGGGGTTTGTTGGATAGGGTATGATGTTTTGATAATAATGTTCTATATTTTTTTTTTTGTTTATTTCAACTTTTATTTGGTTTAGTTGTAACCTTTTGTTTTAGCTTGAACTTGACTGAATTTAGAATATAAGATAAATTGACACATTTTTTTTTTTTTGTATCTAAGTGTTTTTTTTTTTCATTTTAATTATTTAACTTAGTTTTAACATTTTAACTTTCCATCTGGAATATAAATATTTTATCTTTGTCTTTTATTTTTACGTCTGCTATATTATTAAAATAATAATAAAGTTTTAAACGATGCGTGTTTAAAGTCACCACGTGCAATCCGGTTTTAGTAAATGTTTGTTGCAGTGTATGTCTTTGTGCTGTGCATATCACTGTGATATTATATAACTTGTCTTTCGGTTTTCTTTGTCTTTTTATTTGCACGTTTTTATAACTTTATTTTAATAAGAAAAATCGAGTTTGTAGCCATAGTTAATCACTTCTTTGGTTTTTGTAATTTAACATAGCGTAGCTTTAAATTGTTACTTTAGTTCGATGTTATAAAAGAAATAGAAATCGGCACTTGGTCACTGCTGGGGCTGCTGTGGACGGCTCGTCGCTCAATTGAAAACGGAGGTAAGGTTATGTTGCGCTACTCCGCGTGGTTTCGTGGTCTCATAGCCTCGGACTGCATAACTGCCTTCTCCTCTTCAGGCACCCAGGGGATTTAGTTAGCGGCGACTCAATAGTGTGTTCTTTTTGTTACACATTATGAGCCGACTAAGGTTTCGGATTTTATAAAATTTGCGAGTCGAGATTATTATAATTTTCCTATATTCAGACTGTACGACTCCCGATTTTTTTTTTCTTCGGCGCGCCGTCTGGCCGCCACGAGATCCAAAAACTCTCTGCTTTGCCGAACCAATCCCCAGCATTCGAGATATCCTCCGATCTTGCCGAACTATCTCGGCTTCAAAAAAAAAATGCAAGAGTTGCATTTTTCTAATAGTGAGCGAGCTACTAAACGGGCTGCTTTCCCTATAGGTGGCGCTAGCCAAAAGCTTAGCTTGTTTCGTACATAATTTTGAATCGCATAATTCTAGGCATAAAAAAAAACAATTCTGAGGCAAGCGCACTACAATGTAACAGGCAGAAGGAAGCATCTTCGACCCCATAAAGTATATATATTATTTATCAGCATCAACAGCCGAGACGATATAGCCATGTCCGTCTGTCCGTCCGTCTGTACGTCTGTTTGAACGCGTGGATTTCAGAGACTACAAGAGCTAGAGACTTCAGATTTTGGATATAAGTTCTCCCAAACCATAAGCAGAACAAGTTTGCTTCAAATTATCGATAACTATTCTGGTTTCCGATATACACATGGAATCGATAACAAAAAAATATCGAATTTGGAAAATGTAAAAATTTGGGTTGAAATAATGGGTAACCATAGAGCTTTTCTGAAAATTTCGTTCCAATCGGTTTAGAAACTCCGGAAATATCGAATTTAATCGATTGAAGTTAAGTCAGTATACCAAAGTCTTATATAAATTTAATATATTTATTGCAACTAGGTGCAGGGTATCTTCTAGTCGGGCTCTCCCGACTAGAGCGTTCTTATTTGTTTTAATTTCATATTATTAACAATTCAAGTATTTTATTTCAGAACGATGGGATCGTGTTTGCAGTGGAGATGATGATGCGAACGCTAGCGTAATGGAGCCGTTTCTGTTCGATGTTGATTTGGGTGCGTCCCATAGCTCGACGAGCCAGCAACACCATTATTCGTATGTAAGTAACAGAACACAGCAACTTCTTAAGCATATTAAAAACATACGTATATTTTTATAGAAACCCAAGAATGCAAAAAAGCGAAAGGTTGCTGAGAATGCTGACGACGACCAGTTGATCAAGGACATGCTGGAATCGCAAAAAACTTTAGTCGACAAGATTTCCAATCATAGTCCCACGGAGCCGTACCTATTGTTATGGCATTCAATAATTTGCACGATTAACGAGAACAACAGAGATGATGCTGTGGTGAAAGTCACTCAGTTTTTGTTTAATTTGCAAAAATCATACAAGGATGCAAATAAAAACAAGTACGAAGGCTCTAGTCGGGAGAGCCCGACTAGAAGATACCCTGAACCCAGTTTCAATAAATATATTAAATTTATATAAGTTTTTGGTATACTGACTTAACTTCAATCGATTAAATTCGATATCTCCGGTGATTCTTAACCGATTTGGACAAAATTTTCATAAAAGTTCTATCGTTACCCATTATTTCAACCCAAATTTTTTAAGTTTCCAAATACGATATTTTTTTTTATCGATTCCATGTGTATATCGGAAACCAGAATAGTTATTGATAGTTTGAAGCAAACTTGTTCTGCTCATGGTATAGGAGAACTTATATCCCAAAATCTGAAGTCTCTAGCTCTTGTAGCCTCTGAGATCCACGCGTTCATACAGACGGACAGACGGACGGACAGACGGACGGACAGACGGATGGACAGACGGACGGACAGACGGACATAGCTAAATCGACTCGGCTGTTGATGCTGATCAAGAATATGTATACTTTATGGGGTCGGAGATGCTTCCTTCTGCCTGTTACATACTTTTGCACAAAACTATTATACCCTTATTTACCCATTTAATGGGTTAAGGGTATATTGAATGAAAAAACAACACATTGGATGTTTTTAATTTATTTTATTGGGGCACTCTCGCACCCTCGTACTGCCAGGTTACAGATCCACTTGCAGAATTGTTAAAGTCCTTTAAGTGGTTCCTTATCAGTTTGGCATAGTCCCTCGCTCGTCCGTGTGAGGGATATGCGTTTGCGTCATTATCACTTTCCGCGACATTTATGTCGTGTGAAGTAGGCTGCATCGGCCCCCTTCACAAAGAGCTATGTTTATTATATTTATAAGTTTAAAGTCGCAAGAAGCGCATCGGTTGGTTAAGCCATAGCTTTAAGTTTTGTTAGACGCAAGGAGCGCGCAGTAGTTCTATTTAATAAACGCCCAACGTTCGAAATATTGTTAGAATTTAAATGTAACCTCCCCAAAACGCAGGGTCGCAAGAGGCAGCGCGCCAGCTGCGATCATCAAATCCACCACGGTCATGAGCCAGTGTGGGGAGTGGCAAAAACTGCAGCTTGGGCCGAAGCCGAAGCGTGGGCAGAGGAGTTGCGATTTACCTCCGATAGTGAGCAGACGCGTACGCGGTAGAGATAAATAGAAAGATAAGCAACGTGCTAGAACGGATAAGAAAGGCAGCAAAGGCATAGGATCTTATAAAGATAAGGTAAGAGGGGATAGTTCGTCGCAGTTCATATAAAGATATATATAGCTAGGTTTAGGTTTGTCTTGTGTAAACGATCTTTAAGAGAAGTGGAATAAATTGGTCACCGGCAAGTCCGTGACCCAGTGAAATTGAGTTGCTGTGTTTTCTCTCTTTTTCTTTGGTCTTGTGTACGCGCGCACGCGTGTTAAGCTGAGTCGTTTGTATACCCTGGCTGCTTAGTGTGCCGGTCGTCGCGTTGGTGCCGACGCCGGCGTTCCCCCTTCCAACTTGTAAGCCGCGCGCGTTATAGTCCCACCAAAATATACAAATATTCTTGTGTGGTAGATCTGGCCGGACTGAGTTTATACCCTGGCTAAATTACTCCTTTACAAGTGGCGCCCGAGCAGGGACTCTAAAGTGCAAAGGTGTGGTATAATCTGGTATTAAAGCCCCAGAAATATCACCAACAAGTGTGGAAGGAAAAGTGCATAAAAGTAAAGTGCGGGTATACCCGGCGATACCCTGCTTTACAAGTGGCCAGCGAGAACGGTTTTCGAGCGTTGTTTTGTGCAATCGTCGCGGCACAACGAAAGTGACGGCGCAAGGCACGTGCCGATAAAAATAACTGTTCGCGTTCGAGTTGTGCCTTAGAAACATTTGCGGCGCAACGAAGTTGACGGTGAAAGAAGACACACCGATCAACCTAGCGGTTCGCGTTCGAGACTGTGCATAAGTGAACACCTGCGGCGCAACGAAAGTGTTGGCAAAGTGTACGAGCGGTCAACTAACGGCGTGACAGTAGCTGGTACAGGCCGCTGCAAAAGTCGTGGTCGCGTCGCACAGTGGGCTTCGACCGCGAAAGTTACAAAATTTAAATTGACTATTGTTTTGAGTGCGGAGTTGTCCCATCGGTTCTGGTCGAGTATCGAACTAACGTGAAGTCCCCGCACAGTGGGCTTCAACCTTAAAAGCGTACAGTGAAATTAAAAAAAAATATATATATTTAAAATTTTTTTTTATCGTGGAAAAAAAATAGAACAACCGCGATTAACAGTAACCAGTAAACAGGGAATTTTTTTTTTGCACAGTGCAAAAAAAAAAAGTGGGGAAAAAATTGTGATACCGCGGAAAAAAAAAAATAAAAATAAAGAGA